>NMRA01000615.1:3418-194593 GCA_002633005.1 Phoronis australis | reverse complement strand
GGGGGGGGGGGGGGGGGGCTCAGACCACTGCGGAATCGCGTTCCCGTTTTTTAGTCCAACGATAGGACGAACATAAGGTTTACGTATCCGGCCCCCGCGACTCTCTACAATAGCGCTTTTCCAACTCCCCGAGGCAAAACGTTGGGCCCCGCCCCCTTATGGTATACTAGATCCGCCTCTGGCATAGGGTATATGCTGATGCATGAGCACGTGACAGAACCAGCTTTGGGTAAAACCTATGAACACGTGGCGTTGTACCGTTTTTAGTGAAGCTTCGCCAGAAGGGTGGTTCATTTGTTCACATACTCATTTTGTATTCCAGCATTAGCTGATATCAGTTATGAAGTGGATTTAACTGTGTTGGTTTCTGTACCGTTTTCAGTCACTCTCATCGAAGCCATTGTTGCCATCACATCGTCTGCCCTTTGCTGTCGAGCCGTCTGCTGCGGTCAGAACGTGCATAGTCCAGCCTCTAACCAGGTCAATGTGGTGTATGTGGGTCAAACGCCTTATGGAGGTCATTACCAGCAGCAAGTCATGTTCTTGGCTCCTCACCAGATGCCCAGATACCAAGTGGTCACCCACCAGATGGCGCATCATCAAACGTATCCCGCGGGAGGCGCTATGGCTGTCAATCACGGCCAGCAACCAATGATGGTGCATCATTCTGTTCCCACCTCCACAGTCCGCACATAAGGTTTATCGCAGTCAGAGCCTAAAACTATTAATATACGGCTACACGAAGGCAGTGTAGTTTATTAGCATTTTACGTGAAACTAAAGTTAAAAGTTTCCATTTTTTGCCAATGAAGATATGTGTTGTACCCGAAGGATGTAAATAGGGTGCAACAACAAGCTGACAACAATTTTTAGGAATGCTCATGTTATCCGTTGCGACATTTTTCTCAATAGCGCAGACTAAAAATTAAATATTGAGCAAACTATGAAAGAGTTGTTCAAGTCAGGAATTCAGATATTACAGTGCCCTGACTTACGGTTTGACGTTTTGTGTGTATTTTTTTTTTGTATTTCAAACAATCTTATCCCGTGGTGATTGTCTGTTAAATCACTTGCCAGTCAAATTATTTACATTTTGTAATTTGTATATTAGCGTTAACTGTTGGGGGAAGTTCTTAGTGTGTGATGTCGGATCTTTTGCTCTATTCTTTGCCTTTTTGATTTTATTGCACACCTTCTTACCAGCCATTTATCTGTTATAGAACTACCCCAGTATTTACATGTATATTCTCTGTTTCGTGTTTGTATTTAAAGCTTCGTTTCACCCTGTTAAGCTGTATAAACAGCGAAAATTGAATGTGGCCTTTTACATCGTCTCGTAATATTCCTTGCCGTTGTAGGATTCTGTTTCCGTTACCAACAACAACATCGAAACCATGAGTGACTCAAAAAATCGAGTCCGATTTTTTTTGATTCGGCCAACCATAAAGATGTCAATTTGAACATGTTGCATGTACGCTTTTCTTGTTACTGGAGATGCCGCCTCATTGAAAATTGGATGAGCGTGGTAATGTTTTTGAACCTGCCACAGCACGTCGGCTAAGAATTCAACGTTGGTCACGTAACTCAACTGCAGTTTTAAGTGAAAACCTTTTAAGTGAAAAAGTTTTAAGTGATCATGGGAACGAGATCTCACACTGCCCACGTGGCATCTCGATCATGTTCAGCTATCTTGCCTATGTTATTCACTCATGTATTTAGGTAGTATCATAGGCCGGATTCAGTGGTGGATTTAGAGGGGGGCCCAACGGGGCCATGCCCCCTAAAATCCCCCCAGATTACACTTGGAGGTTCGAGGGTGCGAATGTCTGACGGGCAAAGTCCTGGCTAATACTCTGTCCTGCCCCCCCCCAACTCAAAATCCTGGATCCGCCCCTGGGATTTGAGCTCCGTAGAGACAGGACAATCTTGCGAAGGAAGCTAGTGCGGAAAATGGCTTTCGTTGTGATGCCGATATTTCGCGAAGATTTGCGTGATATTACGTTTCTTTTCGATGTTAATTGAGTTGGCATCATACGCATATGCAGTACTTGGTTTGAGCTTCCGGTATGTTAGAGTGTAGAGGCCATCAGTCTAAGCAGAAACCGTTGTTTGATCTCAAGCCAGTTGTTTTAGGGCCTGTAGCTGTCCGACGGAGGGGGTGTGGGCTAGCTCATTGATTTTCATCTCGTGGATTACGACTGTGAACGAAAATGTGATATTTTGTGCTTTCATATTGTACAGGTTCCTAGTCAATTAGGCAAGCCTCTTAAGTTAAGGAATGAGTACACGTGGTACTCCTATTATTAAATTAGACTTAGTGATTATAAAATAGGTCGTGGGATGTAAACTTGCGATATTGCAAAATAAACGTTGTCGTTTTCTGAACATCTAGTGTTTAATTTTAATCTAAGTGTTCTTCCAAAATGGTCAGTTGTAGTACAGGTTATTAGTTAAGCCGATACATCTCTTCTAGCTCTAAGCTGAATCGTATAGGCTCGTGAACACGTGCACGCGAGTCGAGACGCACAATGTTCTCAGCTTGCATTAAGATTGTTTGGTACTCGGGAATGTTGATCAATAACCAAAGGGCATTGAATGATACGGCGATTGGCCTATTCCGATACGTTGCCTGACTATCTCGGGTATTTTGAAGGTTACGAAATTACGAGAGTTCCGAATAATGACAATGTGGTTTTCAAGTTCAGTATTCCTGAAAAGGAAGCCAGAAAGCGTTCCGCACGAAACGCCACAACTTCGCAAGTGTAGTAGGCCTAAAGCTAGTGTGATCATCCTTGTAATGCATGGCGATATCTCGCGGAATCTCTTGTGTGATCCCGTATTACTTTCTCGCATCTACGAAACAAAGCCTTCTTCATATGAGTCGTGTCAAGCTTAATTGGCACTAATTATGTGACTAGGTACAATTTGCCTTATTGTTCGAACTAAAAGCGTGCGTCATGATTGACTGAAGCGACGCTGATTTTTCTTCCAGCCTCTTGTTCAATGTTTATTTGGGGAGGTAATTTCAATAACCTTTGGCCTAAAGGGACCTCTGTTGGCACTGAAGGTCGAAAATCACTTTTGGGATCATTGTGCTCGTCAATGAGATACCAGACAATTAGCAAAGTTGACGAGTACACAGTGACACAGTATCCCCATATGATACACCACGTGTCATAGTTACTACTGTATGAAATACTAGGAGTCAGAGGGTCAGATTATTTTAGCTTTTCCCATCTTTTTCGCGGCACAGTTCCAGGCGGCTGGGAGAAGTGGCTTGGCATCTCAAATAACCGACAGTGACCTCTTTTGACCTCCACAATAAAAGTGTTCCCAGGTGAATGGTAAGAGATTTCACCATAAGTGAACAGTGATCTTGAACAATAGTAATGTGGGCTTAAAGGTACATTGTTCTTAAAGCCTTTTGTGCGCAGCGCAGTCTGGCAAATATTTATCAACAGCTCCATGATGACAAAGAGTCAATGTACGATTTAGTGCCACGTAGAGCAGAGCTACGTTCCATATAGACGCAAGAATGTCGCGAAAACGCAACATCACACGATCGCGAGATAACGCCATGTGTTATAAGCACCAGTCTTTCTCGAGGGTGTCTTGCGTCCACGGAGCTCAACTTAAGGCAGGTGTTTTGTTGACGTCTAAAGAGACGGGCGTTTGCAAAGCAAGACGTACATTTTTGTCACTTCTGCTGCAGCAAGGAAAATTATAAGAACAGTTCACTCGCCGAAACCCTCATAAAAATGGGCAGAATCAAAACGTTGGGCAATGAGAATATAATATGTTGCTTTACATATTTGTATTTTTACAGACTCGTGATTTGACTGGCCTGAGAAAAGTGTCTAGATATTCAATTAATGCGGAGAAACGTTGAAATGAGTTCCTTGACATGAATTAATTTAGACTTGAAAAATCTTGTACTCTCTATGTATTTTCATATTTGTAACGTGGGCCGGAGGCCTGTTACATGAAATAAAGCTGCCATTTGGAAGGGAACGATAGGCAAAATAAATTGCTTATGCTATGCAATAAAAGCGACATTTTGAAATGAACGAGAATGCCAGGAGAAATATGTAACAGACGCGTTTGATGCACTGAATAAATAAACAAAGAAAACATCCAAACTGAATATCATCACGGGAATTATTTCAAGTAAGTAATAATTTTTTATTTCCCACAGTTCAGGGTAATTAATCTAACATATTTTTTTAAAGTTTGTTCCGAAAATACTCTGTTAAGTGAGTGAACTTTAATTATCATTTTTGGGGGGCAAGTGAAAGTCGGCAAAAAGCATTAACTTCAAAGTCCATTACGTAGAATCTGAGTATGGCAAAACTAATACACAGAACAATTTCTATACGTCCTGTGAATACGCGGATGCTAAAATCAGTACTGTAGTGGTAAAATTAGAAGTAAGTAAACGCCCAAAGCCCACCGTATCACATTAAGCACAGAACGTAACTTAATTATATAGCGAAGGCGCTATGTTCAAATAGGAAAAGGTGGCTGGCTGCGCTTACGTGTACCTATATCCCACTACAGCACTGGCTAAAATCATGATTCTAGGTTAAAATTGAAGAAGATGGGGTGGGACCGCTGCATCCAACTTGAGTGCCAAAATGCCAAGACGTGTACAGGTGCGTTAGGACCTGATATTGGTATACGTGCTCGGCACTACGGGAGCATAGCTGCAACTTCCGTAATAAAAGTGTAGCAAATACCCTAATAGTTTGTTTCAGACTTTGCTTGCTGGAAAATCCGAAAAGACTGGTGGGAGAAGGTAATTAGAGATTAATAAAGAAGTTTGAAACCGGACAAATCAAGTCATCAGCGGACACTCAGACGGTTCAGAGATTTTAATAATGGTGCGCTATGAGCGAATATATGAGACTTGGCTGTGTTCCTGACTGTTTGTTCTGTAAATGTTTAGTCGTTAGAAGCTGTTGAATCCCCGTTACATTGAATACATGAAATGGGGTAAAATAAGCAATTTGCCTGTCAAAAAGAGAATTCAATGCGTTTTGGAAAAAAAGAAGATGAGTTTTGATAAGATTCAACTTCAGTGAATAAATACCTCAGTGTCCCAGAAAAATTGCATACATATAAAATGAGACGGAGTGACTGAATAAGCGACAAATTGAATTCGAAATGTTGAAACACGCACCCAAATCAGATCGTAGCGTAGTATGGCAGACACCGGTTCGTTTTCGTGGTGTACACGAGAGTGCGCTCTGCATTACAGACGGCCTGTTAGTGTCGCCGTGGGACTAGGTTCCAGACACCGGTCAGAGAAGACACGGGATATAGGCAAATCTTTGATATAGGTCAGATAATAAAGCGATAACGACGCTTGGTGAGGCAGCGTTATATAATGCTTCTTTTCGGCCAAGTTTGAATGTTTTCCTACTGCGGAGAACTCATGATATCCAGAAGCGCAGTTCACGTCACAAAGAATGTTACATTAAGAAAGTGCAAAAATCTGTTTTTTTACAAAAAAATGTGCAACGGGTACTTTTCGAATATAAAGTCCTTGAAATTACCTAGCCACACAAGAAAATTGAGTCGCCCCCCTCCCCCCCCCCCCCTGCCTTGGTCACCACTGGATGAAAAGGCGAGCTTCGGCCACTAGACGACCTTGTTGGATCTAGGTCAGGGAATGAAGCTTCAGTGAAGCTGTGCGACGGTGTTATGCTTCCGTTTCGACCATGTTTGAGTACCTTGCTGGTACGGAGGCGTTTGTACCTATATCCAGGAGCGCAGTACCAGTCACCAAGCCGGCCATGCAGCAGGTAGGCCTTGTTACAAGCTCATGAACAACTGTGTGCATGTTAACTGAGTGGAAATCCAATATCAGCTCAGTACTGTAAGCTCCGTGCAGATGACTCGTGTGCTTGGAATTTTCTTGCCTGTGCGCCGTTTGCCAAAGAACCCACGTGACTCACTGCTACGCGGTTGCTATCAACACCATCGTTGTCATTACTTTCATCGCCATCATGCAGCATGAGTGTCATCCCCGTCATTCACCGATCATATGGCATCAACAGATACAGACCTGTAGCTGAATCAGATCAGCCTAGATTTTCCGTTGACTCGCTGATAGCATCATAGGGGGCTCAGTGGGGGGCTACATGTATATCCCCAAGTTTTTCCGAACAGTGCTACGCCGCTGGCCGCTCATGGGCGGTACGGCGTGGGTTTGGGGGGTGGGGGATGGGGGGNGGGGGGGGGGGTATAGCCCCTCCACTTTTTCTGTGGTGCTGGATAGTCAGTGTATTTTGCCAATCGACAGTTTTCTCCGGGAGCCAGGGATAACTTTCGTGTGAAAATATACTGGCTGAAAACAAGAGAGCTCAACAAGTTCGGACGTACCTCAATAAACTTTGTCCATTTGAGATGTTCTTTAGTCCCTTTAGCTCTAGCAATGCGGTTACAGTAAATCCTATTACCAATGCAATTTAACGTGGCCGCATGTTAAAAATCGTCCGTTGGCACATTACCACGTTTTCCCATGCCAAGGCCATAAATTTTTAGTCAGGTGAATTTGCATAAAAACTGAAATGGAGGTAATTGTAATTTTGGCAGCGTATTTGCATCGAAAATATATATTCAGGTAACTGTTTCCATAAGTATTGTTTTGTATGCTTGATTTTAATCAATGAACAAGCAAAATCGAGCATACCCACTACACGACCATCGCCTGCACGCCGCCTTCGGCGCCCACAGGCGATGCATTGCTTACGGCCGACCCAGATTAGCATAACCATCAAATCAACAAACGCCACCATAGTCACATATGAAAATCATAATCGTCGAGACGGAGCACAGTTGTCAACCTTGTCATAATTAGTCACCAAAGTTACCGTAAAATCCATGAACGCACCCCCTCCCTCTAACACACACGGGTTTGACCAGTGTCCTCTTTCGGGACCCAGTTTTCTCTCGACTACTGCATTTATCTTTCGTTGTGGTCTGATTCAGTGCCCAAGAACACCACTGCAGAAACCCGGCACTACAACGCCTTTAGATACTATCACATTTGGTGCATGGAATGCGTGAAACATCTAGCTGCAATACTTGTCTTGGACGCCGGTCCCGGGGGAAAGTACTCGCCTGCATTTTTGACGGCCGGGGTGCAACTGCAAAATTTCGATAACCACCCACTTAGAAAGTAGAATGGAAAAGGGACCCGTTTGAATGGATCTTCAGGAAAAGTTAGCATTTCAGAGTGTATTGTTCCATTAATTGTCTCAACTTGTCGGTGTTGGAGTTGTTTCCTTACCCTAATCCTTTCGTTCAGTAGGTGTTATTTTGCAAATTTCTTTTTCACCCTTTAGCTTGAAACAGCACAAGTAAGGGTATCATATTATCAAAATGAGATATTTTTTGCAACGCGACCTATTAAATAAAGATGACATAAAAACCCTTTTGCAGGGTTTTGTAAAATGAGAAACGAACCTTTTGTAGAGAATCGTGCTGTTACATGTATAAATCGGCGTTCACAGCGCAGAGTGAGATCTTTTCGGACTTAACTACAGGTCACGTGATGTGACCAACGTACATGTATGGCGTGTATGAAACTAACTGCAATCGCCTGTAGAGTTTTGTAATCCTAATGTGAACCCTCTGTAGCCAGTTAAGTCATACAAAGATGTCGTAGGGATTTTTGTTAGAAAGAGGCACCCCTGTAGCAGAGGATCTTTTGGAGAAGTCACTCTTTATGAGAGCCACGTCCCGTATAACTCATTTTTGGGAGTACCCGGGTCACAGGACCTGCGCAGCAGATTGCGTTAGATACCAAAACACGGCAATCCTTGCTCTAAGATGAATTACAAGTAATTACAGAGATATTTTCTTCTAACTTATTTGCCTTGCAAAATAAGCTTTCGGATTCATAGAACAAGAAAAAGCCACTAGTTATCAGTCAGACAGTTTCTTATGTGCAAATTTGATGAAGGCGAGAAAACAGTCAGACAGTTTCTTATGTGCAAATTTGATGAAGGGGGAGAAACCAAAACTTTTCTATCTGCCTATTCATCCGTAGTCCAAAATAAGTCGTCATAAGCAGGCAGATGATATACGTAGACCATTGTGAAGTTTTTTTTCGCGTGAATTTATCTCAGCTATTTCTATAAATTCATAAGAATGACGTGATGCTTTACTAATAGTTGGAATATTTTTATGCGAGTTTATTATCAATTGTGATAATTTCTGGTGATTGCTTATCACTGAGCAAAAATGATGGAAAGAAGTGTTCCAAGATTGATGATGTCGCTTGCCGTCAACATGTTATTAGGTCACATCAACCAAGATGATAATGTTCTTGTAGTGCACCGAGGTTCCCCTGAAGAAATGACTTTCTCAATGCTGTACTGGTTCCCATTTCAGCCATCACGGCCAGAAAAAACACTGGAAGGACGCCGCCGACACCGTAGTGATTGGCGGCGGTGTCATGGGCTGTAGCATCGCGTACCACCTGGCGAAGGCGGGCGTGAAGGATGTGGTGCTGCTGGAGAAGCTAGAACTGACCTCTGGTTCCACATGGCATGCTGTATGTTCAACAGTCTGGCTGTGTTGCGTAGACGCGAGACACTCGCTAAAACACAAGATTACCGTGAATTACCCCCGAGATGTCACCATGCAATACAGGCGAAGCACGTGATCACTGTAGCTTCAGTAGCAAGAGTATTGCGTTTGCGGAACGCAGCCAGAGCCTCGAGTGTCACTACTTGCTGACAATGTAGAAATGCGGTGTTACCAGCTGAAACGCGTGGCGCATTCAGGTGGGACGCTTGTTTCGGTGTGAAAGGGTGTAGGTTACTTGAAAAACGCCTGTCAACATGATAGCGTTAATAACGTGCAGATTAATGCATCGAGATAGCAGTCGTTTCCTTGTGATGAATTTTGTCAAATATGACGAACTTCAGTCCCAAACTAACACTCTCCGTCTCGAGAAAGACGCTTCTGGCTTAGCAATAACTGGCCTTAAGTCAGCACACAAAAACACTAAGGGACGCAAAGGGTTAGAGCAACATTAACATAATTCCAGATATTCGAGCACAGCTATGATCATTATTGGCAAGGACATGTGTCCTTTGTGTCTTTATGGTGATGAGAGGTGTGACCCGGAAGATCAGGAATTCTAGTGGTGCTGTTCTTACAGTCCGGTGTACAATTTAGCCCGGTTATCACACCTACATGTACTTTGTCTGAATTGTGTAAAATTACCGACATCTTTCAGATACTTTGTAGGAATGTGGTCAGTTCCTACACCGCTTATTTCTTTTGCGTTCAGACTGTGTGTAACAGTGTTCTTCTAGGCCGGACTGACGACACTCTTTAACTCCGGAGTGAATATGAAGAAGATCCATGAATACAGCCTTCAACTGTACAACCAGCTGGAGGAAGAAACGGGACAGGTTTGTACTCAAGGATACATTTTCCAAGCGCGTGCGAGGACCCTTAATCTTAAATTTCAATGGCATACAGAAGCTGTCTTCTTCAGCAATATGGAAGAGCAAGATATATCTGTACAAAGCCACTATAAGCCCCCATTACATAGGCGGTTTTAGAGGATCCTAAACGCTTGTTTGGGGCACGACCAACAAAATAAAAATCGTTCCTCGGCTTTGGACCTAACACGAACAAATTCTTGGTCTTTTCAAGTAACGAACATTTCCGAGGAAGAAATGTGGCTGAACAATGGTTTCCAGAAAATTTTATTCATAAATTACGGACGCCTTCATTATGTCACTGTCAACGTAAATGACTGAGAGCAAGGGTTATTTCAAGAACTGTTGATGAACTTGTTTAAATTGTTTCAGAACGTAGGTTTTCACAAAGTCGGCAGTATTCGTCTAGCTACGACACCTGAACGTGTTGACGAGTTTCGATATCAAATGTCGCGACACGGTTGGCACCAAGCACGCCAATGGATACTCACACCAGACGAGATACGTCAAAAGGCGCCAATACTGAATATGGATAAGGTACGATATATTTTTTCTCAGCTAGCACATTTCTCTTATTTTGAGCACCTGCACTATACGACACCCATCGTCTGATCATTCGCCTTTTGGTGTTTTGTAGTTTTATTCAATATCAAACATAATTTTTTAGATTCTCGCCGGCCTCCACACTCCAGACGATGGTTACATCGATCCGTACTCCGTGACTCAAGCCTTGGCTATTGGCGCCCGTAACCATGGAGCAGACATTGTCATGCCAACCAAGGTCACTGCTACAATACAGAGGGCTGATGGCCAATGGAATGTTATCACTGACAAAGGAACTATTGTCACAAAGCACGTGATCAACGCTGCAGGTACCATGTCCCCATAATTTCCCAACTGGTATATTAAGAAATATCGTGTGTTTTTTTCTACTGTAACAGAGTCTGTGAAAGGTCGAAAAATGTTGCCAGTAACGGAGCTGCGATTCAACCTTCCGTCAGTCTAGCTTGTTCTAATGTTAACGAAACACCATCATTCTTTGCATCAGTGTGTTTTTGTTCTTCTAATGTCGCCACGTTCTTTTTTATTTGAATTGATTATGTATCATAAATCGTCTGAATTTCTGTGACGACCATATTGTCTTCACCACAGACACTAAGCTGACGATAACTACAGTACTAGCCTGTTGTGAAGTAGTAAGGATCGATCAGTTCTTGTCAAGTTTATAAATTAGTTCTAATTCGAGTAAAGAAAAAGGTGATACCAGTACCTTAACCATAAGTGGTCTAAATCAACAGTTGAAGAAGACGCCCCCGTCTTTTCTATAATGTCGATAATATTTACGCATCAGTTTATTTGAATAAGTCGAAACGAACTTACGTTTGTTTCCAAATGGTGTACTTCAAACATGTCATCAGTCGAGGAAAATAGAAAATGATTTGAAATAGGCATTTTTGATTTTCTGGTCGGTTGTTTATCTACAAAATGGACGCCGAAGTGAATCAAATCGAGCTTCCGCTTTTTATAAATCTAACATTTGCAGGAAGAAAAACAACTACCTACGAGCCGTAGTTAGCATTTATAATAATACTGATTTAGGGATATCTTTCGATTTACAAAACGCATCACATATTTTTAAAATGGTTAAGACAAAGTAAACCTTGTCCGTTGCCTGTTTTTGTTGAACATTAAGAATAAAACATGTTCATTTGTTGTCTGGCTGAAATATGACAGCGCAGTGAGATCCAGGACTTGCAGCAACGTAAAAGCGACTGAGACGGGGGTCCGCGTCCACTGTGCTTCTCCTCGGATCCGCGTCTGCAATGTGGTGGCCTCGTCTTTTTTCAGGGTTCCACGCCCGAGAGGTGGCGGGTCTAGCCGGTATTGACCTCCCGGTATTACCGATAGAACATCAATATGTCGTGACGTCATCCATACCAGAATTGGGTAACATGGAAACCGAGATCCCCGTTATACGAGATTTGGACTCTTCGTATTATGCGCGTGCGGAGAGGCAAGGTCTGCTCATTGGTCCTTGGGAGAGCGGAGACAAGCTGCAGTTGTGTGAAAGTTGGGCAAGGGATGGCGTGCCGCCAGGTATCGAACGTCCAATGTATATACATTTGTATCTATTATGATTTGATCTACAATTTTGTTTATTTTGGCATTGTATTTTGGGATCCCGATTTCAATCAAATGCTTGTCCTTTAATAGGATATTGAGTGACTTTGTTGGCACTAACTAACCGTATTAACGTAGTTTGAAACCATTCACCAATGAATAATTAATGAAACATTGTTTGCTTTAAAACTGCATACTAAATTCCTTGACACAGTTTCTGGAAATTCACCCCCACTCTTCCCATTGGCGAAAATACGATCGAGCGCGTATTTCATTTCCTTAGATGTTTTTGAAAGGTCGGAATACCCACTCTTGGGTCTGTTTTCGAAAATTCCCGGTAGGTGAAAGCTAGACTGCTTATGGTTTGTTTCTTCCAGATTTCGGCAAAGAACTATTCCAGCCCGACATTGACCGCATATATGAAAGCTTGGAGCTGGCGATGAATAGAATGCCTTGCCTACGAGACGCCAGTTTACAGACTGTGGTGAATGGACCATTAACACTCACGATGGATGGCATTCCGACGCTGGGGCCTTTATGGGATCACCATAACTACTGGGTTGCCACAGTTACCGGGTAAAGTATATCGAAATGTATTAATAATGCCAGCAATCGAGCTCTTGTATAGGTATGACGTAGATTCGGAAATTATCACTGATTAACATGTATGCTTACTCCTAGGAAATCTTGTCAGTGACGAAAATTATGCGTTAGGGATTTTAATCTTATTCCGGAAATAACAATTTGTGCTTCAAAATCCCTAGGTGACACCCTGTTAAACAGCGAGTATGCTGTTAAAATGTTCCGTGGTAAAATGGATTGGGTGTTAGTCGACGACAGTATCCTTGTAATACGAAAAATAACTTATTTTAAATAAGATATTCTTATAATTTGACATAATCAAGAAAGTTAAATTCGAGCTTTAAATGTGTGGTCTTGTAAATTAATAACGAGCGCCCAGCTCTTTGCCCACCTTCGAGTGTGCCCCTTATAGAGTACGAATATAGGCGGCAACGCCCGAAGATGACCGAAGAGCGGGCCTCTACATGTATATTAATATGGTTGGCCCCACAACTGATTTTAATAATAATGATTCATTTGAAATAGTAAGTTGTTGAAACTGAATTCTCCGTCAAAGATACTTCAACGCGCTTGGGCATAAAGAACTCTGGCACCACACGACAACATAGGCGGACTTATTGTGTGGTGCCAGGCATCCCTACGATCACGACCAAGCGGACATTTCCCCAGTTCCTAAATCGTGGTTGAGTCCCCTCCCACCTATTTATCGCATCCTAGGTCCCCCCATTTGTGTTGTCTTTCAGTTCATTTTTTGAAAATTGAATGTTTTCTAATATAACTCAGGTACGGAGTCGCGCAAGCTGGTGGATTTGGGAAATATTTAGCTGACTGGATCGTGAATGGCGAGCCACCATTTGAGCTGATGGAGAGTGACCCGGCCAGATGTGGCCAATGGTGTGGAATGTAAGATGGTGTTTCTTATTGTTAGCGTTTACACGGTATTCAGTTTTTGCTAAATATTACTTGTTGAGTCATGACGGTTCAACATAGGTCTTGCCAGGGACATTGGGTACGTGAGGTTTTGATTCCACTGTGACTTTTCTCCTGTGAAAACGATAACAAAGGATACTAACCGATCACTTGGGGGTTTCCAAACTTAGCAAAAAGTGGGACAGAAATCACCGGATTGTCGCATAAACTAGCAACTGTTAGGCTTGTTCCAGCCTTCAGCGTGCTGTCAAGTTTTTTTTAACTGTATTGACTTTCTTATTTGGAAAGTCACGTGAGCTCAATAGGCTGAGAGTAAAAGACAATTATGTTGACTTGGGAACAATTCTGTGCCTTTGTTAGGAGGGCCTGCTCTCGTTGTAAATTCTTTGACCAGTCACGAACCAGAATAGATCGAAGCCGTCTTGTCACTGGGTAGGTACTAGTCTAGCACAAGTTCTACACCCATGCACGTACAAACTAGCGTGATATGTTACCAACCTTAGCTGACTTTTCGTTGTGCAACAAAGGGCTAGCACCATGATGCCAACGGAAGTGCGGATAAATACAACTGGGTAGAGCTCTGTAATGCAAGACCTACCGTAGGACCTCGCTAAAGAGCATGACTTCGCGAGATTATGTGAGATATTGTCATGTATTTTAAATGAGATTTTTCTAGTCGTGAGACAGCTATTGAACTCTAACGCTGTCTTCTTTAAGTCTTGCTAGCATTGCTGTAAACAACGCATGAATTCATCAGAAAACATGTTTATTAAAGTATCGTTCCCCTTCATTACGTTTGCAATTCTATACTCCGAGGATTTATTGTCCGAAGGTGGGTTGGTCTGAACTATTTCAAAAATGTTAGCAAAAAGGCTTCATAGTCTGAGGCTCAAAAGTTCGAAGGCTCCATAGTCCGACAATCCTACTAAAATTGTACATGTGTCTATTCAGTCCGAAGTATCAATGATCCGAAGCCACTAGGTTACATAGAACCGGCTATTGAACCTTCTCGCTGGTTCCCTGCGTGCTTAGCCCAGCCAGCGGCACGCAGGGAACCAGCGAGTTGAACCTTCGGACTATAGGAATTTGTGACTATGGCACCCTGGGACTTAAGGGACCTAGAGCTTTGTTTTCAGACTGTCGAACTTTCGGACTTAGGAATTTAGAGCCTTCGGACTATGGACCCTTCGGACTTGAGAACCGGACTATAGAGAAGGACCCTTTATTCCAGCATGCCATAAGGTGTCCTTCCGGCTATACTTTACATCTCCCCCACTAAATAATTTCTGCAATGCCCACTGGACTATTAAATTGCAATATTTGTCGCCGTCTTTAACTGCACCTCCACAAAGCTCTTCAAACAGCGCGCTAAGTAAAAATAAATAATTAGTGAGACATAAACTTTGTCGTGAGAAAGAAACAACGTGTTTTACAGAGATTTTGTGATGGAAAAGGTGCGCGAGACCTACGACTGCCTCCTCGATGTGGTCTATCCCAAACAAGAACGATGGGCCGGACGTCCAACTGCAAGGGTGAACGGTATCTATCAAAAATTGAAAGACGCTGGTGCTCAATTTGGCTTCTGCACAGGTGAGCCTACAGGACTAAGTAGATGCAACTTGAAAAATTTCAGGGAGTATATTAAGGACTGAGGGAACATCTTGGCGTCACGTAATACTTCGCTTAATTAAATTTGAAATCTAGAAACGTAGTAAGATTTGAGGAGCCGATTTGGTTATCTCCATACTATTTGTCACAGTTGTCGTCGTCATGATCATAACTCTTGTTGATGTCGTCATCCTCTTTGTTGTTTCTTCGTCTTTGTTACTGTCGCCATGGTACTCATCGTCATCTTCTTTGATGTCGTCACCATGGTCACCGTCGTTGTCGTTGCCATTGTTAATAGCGTCAATGTCTTCGCGTTTTTTTTATCAGTACCCGTCACCACCCGTAGTAGCAGCAACAGTAGCAGCTGCAGCGGCAGCGGCGGCAACAATTGCTGCTGCTGCTGCTGCTGCTGCTGCTGCTGCTGCTGCTGCTGCTGCTGTTCTACCAGTAGCAGTAGCTGCAGTAGAAGTAGCAGTTTGAAACAGTGTGTCCTTGGTGAATGGCAATGCTTAACCTACAAATGTGAAAGTTGGGGCGAAGGGCATATTCTGCGCGTTCAAATTTCTGGACGGTGCATAAGAGCTTAAAAATGTCTGTTGCCTTTGTTGTGTTTTAGGCTGGGAACAGCCAACGTGGTTCGCCATGAGTGGTGACGAGACAGGGTATAAACCGAGTTTCCGTCGAACGAACTGGTTTGAGCCAGTTGGACGTGAGTGTAGAATGGTTCTGGAGAAAGTTGGAATCATTGACTTAACTCCATCGGGCAAGATTGTCGTAAAAGGAAAAGACGCCACAACATTCGTTGATAAGATTGTCGCTAACCCTTTGCCAAAGGTTTGTACAAAGTAGCAAAATGTACTAGGCTTGTTTTTCCTTTTAGTGATACGTTGTCAACATCACATCATTTGTAGTTGGTATTGGTTGTGGCTTTGGCCAAGTTTTCCAATGTGGATGATCTATTCGTTGAAATGCTTCCAATACCTTTGCCACTAAGCAAGTGTTCACACGATAAAATCAGGTCGAGGCATGGATCCTAAAATGACGACAGTTGTGTTAGTGCTAGCTACTTCTAAGAACCAGGAGAGCGCTCCGTAGACCTTGATTTTGCTTAAAAAGCAACTTTTCACAAAAACTTGCCAAATCAAGCGATTGAAAAGCGGGTGTTTCTCGAGTACGCTGGACTGTCCCAGTAAAATGGCGGCCACTGAAGTGATTGATCGGTGCTGAATTTATGGGATACAAGTAATGATTAAGGGGATTTAAGTATTTCACTCTTTTCTTTGGAATAGTGATGATATTTCACCGCAAGCGCACGAGCTAGAGTTTTGTGGTCTACGGAACTCTATCCAAATGCACGAAATTCATGTCCTCAGCTTAGCTGACGCTTCTCTTAGTTAGAAGCTCCGATTCATGTTCATGGGTGAAGTCGTGTCTGTCCTGATCTGTTAAATTCCATTTGCTTGAAACAGGTCAGCGCTACAGCGGTAGGTCACATGTTGACTCCTTCCGGTAAAGTTATTTCCGAATTAGCAGTCACACGATTACATGAGGACGAATACTTTTGCGTCACGGGAGCGGCATCCGAGTATCATGACTACAGGTAAGTAGAGCGCTTGGGCGATATATCTTTTAGGGCGTAAACCCGAGGATGAAAATACGTACGCTTGTACTAGAGATTTTGTAGGCGAACCCATAGCCTACAAGGACCTGTTCAGCAATACATTTTGGCGACAGTCGTGATAGCCGTAGAATGGATGCTCTTTTGGCAGCTTGCTGACATGTTGTAATAATGGATAGGGAAGCATGTACTACAGTAAATTACGCTACTATCCCATGTGTTGCATTGGGTAATTGGATATTCTTCACCATTGCTGTCGTCATCGACGTCAGCACGAGGCGTCATCATCATCATCTTCACCAACGTCATCGTGTACGTCAATTTCATCATCATGTCATGTTACTGGCTTCGCTGTCGTCTGAGAGTTATAACAACATTGGTCTTTGTCAGAGTTATGTCTTCGTCAGCGACCTCATCCACGTTTGTTATTTTTAATTTTTATCTCGGTAGGTGGATGCAAATGAAAGCTGTTGAGTTGGGCTGTGACGTCATGATTGAAAGAGTGTCAGACGATATAGCTTGCCTCGGCATTGCAGGGCCAAGATCACGTGACGTGCTGCAGAATCTGACTTCCGAGAGCTTAGCAAATAATGATTTTGCTTTTCTGCAAGCGAAGAAATTGGATTTAGTGAGCGGAGTGGAAGTTACCGCCATACGATCGTCATCTACCGGTAGTTATAGCAACTGAAACGAGTTCTTAGCTCCTGTTGTACTGCTTGTGAAACTAAACAGAGGAAGCCTAGAAGCAAGTTTGAGGTTGGCCACGTAATTTTTTTATTTCAAAAAATTGATTACAAAGTTTGTTTACAGGGCTGCGTTCCGTAGACTAAGACATTTGCTTGCACTTGCGGCGAAAAGTCTTCGTTTATTGAACGTACGGAAACTGTGATGTCTATCCCGTAATTCATGAATTTTATCCCATAATTCAACATCCAAACCTCACCGACTAAGGAGGCACTGAACAGTTCTCACAGGGGTTTGCCTATCAGAACACACGTCAATGCACTCTTCACCCTTTCTTCACTCTGTCAAAAACTGCATGTAAATAAAGAAATGTTTTGAGTCATTTCACATCACAAGCCCTACAGATGAACACAGCAACTTTATTCTCTTTTGTATTTTTGACCCTTTCACCCCCAGTGGAATAAAGCTGAACTAAGAAAAATAAGTGCAAAAATGCAAAATCAGCACTTTTCACCCCAAAAACACCACTTCCCTGTCGATGCTTGACTAAAGCCAACATTAGATTCCGAAAGCAAATTTCCTACCGATTCCAAAAATGTGGTCCAAAAGTACTGTCAACCAACTAGTCTTTTTGCAAATCTGGCTTGTTTGAGGGCTAACTGAAATCGCGGCCAATTTCTCAGTTGCAACACAGCAATGCACAATTTCAACACGGGGCCACCATCTTGAAGAAGAGTGCAGCTACATTGGCCTTTTTCATTCTCAGCATGTTCACAAATACACAAAAAAACACATTCACTTGGCCTGCATACAATACCTAACTAAAAATGCCCCCAAGCCTGGTCCACCCCTAGAGTTTAATACTTTAGGAGTTCAAATTGGCTGCGACCGCAGCCTAACTATTCAGTGCCACCTAATCTCTTCAATAGTCACTATTTTGCGTGGTCTTGCGTGATCTCGCAAGATACCTGGTCTACGGAACGCTTCCAGAGTTCCAAATAAAGTCACTTCGATGGAGGGGCCGTAGAGTCCAGGTGGTCAACTAAACTTTGACACGTGTCTTGATCGAGTCAGCTTTTCTGGATGATATGATTTGAACAAAGATTGAACATTGCACAGTAAACTTCTTTCTTACTGACATTGTTTCCACCACTTCTATAATTATATTTGTTTACTTGCGATTCTCTAGGAGAACTTGGGTGGGAGCTCTACCATGCGCCATCCGAGACAGCCCGGTTGTATGACGCGCTAATGGACGCTGGAAGAGATGTCGAGATTGGGAACTTTGGAACATACGCTGTAAATTCTTTGCGGCTTGAGAAGGGATTTCGTGCCTGGGGCAGAGAGGTGAGCTACCGTTGCTTTAGACTTCAGACAGCAATCCAGTTACACGAGGCTGGTGTCGTTCCAATTATTGCGTGATACGCTGGGAAGTTTTCTTTGATAAGCGCATGCATGCGCGAGAGCTACCGTCAGTTTCCGGCAACTCGATGAACCATTCCTTAATCGGTGATATCTACGATATATACCAAGTCATGTGGGCCTTTAGTGTTTGTTGTTGTTGTGAAACCAGAGATTAAATTGAAAATTCTTTTCTTCGACACAATATAGTCAGTTTGCGAATTCAACTGAAAATCGTTTACTGGGTCTTTACAGTTTGATGTTTTTAACCATCTGTGGCAAATACTGAATTTCATCTCATTTTACCTGTATGTATGAAGCACTGCCCTGCATATTGTAGATCAGTGTGGATACGAATCCTTTCGAAGCAGGTTTGGAAATGTTTACCAACTTTGAAAAGGTGAGTGTAGCAAATAGTAAGAATAATTTATTTTAAAAAATCATACTTTTGTCAATGGTAGAGTAACGGCAAACTCCAAGTACAACCTTTTGTCCCCAGTTCGCACCTTTTCCTTATATTCATGAAGCAATGGCTCATTTCGCAGTAGGCAAAAGTGAAATTAAACATTTCCGTCGCGCGACCTCTTACGTCGGTTGTTTTTTCAGGATACGGAGTATGTGGGCAAATCAGCTCTACGTGAAATAAAGAAAAACGGTGTCAAACGAAAGTTGGCTTTGATGACGGTGGAAACGATAGATGTTGATGTAGAAGGATACGAGACTATATGGGTCGGCTCCAAGGTTTGTAGCTTTGCATTTGTAGTCATTGTCTTCACAAGAATGTGCATCCTCCTTCATCGATGGTTTTTACCTTCTTGTCAACTATTCGGATTTTCTTATCGCGTCGGATCGTATACTCTCATTCCCATTTAAGTTAAGTTGCTCCCCGACCTAGATGGTCTTCCGTCTCAAATACAATTTTTTGGTAGAGAACAGTTTATGTTCAGTGAGGATCAAAAAGGTCCAACCGTTGCGCAGGGTCCTCGTTGATGATTCCTCTAAAAGTCTGCTTTAACAGACGTATCTCATACCGGTATTTTAATGTAGAGTTGTCAGTGAGGGTGCGGAGCCATTTGTCAACACGGGAAGAACATCGTGGTCTCTAGTACGGGCGACCATACGCTTAACCAAAATAACTGTTAAGAACAACTTTCACATTGAGGATTATCTAATACATTCATTGGTCTTAACTGCTCATTTTTTGACGAAAGGTCTTCGAATTTCGATTTTTTTCTTTCATCAAAATATAGGTTGTCGGTCACACGACTTCAGGTGCGTTTGGATACCAAGTCAACAAGAGCATGTGCTTCGGTTTCCTTCCGGTGGAACTGCAAACACCAGGGACCAAAGTAGAGGTGGAGATTCTGGGACAGCAACATGTAGCAACGGTGATAGAAGGCGCTCCTGTCGTCAGCGAGTTTCAGCGAAATGGTCAACGCTAAAAACCAATTTACCCATTGAAGACAAAAGGAAAAACACACCATTCCAACTGGACTATAGTTACACAAACTTTAAGCCTGTTTAGGTTGGCACGTCTTTTCGGTCGGTCATTTCTCAGACCGTCTTCAGGTGTGACGCTCTGGTACACTCATGGTGGTCAATGATGACCTTTTATTGATTTTTTGGCCGGCCAATGGGAAAAAAGCCCGAGAAAAGACAAACCGAAATGCCGTGCCAAAGTAAGTAGGCTAGATGCTAGATTTTAGAAATATACATGTACTGTTGCTACACCACCAGTGTCTGTGGCCGCCATTTCGTCGACAGTGATTTATTTCAGTGACGATCGAATGCCGGTTTACCAAATAGCTCATGCCAGGGCAGAAAAAGAGACTGAGGCTGAAGTCAGATGTTGTGCCTATAGTATGTTTGCGTTCGGCAGGCAGGAGACAAGAAACGCGGTTGTTGGTTAGTTTTTTAACTATGGAGAATTGTAGTTGGCCATTAAAACATAAACAATTCCAATTAATTCAAGGCATAAGAACACAACCTTTAATGTTATGTTTGATAACTGACCCGTTCGTCAGGCTTCTGTTTGGTCTTCTGGGTGTAGGATGTTTTCGCCAGTTCTTTGTCCCAGCCTTAAAAAGCGTCGTAAGTACACATGACCTCTGTTTAGATGCGGTGCAAAATCAGGATCGTCCGTAAGACACATCTGCGCTTCTCTGAGAAGAGGTTTCACTTGCGGAATTTCGTGTTAGCAAACGCAAGCGTCAGTCGTTTTCATTATTGTGCAGTTAGCGCACTGACACCATGCCAAGCCAGTCACTCAAACGGTTTTCCGACCTATAATATCCATGTGTTCGGTTGTGTGCACGTATTTTTTAATCAGTGTATTGCGGTTCGAACTGATAGCCTGTGAAATCTGATGATCGACCTGTGAAGTCTTCATCGAATGGGCACTCGTTTAAGTCGGGACTGCGAGTTGTCACGTTGACAGTTATTGCGCGTTCTGTTTCAAAATGAATTATTCTCAGCCTAACCAATACTTATATAAAACTAAAAGCAGAGTCTGTCTTATTTGATACAATTTGTAATGCCTTTGGAGTGTTCGTGAGTGCAAAACGTTTTGAGAAACCAGCAATGAATAAATCACTGTGTTACCGGCTTTAGATGCAATAAACTAATTGAACGGGCACCGAAGCCGTGTGAGCGCATGCTAATTCAGTGTTTGCTGACAGAAAGCTGTTGTGAAACAATAACTCGATTTTATGTCCTATGGTCAGATGTTATAGGGGAATCTATTTTTAGATATTCATATACATTATTCGAGTCATTGTTTCTGTATAATTTTTGCCCTAACGGTTGTGGAAAGGTATACCCGGTAACCTGACTTCGGAGTCCCCCGACGAGCTAGTAAGTAGATTTCCAGTTTCGCGGCTAATTCACCAAAATAATCACGTGCATATTATTTCTTTGGCTCACTAGTATAGTCTTTTCGTGACTGGAGGTTTAGTTTCCAATTTTGCCTGGTTTATGTTTGTCATGATGTCTTTAGTCACGGTGCGGCCGCGACGGTCCTGATCGGGTTCCGAGCCACTGGCCGGGATAACAAGCCCTTTATGTGTTTAGAACTGAAACAAATCGCAAGTCTAAAATTACAACACACAGCTACATGTATGTTCTTCTGTCTATATTTCACGTACGAGTAATTCGAGTTAGTTTATCACCGAACAGACCCCAAACTCCCGCGACCGACCGTGATTAATTGGCCTAACCGAACTTTGTTGGCTACGGTAAGTTCATATACCTATAAATACGTAACAGTGAAATAAAATAACGTGTTTGTTCAGTACCTCGATGTAGTTGTAAGGGTTTCACATCGAATTTTGATGATTTGTTGGTGTAAAACGATAAATTCAAGCGATAAGCTGACACCCAGTGAGCGTGTTGTGAACTGCTGAACAGACTGCGTTCGCTCCTCTGACGTCATTGGTTAATTTCAACACCTCTGTCTACCGTCAGGTGTCATGTAAAAGAACTGTACTTGCTGTTATCGAGTGGAACTACTCGATCTAAATTGATACAACATAGGTTGTTTTTGGCTGGCATTCTCCTTTAATTTTAGGTTACGGTATTCCTGGCCACACAACGCTTTGTTGAGAATGGACATTCAGTGCCACATACAGCCTTTAACTGTTGTAGTATATTTTTACTCGAAATCGAACTCGAGATTGTATTTGCATTTTCTAATTTGATTTTGTGCGAACTCAAGATACATGTAAGTGCATATTAGTTTGTGTTAATTCGAGTGAATTATTGCTTATGCGTATGATTTTCTAGTACAAGGTTGCACTTGATGACCAGTATATTCGAGTTAAACCTCGAGTTCCGACTCGCACTTTTAAGTGTAGGCCTAATGCTGAGGTCATCAAGTGCCAACTAGGATTAGAGATATTTCAATCCACGCAAGCTAGTATGTACTAGAGCAGTGAACAATATACACACATCATGAATTCGCGTAAAATACTAGAATAGAAAATATCAAAAACAAATTCCTGTGGGATTTGTTGTAAGAGGATTAGATACCGGGCTCAGGTCTCTTTTGAAAGTTGACGGAAAGGTTTCAGTGATCTCCTGAAATTGGTATTAAGACTGTAATGCTCCTGAGAAAATCACGCGATTCGTATGTAGTTTGAATTTAAAAATGTTCCACAAAACACGTTCTATGACTTCCATTCCTTTCCCTCATCAAGCCCTGATTTTCAGAATTGTTGATGTATTATTTCCATTATTTTCGGGAAAAACTGAAATGAATGCCGTTTTTACGATTATAAAAAGACCAATAGCTACATGTATTTTTGGTCTATTTCTTTCCAATGAGCTCAAGTTTTTATTCAAATCAGTTTCCATGGCCACTTTTTAACTTTCCTGTTTATTGCAGATAGAACAATTCTTGTAAACATTCATTTTGTTCCTAAGAAACAAAGTATACGAGTTTGTATGTTCCCATTTTGTTTAGGTTGTAAATGCGCGGATTCCTAGATATAGCCGTCTGTTAAACCATCGGAAGGTAACGAAGAACGGAATTACAGAATATCCACATTGAAACGGGAAGCCATTTTGAACCTGTCACGTTATCGTTACTGAGTCTCACAATTCTATGAAAAATATGGAGTCTGCCGCCTACATTCCGGGCCGGATCTACGATTGTAGCAATGGGGGTTACTGCACCAGCGGCGCTGGTTTGATTTCGCTGGTCGCGCCTTCGAGAAAAGAGTTAAGACCCCTAAACTCTCCCCCGTAGACCCTTACATTGGTTTTATCGTAGAACTCTAGCCCTGGAATGCCAACTCCCGCACGTGACCTATGTAGGTCCTATTCTAATATGATTAGAGCTTGCGACCTCGAGACTAGACGCAAGAGTTTTCACTGAGAATTTCCGGCTGTTTGCTCGACTGAGTTTTTATCGAGAGTTGTCGTTATCGAATTAAGCAACATTTCGTTGCTTCATTTTCATATTGTTATTATTGTTCATCAAGCGAGACTCTTGAGGTACGGTTCCATACAGTCAGCGATTTCTCAAAAAATTAGGCAACAAAACCGACAATTACACTGATCATTTTTATAAGCCGGATGGATGCCGTGAGTAGTTTGGCGCCAGATATCTTTTCAGCTCCAGTCGTAAAACCACTTTCGACAACCTATCATACTACATGTCAGGAGTTTTTTCACAAAACATTTTCGAGTATTAAAATCATATTACAATATTTTACGGAAAGAAGTTACATTTGGCCTAAATGAAAAATTTACGCCCTAAAATCAGGTGTGTTTACGTAACTTTACAATAATTACTTTTAATTGCTTAGCTAAGTGTGTGTTTGTGTGTACGTATTTGTATTATTACTGTTTACAATTGTTTTTATAATAATTCATCTGTACAATGTTTACCTGTCACTTGCCCAGATGCCGTTTTATGTTAATTTGATTTCTGAGAAGTAGATCTAATGTTATCTGAGTACTTACATATACTTGTGAAATAAAATTTTAAAAAATTAAGTTTACCTAGTAAAAGAACCAAATTCAGTACTTGGTGTTCCTAACAGCGTACGGTGTATTTGTCAATTGCCCCGCACTTGGCGGAATGTCCCACTTTTTTGATTTTTGCCTACATCCCGCCAAACCATTTTTTTGACACACGGCCAAACTGACACATTATCATGTACTGTTTTAATTTCCCACGTGACATCGCCATATTTTCCCGCTCGACTAAGAAGAAAAAACGAGACGTTTCATGGGTTTTGCCTAACCCGCAATTTCCCATTCTACTACAAAAAAACAACAAAAAACGGTGTCGGGCATTTTTGGGTGTTACATCTTCCGTTCGACAAAAAAACGTTGGCGGTATGTCTTTGTGTTGCAACGAACATTTAACTCTTCCTATTGGGTTACACCCAGATGTCGCGCTTTTTATCCCGAAGTCCGCTTTTAAATCGAGTTGTTTCGTATTTTGTTCTTGAATCCTGACCATGACAATTACGTAACAGGTGTTCAAAATAACATTGTCTTTTTGTGAATATTGTTATTTTCCAGAGTCTACTTTCTTTAAAAATATAACAATCGTAAAATGTATTCCAATGTCTCTTGTTTACCGTAACATACGTTATTTTATATATCAGGATCACTAACTTTTACCTTCTGAAGAAAAGCCAGGGTTCAATGGAACGTCTACACTGCAACCGATGTGATGGGCTATCCACAATACATTTCAAAGTTACGTAACAGATGCTTGCATATTTCATCTACCAGAAAAACTTTATTTTCAAATTTCGGATAAATACTTGGAGTAGTTTATCGCACTATTCGTAAATGTCACTGCATTCTGAATTTTTACTTAAGAATGTAATTGTAGCAATGATGAGATTATGAAAATCACTGAGTAGTTAGTATTTATTTAACTGCATCTAGAATTCTACATGGGGAATTCGTGAGGATTACATCTAGCAGGCTGGGCTTGTCTTTGAAACAAGTGAAGTAGCTGACTTTATAATATTTTTGTTGACATATACATCGAGGAAGTCTGATAATCTTTTTAGGGGTTCTTAACATGTCAATATTTAGATCTCCTGCGATGAAGAGGCATTTCGCTTCTAATTGTAGATTTTATTGTTCAGGTCTTCTTCTCGAACATCGCTGAATGACTTGGGAAAGGGATTTGTACACCAATGCAAAAAAATCTTTTTTTGACATGTACTTCAAAAACCATGCATTCAGTTCCTGAAACTGTAGATTCTAGATCAGTCCTTCGCCGATGTGGAAGGTCACTACGAATATACACCATTAGGCCTCCGCCGTGCCTATTTCTATCTAACCTTTGAAAATTGAATTTTCTACTTTGAACATACTTGAAGCAAACGCACTACATGATGTAACTCAAAAGTCTCAGATATGAAAAACAGATCAAATTAGCTTAAAATATCAGCTATTAACTTTGACGACAAAGAGTTTGTATTAATGTGTCAAAAATGAGATTACCGGTATGATTATGCCTATATTTTTCTCTAAGCCCTTAACTATAACGTTGCTAGCCGGTTAGCTTATAGTTAGAGTCGTATCCGGGGTTGTCATTTCGGCCATATTAATTGTCTTGGCCTGCACCGATGACACGAGTGGCAAGTCACTGGCTTACCGTGCCGACATGACGACTTAACATGTCCTTTTCACTACAATTACAAAACCAGCACGTCGGTTGTCCGAGTCTGTTTGTCTGCTGCCATCGTCTTTTGCCCTCAAAGCGAATACCGTCCCCAGCCGATGCAATGATAAGTTGTTTAATACGGCTACAACTCATTTTTGATGCGACCTAGTTCGTGGATCTGGTAACTAAGGGAGACTTGATGTTTGGAGCAGGGGCGGATCCAGAATTTTGAGTTAGCTTGGCGGGGAGGCAGGGCAGAGTATTAGCCCGGCGGTTTTTGACCGTCAGATATTCGCACCCCCGAACTGCCCAATGAAATCTGGGGTAATTTTAGAAAGAGCCATGGCCCCTTTGGCCCCCCTCTAAATCCGCCACTGTGGAGGAGGCGAGTTCGGGGGCGGAATCTGGTGACAGGTATATCCGGGTTCTGTGGTGTCAGTCGGCCCTAACCGGCTCGTGCTCCGGCCGACCAGTGTTTCTTCATTTCACCTACTATTATTCAATCGGATTAGAAAGTGTTGTCATTCTACCTTTTGCTCGAATTGACCTCGGATATGACGTTTTACGGTGACGTTGTCACGATAACATTTCGTCATTTCGTTACGTAATTGCCGTATTAGTCAGGGGTATTATTCGTCACCGCACCTTCGTGTTCAATTGTAGCGCCACCTCTTGCTTGTTAGTGACGTTATTGAGTGCACCAAACAGCACTCACCGTGGTATCAATCGAACGATCACAATAGCTGTCAATAAAGGTTTACCTTGAATTTACTGGGGCAATCTGGCTACAGAACCTAATACGTGAGGACAGGCTGTAACGGTGAAAGGAGCGATTGGTCTTGATAAGTACTGTTGTTCGTTGAACAAGTGAATTCTGACCTTGGTGAGAAAAATTTGTGAACGGTAGGCTAACCATAGTCTATGGGCTAACGTCGTAGGCCTACTCGTATTCGTAACGCACAGCCGGGTCGTGTTGAGGCCACTGCTGGATCGGTAAAAGCAGGGTTCAACCAAAGCACTGTTGATCAAAATGTTATGACCTGAAGGAGGAGATGGGCTGTTCTTTTAGTAACACAGATGTGAAAACTAAAGGTAAGATTTGACCCTTAGAACACTGCTTACTGGTCCCTAAGCAATCCACACAATCGCATGTTGACCTGTTGACTCGATCATGTTGTATCAGCATAGACTAGTACCGTATCTATGGTATCATGGGCTGTATAGATGAATGAGATGTGTGTGCTAGTGATGGGTGACGGAGAATTGATTTGAAATCGAAACCGACTCTGGTTTTGCGCTGGATGAAATGGACAGTACATCCAGTCATGAATTGTTTACTTCTATGGGGAAGGGAAGCCTAGGGCAACACATTGGAATTAATTATTTAAGTTCTTTGTTAAAGACTTTTGAGCATTGTGATCTTCCTGTGAGGCGAAACAAGAAAGTGGACTGAGATCCTAAGTTCGCTATTCTAATCTTTTCAATTAAACAAACATGTGTGAATTATCAGCCTTTTGAAATGGGAGTATGCACCATCCAAGAACTAGGCAATTAACCTTTCCTGCCCTCTGTTATCTCCTGTAGTGTAATTTTTTCGGATACCTTTTGTTTTTTTCAAATTTTTTAGTTCCAAGCATTTTGGCTCCACCATTGATGATTTTGTTGTAAAACTTGTCTCTGAAAAAGAGCTTTTAATTTAAACTATTGCTACTGGGTCTAACCCCAGGAAAAAGTGAAAATAATGTCTCTCTGAATACCAGAATGTGATGTATCTGATCAGCGTCTGAATTTTATCAGCTCTTTAAGAATTAAGCTATTACACCTTTCTGCTGTGTGATTGGGGGTAATGTGTTAATTTGTGTCACTTATAAGTCCCTAAAGTGCTGTACTGATCAATTAGTTCATGGTAACATGCTCAATGAAGTGTGTAAAAAATGTCCACCTAAACTTTGGTTCGATTTTTATGAATTTTTATTAAAAACTCAATCCTTAGCTTACAATGACTTTTTAGAATCTGAGATGGCATATGTGGTAGAAATGTTTTTCTCTTCAAATTAGTTGTATATTGCAACCACAGACTATTGGCCAGACAGTATTAAATCTAAATCGCAACATCTTTTGCTTCAGGTCAATTTCATATATCTGGCTTTTCAATATTGCTGTCTAAGTTATATTTGAGAGGTTTATTTTTGTGAAAACATGCCCAGTAGTTATCAGACTGTATTAAGGATTCTTTAAAAATGAATAGTACCCAGAAGTAAAATGTGTTTAAATAGATTTGTGATGGCATCTTAGTGTTCTTTCACCTTTCATAGAAGGACCATACTGTAAAAATAGAGTTTTAAAGTTTTCCAATTACTACCAGTACCTGGATACTTTGCAGGTCGATTTCAAGGTCTCTTTTTCTAAACTTATAAACTTTAAATGTTCTTAAAAAGTAGTTGCTTGCCAAAATCCTTTTATTCATGTGTTACAAGTTACAATGTAGATTATGGAATTGTTTTATACACAGTATGTCGGAAATAAATCTTGTTTTGTAAAATTTCTTAGCAACGATGATCAACAAAATTCTGTTCCATTGTCAGCATTGGCTCCATATGTACAATACTAGAACTGTTGTATTATACTATTGACATCACTTGTTATGTAAGGTAACTAGAGTACTGGCAGTGAAGTCAAATAAATTTAGAACATGGTAGAGTCAGAGTGGAGATATGGCATTTTGTTTTATCCTTCTTTTTACTAATGATAGGTAGCACCTATTTGCAATTTTCAATTTCTTAGTTACAGCTACCTTGAAGCAAAATTGTGGGTATACACAGCTATGGTGGAAGCCTTTGACAAAAAATACAATTTTAGGAATTAATGCGTCCAAATTCGAAAAATGACAATTTTAACATTGAATTCAAGGGCTATATTGGTTTCAGTTTTGAAACTCGTGCGATTCGTCAGGGAGATTGTGTGTAGGTATAAATCCTTGCCAATTGGGGTTTCTTTTTTCCTTTCTTTCATCGAGGGAAGTAACTGTTCTGTTTGAGTGCACCTATACCTTAAGTATAAGTTCTTTTTATCATATTCCTCAAAAAAATTTTAAAAAAATACCAGTTAATGCTTTTTTCCATGATTTATATGATTCTGCTGTCACCGGACAACATTTGGTAAATTTTTGATATAAAAGTTCTTCTACCAATTGTTCATGTTTAGAATTAAAAGCCACACTGTAGGTTAATTGATGTTGCTGGTCATGTGATCTAATGTTTGCGCCTCATTGGCTCTAGTTTGGTTCTCCCACACTGTCACTGTCTGCTTGATGTGAACAAAACCCATTCAATCAATGAAAAGATTCTTAGAAATGGTAGAGTTATTGAGTTTTCTGTTGACGCTGTCATTCGTTGTGCACAGTTTTGTGAAATGGCTCTGGCCAGTTGTGATACACTGGTGGTCTTCATGATCATATCTCTGTAAGCAATCAACATTTTTCAAAAATTCCTTCTCTAAATTAAGTTGGCAAATATACATATTTAGTGTGAAAATTACGAAGGTGAATTGTTTTTTGAAAGAAATTTCCATTTAAGTCATGTCCAATTTGTTTGTCTGACTTTCCCATAAAATAACATCTTGTATTTTGTTATCCTGGTTTTCAAAAGCCGTACCAATTTAATATTTTTCTATTTTTGTCTTTCTTTTTGAGTAATCTTGTAGTTTCATAACTCAGCACCATTTCATTGAGGAAGGGTTTGTTGAAAAGAAACGCCACAACCATTTCAGTTAATGCTATCAATGCCATGCAAGAAACACCAACCCACTCACTTCAAAAAACATCTTGCACACCTATTGACACGTTGTTTACCTTACCTTCCAAAACTAACCATATACCATTACAAACCACTGTGTCCACTTATCCCTCTGATAATCCCTGGGTTCTTATACTAAATCTCTTCATTCCCTCATACCCTTCACATTCTAATACATTCATAATCCAGTGAGCAATTTGCTGGGGCAATAAATTCAGTTCTCCACAGCCTCTTGAGAGGCCCTGTGTATACACAGAGACTGGGTTATGCAATGTCCCTGCATCCTCATAGCAATGCCTTGGTATTTGTTGATGTAAATCACACACCTTGACTACATGATCTCCAATCATGTCTTTGATCAGACTTGATAAGTAAACAGCATACAAATTCCTTTGCTTTCTTCTCCAACACCTTCTCCCAAGTCTGTAGACCCATTCATTCATTTTCCACCTCTGTTGGTCTGTAAAATGGCCTGAATGGTCATTTTGAAACAGCTGGGAGTTTGTATATATAGTGTGTTTTGTCCAAATGTGTTGTTAATGGGTTAGGACTGTTGATGGACCTGAGGACAGAGTGGGCCAACTAAAGCCTGCCAAATGAGCTATCAGACAAGTGCACAGCTAATCATAATTTATCAAAGTAACAGTATTTTGTATTCTTAGATCTATATCAACCATGTGAATTCATATGGATGGTATGATAAGAAATAAATGGCTCATAAGAATTCATATTAGCAGTTTTTGTCATTGATCATGGACAGTTTATCGAGGAAATTTATATGATTCTGAGCAATAGTAAATTTATGATCAATACGGGTTTTCCCCCCATGAAACTGATGATCAGACTGATGACCATTTATCATCAACCAAAGTGAGGGTTAGTTGAGCTAGCTCATGTGCTAAGATGAGTTAGCTCATGTGCTAAGTTGAGCTAACTCATGTGCTAAGTTGAGCTAGCTCATGTGCTAAGTTGAGCTAACTCATGTGCTAAGCTGAGCTAACTCATGTTCTAAGCTGAGCTAACTCATGTGCTAAGCTGAGCTAGCTTATGTGCTAAGCTGAGCTAGCTCATGTGCTTTAACTTAGGATTTATAAATTTTAGTTGTGCCATGAACATTTAAACTGAGTGAAGCTAATTTTGATTTACTGTAAAATGGATTACACTTATAGACTCTGGGGACTGAAAATTTATTCATAGATAGGTGGAATTGTTACAGATTATCCAGTGGTGGATCCAGGATCTTATCCATGGGGGGAGCTGACAACGAGTGACAAAGATAGGGACAATGGAGATTTATCTTGAAGTCAATTACTTAGGGCTTGTTAGATTTTATTTGGTGATGTGCAGATGCGGTAAAAATGTGAGGTGGCCATAGTCTCCTTGCCCTCAGCTGAGCCTGTACTCAGAATACTAAGCAAACGGAAGTCGGAATCATTTGGCCAGTGCATATAGCTGCCTTTAAAATTTCCTTGACTTATTAAAAGGTTGGCCTGTTCTTTTTTTAAATTCCTGTTATCCGTGATCATTGTTATCTAGACAGCTTTTGCAATGTTTTAGTTTGTATGGAATCTAAACTGGGTATTTTGGAGGCCAATCTCTTAATAAAATGATTACCATATAAACTTTCTGTCCACCACAAAAGCCATTGTTTGATTTGGACCATTCACCATTATGGAATTGGTCCCAAATTGTTCCTATGTAGGCCTTTTCATGCTCCAGTCTGAGTGGAATGTGGACCTAAACATGATGTTAATTAAACTGTCTACACTGGCTTCAGTAGTTAGCAGACTTTGAAGTGAATGGTAGGTGACACTGTTGTCAGTATGAAAGGCCCTTTAGTCATGTTGGATGTGATTACTGGCAGGGCTTTGAAAGAACTGACACAGTTTGTTAGTACTAGAGACCAGAGTGTACAATTTGGCCTGTTGCAGATGTCAGTTTACACATGGTACAGAGTGTCAAGACAATGCCAGTTCTTTGCAGACCTAGAAATCACATTACACTTGAGTAAGGGACCAGTATATANTGCCTTGGTATTTGTTGATGTAAATCACACACCTTGACTACATGATCTCCAATCATGTCTTTGATCAGACTTGATAAGTAAACAGCATATAAATTCCTTTGCTTTCATCTCCAACACCTTCTACCAGGTCTGTAGACCCCATTCATTCATTTTCCACCTCTGTTGGTCTGTAAAATGGCCTGAATGGTCATTTTGAAACAGCTGAGAGTTTGTATATATAGTGTGTTTTGTCCAAATGTGTTGTTAATGGGTTAGGACTGTTGATGGACCTGAGGACAGAGTGGGCCAACTAAAGCCTGCCAAATGAGCTATCAGACAAGTGCACAGCTAAATCATAATTTATCAAAGTAACAGTATTTTGTATTCTTAGATCTATATCAACCATGTGAATTCATATGGATGGTATGATAAGAAATAAATGGCTTATAAGAATTCATATTAGCAGTTTTTGTCATTGATCATGGACAGTTTATCGAGGAAATTTATATGATTATGAGCAATAGTAAATTTATGATCAACACGGGTTTTCCCCCCATGAAACTGATGATCAGACTGATGACCATTTATCATCAACCAAAGTGAGGGTTAGTTGAGCTAGCTCATGTGCTAAGATGAGTTAGCTCATGTGCTAAGTTGAGCTAACTCATGTGCTAAGTTGAGCTAGCTCATGTGCTAAGTTGAGCTAACTCATGTGCTAAGTTGAGCTAACTCATGTGCTAAGCTGAGCTAACTCATGTGCTAAGCTGAGCTAGCTTATGTGCTAAGCTGAGCTAGCTCATGTGCTTTAACTTAGGATTTATAAATTTTAGTTGTGCCATGAACATTTAAACTGAGTGAAGCTAATTTTGATTTACTGTAAAACGGATTACACTTATAGACTCTGAAAACTTATTCATAGATAGGTGGAATTGTTACAGATTATTCAGTGGTGGATCCAGGATCTTATCCATGGGGGGGAGCTGACAACGAGTAACAAAGATAGGGACAATGGAGATTTATCTTGAAGTCAATTACTTAGGGCTTGTTAGATTTTATTTGGTGATGTGCAGATGCGGTAAAAATGTGAGGTGGCCATAGTCTCTTTGCCCTCAGCTGAGCCTGTACTCAGAATACTAAGCAAATGGAAGTCGGAATCGTTCGGCCAGTGCATATAACTGCCTTTAAAATTTCCTTGACTTATTGAAAGGTTGGCCTGTTCTTTTTTTAAATTCCTGTGCTGTTATCTTAACAGCTTTTGTAATTTTTTAGTTTGTATAGAATCTTTTCATGCTGACTTAACTCCCGTCTGTATGGAATGTCGACCTAAACCGCTATGTTAACTTAACTGTTCACACTGGCTTCCGTAGTTAAAACAGACTTTGAAGTGAATGGTAGGTGACAGTGTTGTCAGTATGAAAGGCCCTTTAGTCATGTTGGATGTGATTACTGGCAGGGCTTTGAAAGAACTGACACAGTTTGTTAGTACTAGAGACCAGATTGGACAATTTGGCCTGTTGCAGATGTCAGTTTACACATGGTACAGAGTGTCAAGACACTGCCAGTTCTTTGCAGACCTAGAAATCACATTACACTTGAGTAAGGGAGGAGCATATACTCCTGTTTAGACATCAACTTTTTGCGGGGCGCAACTGACATGGAGCAGGTATCATTAGCATCCGTTTGTACACAACTCACTAAATGTGGCAAGACGGAAATTTTAGTCTGGAGAGTGGATCACACATCCGCAGGTTTACAAATGACTTGAGTTGAAGAGACAGAGAACCTGTATTTAGGTCATTACACAGGTGCAGTACAAATGATCTTTTCTGCCTTGCCCCAGTTTTGTGTTTAGACACATAATTGACACCGAGCAAGATCATCAGTTCTAGCGCAAATTGCTCTACCTCACAAACCGGTGGTAAAAGTTGTCACCACGGTGTCAATTTGCTCCAGTTCAGAACCGTTTACACACATACTTGTGCTTGAACATCTGGTTCTGTGTCAGTTGATCCATGTCAACTTTTGTAGTGTAAATGGCACTTTAGACATTTTTAGTTGGGTAAGACATCTAAATTAAAAGTTCATTTCTGGGACAAAATGTGGGTTTGCAGTGGCAGATCTACGATTTCAGTAAGGGGGGAAGGAAGGTCGCGAGGGGGTTTCCCTCCTCCCGTGTAAGATTTTTTGGGATTTTTAGTAGCTAATTTCGTTTTTCTGGCGATTTTTTTTCCAGTTTTTATTTTTGATCCTGTCCCGAGGGGGGGTTTAAACCCCCTGAAACCCCCCTGTAGATCCGCCTCTGGGGTTTGTAGTTCCCCAATGTCCGCGCGTTCATCTGGCAGATTTGTATGATAGAACCTCAACTATTTAGGACGGAACTTGGTAGAAAAGTGAAAGTTCATTTTCTCATTTGAAAAAATGAGCTTCAGTTCTGTACCATGGTTGCCACCCAACAATGTTTTTAAGAAATTGTGGGAATTCCCTCTATCGTTTGAAGACTTGGACAAAAGATAAATTTTGGGAACTATTTTTTTCCGTAAGTGTTCCTAGTTCAGATGTATCCGTATTTGTGAAAATGATGCTACACAGAGCCGTGTGAAGTATTGGTTTCTACCAAATTATTTAGTGAACGAAATCATTTCTGACTGTGTATGGTGTTACCCTCATAATGAATGTTTTATCTCAACATATGAATGGCATGCAAATGATATAGACGATTAATGTTATCAATATTTCTATTTGATTTGGTGTGAGACCTGATCTGGGATTAGCGTTTAACTTTGTTGTGGGTAGCAACTGGGGGCATCCAAAACATGAAGTGTTATGACGTCTAACAGTACGAGCCAAGGACCTTTCAAAATTGTCGGTTTTCACGAGTGCACGAAACATGTACTTATTCCGACCTTCTCTTCCCCCACCCCCAAAATGTTGACATTTTTATAAATCAGGATTTGTGAACCGCTTGTATACATGAGGCGGTAAAAGAGTCTGGTTAAATCTCATTAAACTTGCAGGAAAAATTCTCTAGTTTGCCACAGTTTCCAAAATTTGGAGCATTGAAGTTTATGCCAAAATTTAATTTTCTTCATTCAGAAGATTTGGACATGCATACCTGTGGCATCCATCATACTTATCAAATATCGGACACAGCATTTTTATGTGCAAAGTCTGACATGAAATCATCAAAAATAACTGCCAACGCAAATTTTTGCAAAATCCGTCTTTCTCATAATTCTTGAATTTGGGACTGTTGCCTTTTTCTATGGTTGGTCTTTCTCGTATATCTTTTATTTTAGGCAACCAATAATGTCTATTTCTAAAATTTATTACAGCCTCCTGCTTTGAGCAAAATAATAATTAATTTTTCTGTAACAAATTGGAGAATTTGTAACTTAGTACCAAAAATGACCATTTTTGTTTTTATCAACAGCTTCTAACCTTGAGAATGACACATTTTTCAAAACATTGTTTGATTGTATCCGTGGTGTTGAACTGGAACGTAGGAAACTATTTTGGACACCCTGGACAGCCTCAAGATACAGGCCTGGTTCACTGTAGAAAACATCCCCAGTGATTGATGCACCTTTCACAAGGTGTGACAAGCTATAATAATTATCTGAAGCTATGATCTGGTATTGCTTTGAGTAAGCTACTGCACTCCCCTAAGGTTTCTAAAAAGTGTTGTATGAAAATACCTAAGTATCTACTTTGTCATAACCAATGAGGAAACAGGACTCTTAGGGTACTGATAAATGCACTTTTTTGTTAGCTTCTTATCATCAGAGTATTTGAAGTTAAACCTTTTAACACTAGGGCACTTGTAAATGTTTATTGTTGGATCACCATGCAGTGATTGGCTTGGCTCATGGTTTGCACACTCCAGGGTTTCTAAGGACTTGAATTTAGAGTCTTGGTCTTGTAGTAGTCCTTGAATTTGATTCTGACCTTTAAGAGTCCTTGAGTTTGAGCTTTTTGCCCTGAAAAGTTGAAAGACCTAATTATAAGTAGGTGTGTGCTGTGTTAATTTTTCATAACCGCAAAAAACTTTTTAATCACGGAAAACAGCCTTTTTTCTTGATGAATATTTTATGCGTCAAAGTAAAAAAAGTATATGGCATTAAGTTTGCTAATTTGATTGCTTCTTTTAAAGATTTTCTCAGTTACAGTGTTTATGCAACGGAGCTTTACTAACTTTTTATATATAGTAACCCTAAAAGTCCTTGAAAAATCCTTAGATTTCGTGGTCAAAGTTTTGTTGGCATCGTGTAAGCTATGTAAAAAATCTTTGTTTTGGGTCATGAAGTCTGACAGATTTGATTTCAATATTAAGGTCATGTATACATATCTTTTCATTTAACCAAATATCTACAAAACTATAAAATTTAACTCAACAAAAGTATGTACTGTTTCACACTAATTAGGTCACATAACCCAATTACCTAGTTAGGAAAATTTACCCAAAACAAAAGGTACAGTCAAAGCAAAATAACAGTTTCCTAATTTATGGTTTTCTTTTTGTTTTATGGAACTTTAAAATTTTTTCATAAGAAATATTTTTGATAGCCACTCATACAAAAGTGGAACATTTAAACACAATTCTTGACAAGGTTTTGGACTACAATGCAGACAGCATAACATTTAAAAATTTCACGTGAATCCAACCAGGCATTCATTTGTGGGATATGATATTCCTAAGTTGGCCAAAATTGGACATTTTTCTCGTGTTCTGCATAACATTCAAACCCACTTTCTCCTGTCGCTGAAGCTTCTGCACCTAATTTTGTCGCATTCTATCCTTTGTCAGAAGACCCTCATTCTTAAATACCACAGTGATCAAACATTCTGGTAGTTTCCCATAATGCTGTGTACCTGAATAGTACTCTCAACCTACAAATGTACACTGTTGCCATACCAACTCCAATTTTACCGAAAGATTATTTTATCCTATTTTATCCGCTTCCAATCTAACAAATCAAAATCTATTCCAAGTAGGAAAGAGTTGTTACTAAATCTATGGCCACTTTAGTGTTCTGCGTTTCAAAAGGTTATTTTGTTTTTAACACGACTAAAGGGGGTGCGACTAAAGGGGGTGCGGTTTATGGTATTTAACTGGTGCTTTAATGATCTCACTGGTCAATGATGAAGCACTCTCAATATCTCTTCATGTTATTTCACTGACATTCAAGGATGTGACATGTTGTGCCTTCTCAAATAAACCATAAATACCAAGAGTATTCGCTGAGCGTGGGCATTTTGAGCCAGGCGCTGCATTTTACTGTGCAATGCACTTGAAAATGTCCCAGTATTTATTCAAGAAAATTTACCTTATTTGCTTTATTGTTTTGGTTTGTAAGTGCTGTACAAATCACTCATGTGCTGAGTTAACCGTGGTTCTTAATATTAATGGTAACATTTTGCGCAGTATAAACAGCTCAGTTGAAAATATTGCCTGTATCCTACCACATAAATTACAGAATTTCCAACTTGGTTAATATTGCTGTCTTTCTGGTAATCCTTGAATTTGGAATGGCCAGTGTTGCCTATTTCTAAAATTTGGTACAAGCTCCTGCATTGGGCTAAGTAATTACTTTTTCACTCCCAAATTGGGGAATTTCTCCGTTGGAAACATATTGCACCCATGACAAAAAATTCTTTGGCCTTGCAGTTCTATCAAATTAAACTGGATTATTAATACCAGATGAAAATAAATTCATGGGCTCTATGTTTACTCAATTAAGATCCCCTGATGTCTGTCATACCAGGGGCTGTTGGCCATGTGCCATGTTTGGTGGCTTTCAGAGCTTGCCGATCTGGGCGGCGTCATCCAGGATATCAAAAATGGATTTCTTTAAGTTTCTCAGGTCAACCATAACAAATAACTGTTGACGTTATTTTTTGACCCCAAATAAAATTACTGGAACAGTGTGGTATGTTACTGTAAAGACATGCCTCTCCTATAAGTTTTTCAAATCGGTTATTGTTTTTCTAGCCAACTTTTCATTGTGGATCGGCCAATAAGCAGTTCCCAGAGCTGTTATGAGCACTAGGGTAATGAAGTCTGTCTACAGACATCCATGCTTATTTGGTTGTAAATGAAAGGTGGACTTTTATGGCATGTCATGTATTCATTCAGTAAATATATACCTATCAACCTATTATGAGCCAGCATTCTCTATTCTGTAAGATTTTGAAAAAATCCGAAAAAATATGCATTTTTCATATTGACAAAGGAAGTATAATGGAAAGTTGTGAGGCGAAATCAAAACCTGCCATTAATACATCAAAAGTACTTTTGAAAATCTGTTCTTTCCTGGTGGCCATAAAGACTATGAAATGCTATTTGATGCCATTGAGTTGACATGTTTGCGTAAGATACCCCCTGCAATGCTGTCTGTCCCTCTCATAAATTCACTGTTATCAACTGAAGGTAGACAGCTGATTACCATTTCATGAACTGTTTATCAGTTTAGGTACAAAGCTGAGGTAATAAATGATATATGGTTCAACCCAAACTCAGATCTGAGGACCCTGTCACTAAGCTAGCTTGTAGTTCTTTCTGCAGTTGCAGCTGTTGAAGTACTTCCTTGAAGATGCTATGTCTTGTAGTTATTAAATTTTTAATATGCAAATGAAGTACTTGTTTACAAATAACGCCGAGTCTTCTGGTGTGCCGGAAACCATCCGAGAACCAGCTGCCATTACTATCTCGCAAAAGTAACGTTTTTCGAGACTATTTTTATGTAAATGAGTAAGGTAATTGTCAGCGCAACCCTAATGAAACATGGCACAGTTTTTGTTCTTTGTTCATTTCACTATCAAATAACGATTATGTAATAATTGGTATTAACTATGGCTTTTTATATGTTCACATTTGTTTTTAAGTGTATCAGTTGTGGTGCTTTCTTTAGAACCGCAATTTATATAACAAATTGTTTCTTTTCCTGATTATACTTGTACACACAGTTCTGCAGAAAGTCACTAGGTGGCGCTTGCTACAAATTTCAATATTCACGGTTTTAGTGAGACATAGCATCTAAAAACCATTCACACTGATACTTAATGTCGTAGTTCTAGTTTGGGGCTATAGTCGATATTAGTCAGTGCTATCGCTTTCCCATTCACACAGATAAGTGCCTTGGTGCCCCATTATTTCCAACTTAGAGATTTGGCAGCAGTGCCCCTTACTGAATCATAGCTTTTGTAACAGCCCTGTTGACACCAAGTTACAATGGTTATACCTCTCACTGAACTACCATCACAGTGAGAGGGTTATATCTACTCTGCAGTTACCTCTTGTCAAGTGGTCAGACCGAGGTTTTGAATGTTATAACCTATTTTTTGTGAACGGTACATTGGAAGGCTGGATTGCAGATGTCATTTTGAAGAAATAATCTCGCACTCTGATTGGGTTGTATAAGAATTGACTTGAAGCTAACAAAATCATTGACTGAATATGGTATCTGTCAGAGATTTTTGGAAATATAATTTGTAAGATTTAGAGACGACAAACTGTGGATCTACCAAAAAGGGGAACATTTTTATATAAATTAATAATTAATTCCTGTTTCGAAGTTTTGATGAATGTTTCAGTGCGTCAATGGTCACAAAATTGTGGGAAGGTATAAATTTTGGTTATTGTATTGTGGAGGTTATTTCTAAGCCCAAGTAAGGAGAGACGACTACTGTTTAGGTATGAATCTCTCTCACCTGTTCTGTACAGGAATCTGTTTCACAGATTTGGTAGAATGCCAAGTGGTCTTGCGCTGGAACAATGTTGTCATTCAAGCCTAGACTTCCTTATTGGCTCCTGACATTACCATGAATGAGAGTTTTAATGGGAATTATGCAACCACAGCAATTTTTGACCATTTACAAAGTCTAATGTGTTAGAGACTGTCTGCACATTACTGTTTGGGCTGTATGCATTCTTCAAACTGTGCTTTGGGTATTTTGTCAGAAGTATTTAGAATAGGCATTGCAAATTTGCAAAACTCACATGAGTTAAGTCTGAAACAACCAAAACCTCACGCGATTGGTTAATTACCACTTACCTGTTTGAAGAGTGTTTCCATAGCGTTATCTGGTCACGCTTGCTCACTGACCGTTCCTCCAATTTTGATGGGACCTGCCATGCTTCTTAAAGATTTGTTGTACATCCTGCCACACCATTAAAATATCCCACTTTTTGACACATGGCAAAATTAATTCATGATATATTATTGGGATTTTCAGTTTCACTAATAAAAATGCTGTCAGGGCATTTTCGAGTGTTGTGAAGGTCATTTACCTTTGTGCATTGGAATAGATGCTGATGTTTCTCTTTGTGTCTGGATTTCCAACTTTAAAGTGTCTTGTTTTTTCTTTTTCATTCTCAAATGTTGGCAGCTATTGTCTGCTACTCTGAGACTGGATTGAAATGGTCTAAAATGTATTGAAGGCAGGTATTTCCATTTTATTTCCTGACAGAAAATGACTCAAATCAAGTTAGTTCTGATCATGTACCGGGTAATTTTTCTTCAATACAGGATACGTAAACAACCCATGCTTACTTGTATAACCTGCTGAAAAAATGTACGTGTTTCAGTACTAGAAGAAAAGAGCCCCCTGTTGGGGGATATACATACTGCAGGTTCCTACTTCGCTGATGAAGGATTAAGACCTCATCTCGGTGGATTTGTCAGGTGTTTGTTCGCAAATTGGAAAACAAACACAAGTTTTCATTCAAGCTCATTCTAGCTTTCATCGATTCTTTTTTTCTTCCCTTATGAATTATTTTTGTACAGATCTGAAGCTCAGATAGTTTATTTGTGACACTGGCACACCAAGTATGTCATTGGAAGGGATTGTTTACTCGCCCCATTTAGTTGTAATTGTGCCCTTGAGATATGACGTTTTCTATTACACAGAGTCTTGATATTATGGCAACAGTGAACTGTTTGGCTTGTTGTATGGGAACCAATAATCACAGAAACACCCATATATTTACTCTCAGTGGTTAATTGATTTTGGAGCATAGAGTAGTGACATGAAGGCAACAATAGAAATAAATTTGTCTGGCGTTGGATAACTTTTCGTAACATTTGCTCTGGTGTGGAGTTTTAAATAACTTGGCAAATAGGACCTGGCGTGGTGTGTTCAGTAATGCTAGGACCTAGCTAAAATCTAGCCAAGGTCACGTGTTCTCATTTAAAATACACGGCCATATCTCACGTAATCTCACAAAGTCTTAAACTATTCAGTAAAATCTTGTTGTATTATACATGTAATCTTGGTAATCACCACTTTATTTTGGGACCTGCGCTCTTCGACTAAGAAAACAAAAAGTAACCAGAATCAGTTTCACCCAAGGTCGCATTTTTTGTTGAAAAGTTACACTTAAGCTAGGGTAAACAAGATTTGGAATGCCGCGATTGGAACACTATGGTTTTGTGAGCAAGAAAAAGAAATCCCCCATCGTGTTTGCTCACCTCGGGTGCATTTACAGTGAGCTACTAAAAATTCTTGCACCAACAAATCGATTGTTAAAAAAAGAACAGAGACCAAAACAAACTTAATGCTTTTTGGCCCAATCACAAATCATAAATGGCCAATGGTGGTATCCAAAAGGATTGTTGTACTATGTTCTGAATGAGGATATAGTATGTCAAAGCCTCAGGGACTCATTTTGTTTGGTTGAATAACCTGGTGTATGTTTAGCATTTTGATAAGATCTCACCTTTTTACCAAAAATGTACTTGGCAATGTGTTTACCCGGCCACGGCAGTAGGATTGTTGTATTTCTTTGGACGCCATTCATTCCGCCATTTTGTGACACAGGGTTTAGAGTGACTGGCTATAATCACATGGTTTTCCAAATATAATGTTTTCTTAATTTGCCATCTTTTTGTTCAAATGTTCAAGTAAGTAGTCTCTTGAGCATATGTTGTTTGGAGGTGAGGTTGCTATTGAAGGTCACCTTCAATTGTTTGACTGTTCAGGAAAGTTCAATAGTTGAAAATGAATTGTCAATTAAGGTAAATCATGGTGTGAGTACTGGACATTAAGAAAGCGTCCATGGTACCCTGTACTTAATATGGTACCTGTCAATAGCCAGGTACCATAACCCTTTACAAAAGACCAGTGTCACCAATGCCATGTTCTGCATGCAATACGCACTGTTGTGTTCACATGGTAGTAATCTTGTATTTGTCCAAAGAAACTTACTGTTCTATGGAATGTTCTTCTGAGCATTACTAGCACCAGTATTTGAAAACCTGCTCTCTCCTGGACCACTCATGACAACAACGGACTTGTTTGTAATGTAAATCCCTCGGTTTCTAAGAATTTAAGAATGCCCGAGAGGTTTAGTATCATTTCTCAGGTATTTCATCCCCAAACGTCTGTCAGCTTTGTAATGTTTTACTCTTGGAAAGTTGACATTTTTTGAAGGTCAAAATTATTAAAATATTTTGATTTATTTAATGCTAAGCAAATGTATAGAATATTGTGGCATTATTTCTTGAATGCAGCGCCCTCATTGCCAGAATTGGCTCAGGTGTCTGATTGAATTAGCAACTTGGTGGTTGGATAAGTTTTACTATATAAAACCTAATCAATCTTAATCAATAGATACAGGTGAAACTCTGTTGGACTGTAGATTCTTTTGGAGCCAGAGCTGATCGATTTTGTGTTCTGTGTATTGAAATCGAAAGTAGCGGTCACCAGATGAATGAGACAAATGTTTATCTACATAGCACAGTTGAGAGTGTTTGTTGACCTATTGATTTGGTTGAGTTCAAGGCTTAAGTCTCCTGACAATATTTGGCACAGAAATAATTACCAAAGTTGTGATTTTCCTCTCTTACAAATTAAGACTGATTACTAATACCTCGCTGCAACAGACTAAAATTTTCTTAATCCTGATTTTTATTTTGATATGTTACAAAATAAAATCCACTTAAGGTGGCACGAAGAATTACTGTACCTTGTCAGTGTATTACCGGTACTATAAAGACGTAGTTGTGTGCTTTTCAAGAAGATTTTCCCTGGTACAGGGCTTGGAATTTTCCTCTTTTACGAGGATTTCCTCTTTTTTGGTTTCAATTTCCTTTTACTTGATTTTCAGTTTCCTCTTTTTTATCTCTTTTCTATCATTATTTTGATTTTATTCATGCAGTTAAATTTTACAACACAAAGTAATATTTCTATCACACAAGTATTTGTGGAACGATGCGTCACCTAAAAAATTTTCCTCTTTTTTTCATTGGTCATTCAAATCCCATGGTTCCACGTTCCTTGTCGTAGGCACAACTATAAAGGAAAAATGCTACAGCAATGTTTTTTAGTATCGCAGCGGATATTTTCAGCTCGCTCCACATATGATCTGGTTCCAGCTGTTCCTCATATTCATAATCACGTGTTGACATTGCATGTTTGCAGGGCAGTTTTAAAAAAATTCTGTTGTAAAGAGGAAACGGAAATTTGATAACCCGTAAAATCGTAATCAAAATTTAGTGCCCTCAAACAGTGATGAATAATGCATATTCTGTTTGTAGTCATGCTATGCTTCAATTGGCATATGTGCTTCAGGAGTTAATATTTTATGGCCTGCCAACTCCTGAAAGGCTGATACTTGTATGCTTTACTAATGCACTGTTTGTTTAGGAAATATTTGGTTATCGCAACCATATTAAATTTGTTGAGTAGTTTTGTGGTAACCATTGTTGACCAAGAATACTGCCGCTGAGGATTAGGTTAACATTTAATTTATTGACCATATTCTCAGCATTAAAGTATTTTCAACCCTTGCATTTGGCATTGACAGAAAATGTCGCTTGGTATTTTGTGAGTGACCATTGTCCTTGGTTGGCTGGAGTGTATTTTGTTGTCCATTATGATCACAGCAATGTCTGGAATCTTTTTTCTAAGCTTGCTTACTTGTGAATATAAACATGACTAGAACATTTTTATGGCATAACTTAAAAGCAATTGCTGAAGAATTGACTGTCAAAGTTATTGTTATTGTAGGGTGGACCTAATAACCAGCTCATTCAACACTTGTCATTAATTTATTCCCCCAAAACAATGCAGTTGTGGGTAGGCTGGACCAAACACTAGATGGTGCTACTAGCTAATCACTGAGATTATATGACTATGTATACCCTCAGTGGCAGATTTACGTTTTCAGTAGCGCCGAACGGAGGGAAGGTCGGGAGGGTGTTTCCCTCCTCCAGTGTAAGTTTTTTTTGGTTGTTAGTAACTGATTTCGTTTTCCTGGTGACATCTTTCTATTTTTTTATCCTGTCCTGAGGGGGGGGGGGCCGGGTTGAACCTCTGACCCTAGCTGGCTCAATCCTACGCTTCACACTGACATTTACTGTGTCTTAAGTGTCGTCCATATTCAAACTTACCCCAGAACAAGATATTCCTGAACGAGTTCAGTCCCATGTCGATAGATTTGAGGGCTGTGTGGACACTATTTAAACTAGTGCAACTTACCCCACTTGTGACTATACGTTGTCGAGGTAGGGTAACTTGTGCCACTTGTAATCATTGTGCGGTCATAAACCTGGGGCAAGGCGGAAGTTAAATTATCTGCTGTACAGACGCTGTTCTTCCTTTTGAGTGCCGTATTCGCATCAGCTGTTCATTGTCACGTACAGAGCGACAACTTCGCCTTAGCCTTAAGTTATCGGATATGTGAGTGTGTGTGTGTGTGTGTGTGTGTGTGTGTGTGTGTGTGCGTCTGTGTGTGTGTGTGTGGACACTCAAGAGGGGCAAGTTGCACTAGTGCAAGTTGTTATTGGGTAAGTCTGTGTGCGGAATCCGCACACATCCGCCGGATGAGACTTACAACAGACACTATCCTTTTTTATCCGAATATTTTCATTGTATTGATTTACCCCAAAAATAATGATAACCCATGAATTTTGTTTTTACTTTATTTGTATTGTCATTGCAGGCAACCAGATTGCCAATGGACAAACAAACGGGCATGAGAAAAACGGACTCATTAAAAATGTCAGTGTTCAAAATGGCCATGCAAATGGCAGTGCTGGGCAGACTGAGAGTACAAGTCCACCGCCGGAGAAAAAAATGCGGGCAATGCGAGGCGACCTCGAGCAGAGGAAAGACGCTAAGAAGGACAGAGAAAAGAAGTTGCAGGAGAGGCGCAAGAAAACCGTAATGAAAGCCATGGTGAGCTCAGTGTTGTGAAGTTTTGTATATTTGTCTTGGCTGATGGGGTTTATATGTGGTGTTTGAGAAGGTGTCACTGCATGTGGACTGTTAAAGAGAATGGATTCTCTTTGACATGGTGACATTCTGTGACAGATCAGTCCCTTGCCTGAAATTGTGTGACATTTTATGTTATTTTGAGAATTCTGTGGCAAAATATGAGATATTTGCTGGGCCTTGCAGTTATTTTGATGCGTCGAGTTATGATCTTTTTACACAAATTGCAAAATTATCAATTTCTCTAACAAATATTGTGTCGCACATATTTGACAAAATCACAGAAGATGTGACAATTGAGTCTTTTCTGTGATGTTTTGAAAAATTTGAAATGTGATAAATTGTGACTTTCTATTAAACACGAATCCATTCGTGGCCGCTGTTGCTTTTTGCGTTGGCACCAGAAGTGATTATGGCCACACAGTTTATCAGCTGTTACTATTGTGAATATTTTCAATAATTTATAATTCATTTTGAAACTGAATAGATGGCGAGTTTAACGATTACTCGAGTCGGAGATTAAAAAATCTTTGAATTGTGTAAAATTTTTCATGCAAGCTGTGAAGAGAGAATGAGCATGTGGGATTGTGTCGCCCCCTGGCAGCTGAAAGGAGAACTGATTTGCAATTTACTTGTTAACTTCTCAATTAGAAATCTTCTAACTTCATCAAAATTACTATCACCAGTTTTTGATGTTTAGTTGGTACACTTTATCCTATTCTGTGTCAGTGTCACTTTTTCTTATTCTTAAGACACCTGCTGAATTGTTATTTCAGGTGATGTCTGACCAAATCATGGACGAGCGAGAACGACTGTCGTTGGCATCGTCACGCGCCACCTCGCGGGCCGGCACACCTGCCACAGACAGAAGAAGTAAGTAATATAATCTTGTAATAGATTATGAATTACAGCATGAACTAGAGAAAACTTGTAGCAGTTATCCACTTATTTTGCTCAAAATTCGTTGCCAAAATAGTGTTTGTCCATTTTTTAAAGTTTGATAACTTTACTACAAGTAATGTAGAGAAATTACCAAAAGTTTATGACATCTAAACAGCGACAACAATGCTAATAACAGACTAAAATTGTCTTAATTTGTTGTTTTTGTAGAGAAATGTGACAAAATTGAATATCACTTGTCAGCCATGTATTTTGCACTAGGCTAAGCTAGTGAAGACTTACTATTTACTTGATAACCATTCAGTTTCATGAAGCCGTGATGTTAAGACTTAGTCAGTGTACTATACTGTGATTGAATTTTTGTGGTTTTTGTGACTTACAATATAATGATTCCAAACTTGTTCTTGTTCATGAGCGTTCTTGTTAACAGGGCATCTTTCTCGTGAACACCGTACCTTTTTAATATCACCTGCTCTTTTCATCATAATTCACATTTCTCTACGCGCTTGTCAGAAGAACAAATCCCTGTGCCAAAGACACTGTAGACCATACCTGGTAGTTCGCGAAATACGTCAAATATGTCTGCGTTTAGTGACCTGGAGGCGTCCCAGAATGCAATACAGCTAGAACAGGCTTAATTTCATGCAGTACATTCCCAGCCTCTTGGGCTTAGTCACCTGATACAAAACTAACATGTAAGCAATACAGGTTACACTTGGTGTGATCAAGTGCCTTAATTAACAACTTCACAATTACAAAAAAGTCTAGAAGGGAGGATTCACTCGGGAACTCCATTTCTTAAATGATTATATGTGGCACAAATGGAAAATTAAATTCATTTCGTTTTAAGTTTAATCTTGGTTTACATAACTTATCTTTCATTTAATAAAGTTGCCAAAATCTTACCCAGTTGTGCCAAATATTCCTGTATATTCTGATTTTGTTGATTAGAAAAATAATTGGTATTAAGCACTGCTAGCTCCTACAGTTTCTTGGTTTCTCAGAGTCCTCTACATTCGGAAAGACACGCACTCTTGTATGGGCACATGGTGTAATGGTTTCAGGATTAAATGTGCATTTTAATGTTCCCTTTGTTTTTCTTATGAAAATCGGGCAGCTGTTACATTGTGAACGTTTGATGTCAGCAGACACAAATGTTTGAGAAGAGAATGGCATTGACTAGAATGGGATTGTGGCACCAAAAAAACGGTGCTGCTCATGAGAAAAGGTCCATTTATTTGATGCGAAAATAATATGTTGTTTAAGTGAGAATGTCCTTGTGATGCGTCAGAAAAGTTATTTACCCTGATTTGCTGATGAAAGATGCAGTTCTTTTTCTTTTTTTACTTTCGTTGCTTCTTTCATCAGTGATCAAATGGTGGACATGTTTTCAATTTAGGGACACCAGGTCTTGCGAGAAAAAGTGAATTTTTTGTACCAAAATGAAGGTTACCAGTTCCTTCTGAAAGCATTTTAAATCTGTAAAATACTTTGCCAGCATTTTGTATTTTTTCACATCCAGATATTATTTGTTTTTTTAAGGGCATTTTTTGTTTTTCACAAATATTGCTTTTTGCACAATTATCTCATACTCCACGTAGTAAAAACCTGTTCATCAAAACAATTTTGTCCATCCTGAGTCTGCGTGCAGCAAGCAATAATTCTGACTGGTTTTGTAGGTCGTACAGTGGCGCACCCATTTGACAGCAACAGTGTGCCGCCATCCGAAGCAGATGAAGACATGCACAATGACTTGAAACGAACAATCATTGGTCCGAATGACCAAATAAGGAAAGACTCTGGTGACACAGTGTCTAGTGTAGCGCATCGGAAACAGGACAATGACATTGGACAAACGGAGGCCTCGTGTAGTGTTGATCAGTGCAATGGTTGGTCAGTGGCAGCAGACGATAGTAAAGGGACCTCCAACAACAATAATAAAAGGACTGGAGACGAAGAGAACTGTGCGCAAGATACTAGTGATGTCGAGGAACATGGACACAATTTAAGTGGCGTGAAGCTAGAGACGGGAGATAATTCAGAAAACATCACATAGTGTTTTTAAATAACTGCATGGTTCAGTTAATCTGAATTGTACATTTTCTCACTAAACTACTGCTCTAAACCTTGCGCAAAACTAATGTTCGATTCCGTCACTTTCAAAGGCATGGTTTCTGATTGACATCAGAATGTATTTATCCCACAAACTTTCGAATTTGAAAGTGCATTTCCTTCTTGCAGTGTGCCTAGGTCTAAACAGTTAATAAGCACGCTTGATCTCAACATTTTCCTTTCCACGATTTTTATCGTCCACCAAAACGAATTGAGCGATTGGTGTGGAGTGACCCAATCTTGAAGGGGTTCACCATTACACCCCCTCAAAACTCCCCGATGGTTTTAAAGTACCAGGAGAGGGATCCGACTACATAGTTGTAGTTTGCGACAACACTCATTTTTCTTGCCATTGCCATCATGGATATAGTACTTTGGGCATCGAAATCAGTGTAGAAAGATTTCGTTCCATTCAAGCAGTTATACACTAGAAAGCAAATCACATTCTCATGTATCACATTGCTATTGTCATATACTACCATCAAACTTATCCAGGAGATAAGTTTCCAAGTTTTATGGAAGCCAGTCCTGGTATTTTGCATTTTAGATGTAGTTGTGTCTCTAAGCACTGTGTGTTATTTTATAACGATTTTACTGTCAAGTTTAGAATGGATTGCTTATTTTTGGTTACAAATGTTTACTGGTAATACTCATCCTTCATTACAGTCTAGTGAAGTTATTTGCATTGTTGACTAAAATTGGTAATTGATCAGTTCGGCTAGTGGAGACACCTTGCCCCCCCCCAATAACAGCATGCATCCTGCACGATGACGCCCAACCCCAATGACTACATCAACCTAGATACATGTATGGCTGTAAGACAACATTCAAGCTTTTCAAAAAATTTGGGGACTCTGTGACACCAAGTTAAAGTTCTCAGAACGATCTTTCAAAATGTTAGAAAACCTGGAGCACGGAAGCTGCATGCATTCCATGTCCGTCATTTCGGCCGATCCCCGGCTAGTTCGATCAATACGAGACCCGTTCAGTCATTAATTTCACTACCTCCATCCACAGTAGTTGCAGTTGTAGCCTTTTTCATGAAGTGTGTTGTCTGTTGGACATTATTTGCTTTTGTTTCCCAGTGTTCAGTAAATGAACAAATTACTTGGTAAAAACAGTAAACATTCATTTTTAAATTCAGTCAGTGTTGTATTTTTTATGTACAAGCAGGAGTAAATGATTTTGAAATTACTGGACTTTTTGTGTTTTATAAATCAAGAAAACAAGTGAAAGTGATTTCTTGTAAACTAGTTTCAAAATTAACCATTTAGAGCTGTATTTATTGCACATTAAACTTCAAAATCTCAAGACCAAGTTGATTTAGGGACAATCTCGGTGAGAAAAATAATTTTTAGAAATTCAAAGTTGGACGAAATTGAACCCACCATTTTCCCAGTAACCACCAAATGCTCATGCCGCCGAGTGGAATCCCAAGCACCAATTTCAAGGGTATTTAAAAGGTAGACACTATCTTGACCTCAGTGAATGTCTATGAAGTCAGGAAACGGCAGCAAGTGAATATCTGTAATAAACTTACAGAAACAAAATGTGTATCCCACCAACAACAATCCTAAAAATGCATTTTGGCCCCAAAACTGATGTTCATTTAATAAAGAAAAATATAGCCCTCTAAGTGATCCTGCTAAAAATAGCTCACTGAGTGATCCATGCTAAAAACAGAGCTGGCCATTAAACTGTGTTCATACATGTAACCTAACATTCTTTGAGAACAATTAACTGCCAATTGTGAACACCACAAGCCTTGAATGTATTGATACAATACTCCCACAATTGAATTTGTTGTGTGTGGTTGGTTTTGAAGTATTCCCAGGCTTGTTTCTATACTAGGTCAGCAAGAACAAAAGGAATTCATTCATAGGTTCTGATATCATTATATTACATAACAGACACACTCTAAATATGTGATAACATGAAATAGCAACAACAACAAGACATAAGCAATACATTGTCACAAACCAGTCGTACGATATTTACACATTACAACTTTTCCAATGTCGGTATCTATTTATTTATTTATTTCAGCACCACGTGTCAACAATGGGCCAACTGAATGTAAAAATATATCAACAAAGACATTTAAATCAACGAACAAAAACAATTCAACAAACATTTAGTAAAAACATCGGAACCATTAGTTCCATCGACATGGCGCTTTCCTTCAACGAAGTAACCGAACTTGTATTGAAAAAATTAGATATAAATTAAATCAACAAATTTATTTAACTCGACAAACAGAAACAATTCAACAAACATTTAAAAGGTAAGACAGTAATTAAATAGATAGCAAGTTTTTCTTTGGCGAGGTTATAAAGAAAATCTGAAACATAGCACCATTTATTCACAAGAAAAGCAATTGTTTTACGATAAATAACGAGTTGTTTAACCCAAAACTCAGAATTTTCAAATTATGTGGCAAAAGCCTCAATCGCTCTCCCTGCTTGATTGAGACTCAAGCAAGAAAGAGATCTGATCTCGGCTGAAACAACAAGGGGTCTTGAACAACATATGGATACTCAAAGAACGATGGCCATACAATGCCGGAACATTTATAATAAAAAGTAGCACAGAATCCATTCATAAATTAAGCATTCCTTAAACGCACGCTTCAATTTATTTAATTATGCACCTGACGTTCCCAAACTCTGCTAAACAGAAAAGCAGTGCCATAAGCCTTCACCACATGATCAAATAAGCCAAATATCACCCCTATGTCTCCAAAATCACTTGTGTGGCTAATATTCACTCACACCATTGATACACCTTCCAGCCAATCCAGCAGCTAGATCATTACACAGCTAACCAAAGTGCCACCTACCAGCCAATCACATGGCCTAGATACTAGCTGCCAATCAGAAATCTAGTACTTCCAACAACCAATCAAAAGGTTAGGGTACTCAAATCTTCAACCAATTGCAATGCATCCTATGACTTTTCAAGTGCAAACTTAAGTTTCCCGCTTCATTAAGGCTGGTAAATTGCTCAGTCTTCTCGTCTTGTGAACTCCAGGAAGAAGTTGATTGACATCACGGGGTGACTCGGACGAGTCTGTCGACATCTCGGGATCCGTAGTGACATCTGTCTGTGAAGTCGTGCTCAGTTCACTGCTGCCGAGAGACGATCGTTTCTCTGACTTCTTGACAGGCTCTGGTGAATTCTAACAGGATAAAGAGAGCACTTAGTCTATTCATTGTAGAATATTTTCAAGGGAGAAAACTGCAAGAAATTAAAGTGGAATTTGCAGGCTCATTATTATCTATTTAAGTAAAGAAGTGCAGTATATTGCGACGATGGGAATATAAGGAGAACTGAAAGTTGCTAAAGGTTTTAAAACAAGTTGAGAGACTAATTGATGCCAAGCAAATCACTCGGTGGGTTGGACAGGAGAATTTACACATTTGAATTTACACGTTGGTACTATGTGGCGCTAGTGAAGCAACACTCCTTGAAAATCCCTATCTACAGCTTATTGCTATTCTTATATTTAGATAACCAGGGCTCAATATTTAGCATAACTTCGACTGGTCAAACATGACCGGCAAAATTCCCAGGTTGCAAAGCAGAAAATGAGGTCACCAAACCTCACTCACTGACAAGAGCTAAAAATGAAATGAATTTTGTACAAAAAAGGTCACATCAATGACCTGCAGGTTGACAAAATGAGTCCTGTTAAAAGACAAACTCTCTCTACATGAGCTCTTCCTGGGAATTAGTCACAGGTTACTACTGGTCCACCTTGAAGATGACTTAGCACTATTTTGACCCCAGTTCATGAATACCATTCACTTACGTCGATGGACTGGCCAGCATGGTATGTTTCAAACACCAACCTCTCGGCATCTTCAGTGTCGCCACCTTTTGTAGCACGGCGGTGGAAACGTGCAACTTGACGGAGAAAGTTGTAGCGATGGCTGCGAAATGAAAGTATCTCATGATGGGCATTGTTTGGTACACATGACACAATATTTGGGAGACTTAAAAAATTGCTTTTAAGTACACTTTTCAAAATGAATTAGACAGACTTTGACAGAACTCTGTTCCAAAATTCTAGATAAACATCATGCCAGACCGAACTGTTTGGCCATTTAGTTGAACTCTTGTCACAATAAAATAGCATTTCTTTTGTCGCAGTCTAATGCGACATTATAGCGTCCAGTTGCTAAATCTTTATTCATGTAATGGACTTGCGCAGCAAGTTGTCACAATTTCTAGAACATGGCTGGAAACAACGCCTGTTAAGATTTTATGGAAATTTAGCCAGAACTGAAACAAATTCTAGCTGAAAATAAGAAAGTGTAAATTAAGTAACAGTTTTGTGCGTGAAAACTTTGTCAAATTTCGACGTAGCCCAGTCTTTTTTGAAAACTGCTGTACCTCAATAAGGTGACTGTATGTTAACTTGAAAAAAACAAAAACAATTTACAATAAGCGCGAATAGTTTTAAAGGCCAGGTGTAATATGAAAATGGGTATAATCAAACTGAAAACTGGTACTGTCTTCACAAACATACCTACACACTCGGCATCATCTGATCACTGCATGAGTTAAGTAGAAAGTGTTTCACATTAAATTCCTGATGCTAAGACTGATACAAATTGAACTGTCAGCACCACTACGTGCACTCACTTTCAACACTAGCAGTAATGATCCATCACCTGTAAACAAAGCTGTGTCTACCTTTATTGACTATTGTATCAATTGATCAAAAAACGGGAATGTGAGGGCAGTTAACTGAAAATCAATAGTGATTTACGATGGTAATTGATAGACAAAACAACGAAAGTTTTAAGGACACATGTGGGAGTTCCACAGCTTCAAAGGTAGTCGTAAAAATGTTCTTTTATTATTTACTGCACTTAATTGAGATTTGCAAGCCATGCTTTGCCAATATTTTCAAGCTTCAGCGACACCTGGTGTTGCTCTTGAGGAAAACTGTGGGAAACTATGGACAATATATTATGATCACAGTTTCCCACTGTTTTACGGTAAAAAAGTGAGAAAAATGTCGCTTTCCTACAATGTTGCGTGCCAAATTGGTGAAAGTTTATACTTTTATTGTTTTCTGTATTATGTGATGTGTTATCACATTGACGGTCTGTATTATGTGTTGTGGTATCACATTGATGGTCTGTATTATGTGATGTGCTATCACACTAACTGTCTATATTATGTGATGTGCTATCACTTTGACGGTCTGTATTATGTGTTGTGGTATCACATTGATGGTCTGTATTATGTGATGTGTTATATCACACTGACTGGATGTATTATGTCATGTGCGAGGCCTCACTCCAGACTTCACAGTTACTATTATTGCTAGAAGGGGGAGTGGGTAATTATCAATCTAGAACCTGGTCTTGATGTTTTGCACTGGATAATAACTGTAGTTAAAGTAACAATTAAAGATTCTGCTTTTAATTTGCTGTCTTGTACAATGTGGTCAGTATTGAAGCTATTTTCTGAAATTTATGTCAAAAGCAAAAATGTCCAAACATGAAAAATTTGACAAAACATTTCCAGCTGCCAAAGCAGTAAGCAACATCACAAAAATGAGACAAGAAAAAAATCAATGTCATTCAATACTCTCGTGGACATATTTTGGTGACACTAATGATAATGAAGAACTCGAAACACTAGGTGGCGCCAGGCCTTCATCCAGGATTTCGAAAATAGGGTGTCCAAAATGAGGTTCCCTATATTCCAGGGCGTCCATAATTCCGACGCGTAACCCCCCATCCCCAGCAATCCCAAACACACAGATTTTTTTTACAAAAAAATCCATAGACCAAGGTTTTTCATCTAAGTTTACAAAACAGCCTTCTGTAGTGAGCATTTTTAATAAAAAATTGGTGTAGACCAAGACTTTTATAATGCTATCAACCAAGTGTGAGCATAGCAACATTGTATATACTTTGTATATACAATGTATATTTCTTCCTGCTTTGAAAAAGAGCCCCCACTGTGAGCCTTCAGAGGCTTCCTAGTAATCATTACAATGTGTGTGTCCAAACTTGAAAGATTCCTATTGACAGTGGGCGTCCAAATGATACATTGGGCGTCCTTGCCAGGGCGTCCATATTAGTGCTGGGGCGTCCATTTGGACGCCCAGGACGTACGCTGCATGAAGGCCTGGGTGGCGCAAGTGTAACCTACCTGTAGAAAGACCTGCATTCAGGTAGTCATCAGAATCTCTTATAACATTAGCAAACTCAACGCTGAGGAACTGCTTTGTATTCTCAATCTACTCCAAGACATTAAAAAGACGGCAACAATTTCTTCATAAGCACCACCTAGTGAGGATTGAGTCAACCATCACAAGAAGTAACAGCCTCCACTATACAACTCAGGGCAGGGCTGAGACCTATCAGTTGGCGGAGTTTGATCATAACATTGCTCAACAATGGGCGATAGGAACGTCTACTCGTCATTGCTATGGCAAACTCCTGAAACAACTTTGACGAGATTCTGAGGCCAGTTCCATGAAAAGTGACTTAGATAAGACAAATCTTATGTTTCGGTCAATTTTAAGATAAAACTTTGTGTCAAGTCCATTTCAAGAAGGAGATAATAAGTTTGACTTAAGTTTGTTTGTGACTTAAGTTTTGTCTTAATTTTTATTAACTTACGGTACGTAGAAGTTGCAAAGTTTGGAAGTTGAGTAAGACTTAATAAAAAATTAACTGAAGTCAGTTTCTTGAAACAGGCCCCTGTTCTACTGTCACCGTAGTTACTTACCCATTCCATTTACAAAAGTAGAGAGTGGCGAAAATCACAACGATGACAAGAAGTACACAGGTGACTACAATACCCACTGTGTGCACGCTGGACAGACCAGACGACAGGGGGCGCACTGTGTCAACTGTGCCAGTGGGTGGTGATACCTCACACAACAGACCGGTGTAGTTGGCCGGGCAGTCACAGGACTGACCTGAAAACAAAAATGCAGCGTTTGTCGTAAATAAACGCATCCAACAAAAAACATGTTTGATGGATAGCCAATTTGAACGTAGAACAAAACACTTGACAAGTAGTTGATTAATTTCGTTGAAGAGGGTCTGTCTTTATTGAAAGCAAAGCGAAAAAACAGCAACAAACAATGTTGCGCAATCCGCACCTGACAAAAATCACCTGAAAATTTTTGCCTCAAAGTTATCAGAAATTTTTGACAAGTAAAATGTTACCAAAAATGGAATTATAGCAGAACACCCTACAGCTGTTTTTTGTCAGGGTGAAGTGAAAATACGGCTTGAGTTTCAATTATACATCTACTCACCCGTCACCATATGGTAGCAGATGCCTTCATTATGACAGATGTTGCGTAGACACGTCACCCTCATATGTCTGAACACATCAGTTGAGTTAGGAAGTACAGGGAAGTTGATCCCGTCAAATGCAATAGATGGCGTCACCTGCTGCAGTATCTGGCAGGTTCCATTCTGCATAGAGTAACCAATTGGACAGCTGCACTGTGCGCCAACTGGTGTCAGGAAGCAGAGGTGTGTACATGCTGGCTGGATTGTAGCGCAGTGGTTTGATGCGCTAAGTTGTAAAGACGGATGAACAACCTGCAGATCCATGGGACGACGTAGGTGTGCCAAGACAACAGTGGCATTATTTCCAGTGCGTTTGTTAGCCTTGCTGATAATGCCAGACTTCCAATCTGTCCAGAAAACAGCATCCTCAAACACAGACACACTGTAGGGATGACCAACCACGGACGAACCAGCCAATCGTACACGATTTCCTCCATCAACATCGCACCTCTCTAGCTTGTTTAGTTTGGTGTCGACCCAAAACAGGGAGCTGGAGGTCACATCGATGGTGATGCCAGTTGGCCAGGAGATCTTGCTGTCTACCAATATGCGCCTGTTGGCGCCATTCATCCACGAACTCTCGATCCTTGGATATGAGCCAACCTCTGACCAAAACACAAGTCCGGCCAATGGGTTGACAGCAACGGCCAATGGTTGGTCAATATTCTCTGTGGCGATCAATTGACAGAGTAGTGAGTTCACGGAGCATGCTTTTAAACCAACCTTCGGCCAAGTCTGCGTCATAAAAATATTACCCACAATCCAATCAACAGCGAGACCATTGGCCTGAAGATCTTTGAAAAGTGGTTTTGCGTCAGGTGATTTGGTGGGAAAAGACAAACTTACTATCGCACGTTCTGTTATGTCAGACATGTACAACACATGACTTGTCCAATAAAAGTCCAGAGAAATGTAGTGTTCATTCACATTTTCACTAATCAAACCATAGTGCTCTTTGGCAATTGACGTGAAGCGCAGTTGGTTGTAGTTGCTGAAGACGAGGTTGGGTTCTTCGCCCGTGGCTTTGCACGTTTCTCCATCGTTAGTAAGTAAGTAACCACGGTAACAGGAACATCTGAAATATACACGAGGGCCTGTCTTGTGAAAGCGCATGACCTTAAACTTAAGAAATTTGGTCTTACGCTCCGAATTTGCCGGTTCTGAAAAGGGTTTAGCTGGCTCTCAAATAGTGCTGCACAATGCTTTGAATAAGGATTGGTTCTGATTACTGTAACTATTGATTAAAGTAAAAGTGAATGAGTGTATGTGTTCTTAAGTCTAAAAGATTGTCATAGGCAGCCAAACAAAACCCACAATTAGAAAATACCACAGTCACATAATATGCAAGAGTGTAAACAAAATTAAATATAGTTGCACCAATGAGCAATGAAATAATTTGCCTTGTCCCTCGATGTTTAGCGATTACATGTCATCTACTATTATGACACGGCTTGGACCCGCAATATAAATGCAATCACTTCACATTGTCAAGCATTTTGCAGGCATTGGGCATTTTTCCAATTCACGGGAGTATTTTAGGACTTGAAACCTTTACAAAATCATGTGTTTGAGTTAATCAGTGTGCGCTGGCAATGGTTGTACCCGTTATGTGTTCTTGTGTTATTTGTGAAGGACTAAGATTAACCAGGTCAATAGCAGGGGAATAATCTTCTATGTACTAAGTAATCGAAAATGCTAGGTAAAATATGGCCCAATTATTATTCTTAGAAGTAGAAGTAGTTTTAATTTTGGCATAAAAACTTTATTTGACCAGGTCCTAAAGCTTATTTAACAAGTCGACATCACACTAAACAAGACTATAGGTCACATGAGTAACAATCAAGATATCGGTAGCAGAAGACAACAGACATGTTCTGTATTTGATCAACTTACAATGTAGTGAGACTTACGCTCTGACATTGATTTACAATTAAATAATTATGATCGGGTATTTTTCAAAATAAAATGTACGGCCTTCAGTACTGCAGTCAGTCGAACTTTCTGAACTGGAACGATTTAATATGTGGGAATAAACTAATAGCTGCCAAATTATTGTCTTATTTTATGATGAGACCCACTTACCTTCAGTATATCCGACTCTTAACTTTTACACACAGATAAAAGAAAACTAGGCAGAGCTGCAGTAAGCAACTTGGTGCAAAAGCACTTAAGGTTTTGAAACTTTTAAAAGAGACCCCCTTGTCCTGAGAAAATGGATCTTTAGCAAATGGACGCTTTCTTCCGTGAAAACATTCATTGCCAAACTTCATTTTTGTTGAATAAATAACAGCAACAGTTCAGTGTGTGGTGTGTATCAAGAGAATAGGTGACAATGAGTTCAGCCTAAAGACTGCCAGAAGAGCTATAGAAGCCAATATGCCAAACAGTAGAGCGCATTAAGCATTGTTTAACAGATAAGGTCAATGACCTAGTTTTCAGTTAATTCAACCAAATGATTGGAAGCCATTGTCAGGAATCTAATTCCTAATAAAATCACAAAAAACAGATTTTGATGTTTTACAGTCATATCATAGCTAATAACTTCAATAAGTCTATTCTCAACAGAAATCCCTAAAACGCTTTTTTTGGCTCTTCCACCAATTGTGTCCCTTTTATGGCTGCAAGTGCTTACCTGTAACCTCCCTTATGATTGACACAAGTCTGTGAACACAACATCCTGTCACTCGCACACTCATCAATGTCCTCACATGACATCCCGTCACTCAACAGCCGGTAGCCATGGTAGCACGAACACACAGGCCCTCTGGGTGTGGGTGTACATGTCTGACTGCAGCCGCCGTTCCGTGACACACACGACAATTCTACAACGATAGATCAGTTCAAAGTTATAAGTCAGAGTAATTCACAACAAAACTATAATTTAAATATGAAGCTATGTCCAAGTACCAAACTTTCCAGTATTTGTTCACAAGGTGGTATTTCCATCACTCACTAGATGGCACTTCAAGCACTGCACTTTTGAACACGTGCCATACTCGCTGGTTCCTTACGTGCCTAGCTAGCATGCAGGTATCATGCAGTGGCACACGCTTTAGCACTGGTTGATGTAATCTCAGCAGTCATTGGTTAGCTTTACAACACCTTGAAAAAATGGCGGACTGTGAACGATTTTTAGCCTCGTCATACAAGTGGCGTCGCAGCAACTATTTCATTTCTGCAGTGATGTTTAACAGCCGCGAGCTTGAAACACTTACAATAAACACATATCTGGCCGATTTATCTGGTGTGTTATTCATACTGTGTGAATACATGACAGTATCGTAAACAAAAGTCATCGACAGTAGAAAGATGCGCTCTGAAAAGGCGCAACCACAATTTCTAGGATTCACATTTCCTGAACATAAATTTTAAGCACCGATTTGTCTGCCCAACACTTCAGTCGATCAGTCATGCCAGTTTGTTTACCTAAAGTGCTGCCTATTGAGAATTCGACTAGCCAATCAGAAACACCAGTGTAAAAAAATTCCAGAGGAAAATTAAGTGATACCTGCGTGCTGGCTACCGACCTCCTAGCGGCACGCAGAGAACCAGCAAGACGTTCCATACTGTTCTGATCCGTAGTCCTATCTACGCAATCAAAACTAGATGCAACAATTGACACACTTTCAGCAAATTAAACAAAAGCAACACAGAGCATTGAAATGCACCCACAAATGCACCACAAACGATGTGCTTCTAGAGTTGTTCATTTCTATCATAACAAGAGCAACGCGGAGCGTTGAAATGCGCCCACAATTGCACCGCATACGGTATCCTTCTAGGGTTGTTTATTGGTACCATAAAGTGGCCAGTAGAGGGCATACTTTGCAAAATGGAAAGGCATGGTCATTGTCTCCTCAATAGGCTAGGGGCAAAATGTGAGTAATCTTCATAATACAAGCACATCCTATACACCAGTTGCTTAAAGCACCACAGAAACATAGAATTAAAAACAAATTTACCAACATACGAGATTAGCACAGCATTAGAATGCCAGAAACAAATTTCTACTTGGAACTTTTCCTTCACAGTCACGAAGTAACACAAAGTATACACCTGAAGACCTATGAAAATACAGAGGTCAATGTAAAATACTAAAATTGCCACTAGAGGCAAATACTAAAATTGCCACTAGAGGCATACCGGTAATCAGAATCATCCTAAAGTCGTCATCGTCCGTTGTCAACATCACATAAATACACTTGCTAAATTTAGTAAAGATCCTGCAAACGGTTTGGGAGATACAGCCATGGGCGCAAAAAAACAAAACTGCCACTAGGAGGCGCCACAGTAGTCCAAATCGTCTGAAAATCATTGTCAGCTGTCTTCCTTATAGTAAGCACATACACGCCAATTTTCACAATCATCCTTTGAGCGGTTTGGTTGATAGAGGGGTGGACGCAAAAATACAGACTCGAAAACAGTAAAAATGGCCACTAGGTGGCGCAAACTACGTCGAATCCATCTGAAAACAGTAGGATAGCGTCATCTCACTAATAGGTGCCTACATACCAAATTTCATGAAAATCCGTTCAATACTTTTGAAGATACAAAGGTAAGCGTAAAAAACTAAAATTGCCACTAGGGGGCACACCGGTAGTCGGATCCGACCAAAAGTCGTCATCTTCCGTTGTTAACATCATATAAATATACTTACACAATTTGTAAAGATCCTGCGAACGGTTTAGGAGATACAGCCATAGGCGCAAAAAAACAAAACTGCCACTAGGAGGCGCCACAGTAGTCGAAATCGTCGGAAAATCATCGTCAACCATCCTCTACATAGTAAGCATATACATGCCAATTTTCACAATCATCCTTTGAGCGGTTTGGTTGATAGAGGGGTGGACGCACAAAAACAGACTCGAAAACACTAAAAATGGCCACTAGGTGGCGCAAACTATGTCGAATCCATCTGAAAACGGGAGGATAGCGTCATCTCACTAATAGGTGCCTACATACCAAATTTCATGAAAATCCAATAAGGACTTGTGAAGATACAAAGGTAAGCGTAAAAAAATTAAAATTGCCACTAGGGGGCACACCGGTAGTCGGATCCGTCCAAAAGTCGTCATCTTCCGTTGTTAACATCATATAAATATACTTACACAATTTCGTAAAGATCCTGCGAACGGTTTAGGAGATACAGCCATAGGCGCAAAAAAAACAAAACTGCCACTAGGAGGCGCCACAGTAGTCGAAATCGTCGGAAAATCATCGTCAACCGTCCTCTACATAGTAAGCACATACATGCCAATTTTCACAATCATCCTTTGAGCGGTTTGGTTGATAGAGGGGTGGAAGCACAAAAACAGACTCGAAAACAGTAAAAATGGCCACTAGGTGGCGCAAACTATGTCGAATCCATCCGAAAACGGCAGGATAGCGTCATCTCACTACTAGGTGCCTACATACCAAATTTCATGAAAATCCGTTCAGGACTTTTGAAGATACAAAGGTAAGCGTAAAAAACTAAAATTGCCACTAGGGGGCACACCGGTAGTCGGATCCGTCCGAAAGTTCGCACATGCCGTCCCATTCATGAATGGAACATATGTGCCAAATTTCATGAACGTATGTCAAAGGGTTTTGGAGATAGAGCCGCGGACGCCGGACGTCAGACGCCGGACGCCGGACGGACGCCGCCCGGACGGACGGACGGACGGACGGACGGACGGACGGACAGAGATGACGGCATAATGCGTCCCCATATAAATATGTGGGCACATAAAAATAGCCACTAGATGGCGCAACAAGTCCAGTCCATCGGAAAACTGAGCATGCCACCACTTCTTTAATAGAAAGCTATTCAACAAATTTCATAAAAATCTGTCGAGAAACTTCAGAGAAACAAAGGAAAGTGGAAAAAATGAAATTCCAATAAGGCGCACAGCGTCCGCCTCATAGTCATCGTCTCTTGTTGGCTTCATATAAATACACTTGCTAAATTTAGTAAAGATCTACAAACTGTTTAGGAGATGAAGCCATAGGCGCAGAAAAAAACAAAAACTGCCACAAGGAGGTGCCACAGTACTCGAAGTCATCGGAAAATCATAGTCAGCCATCCTATTCATAGTAAGAAAACATTACATGCCAATTTTCACAATTATCCTTAAAGCCGTTTGGTTGATAGAGGGATGGACGCCAAAAAATCCCGACTCAAAAACAGTGAAAATGGTCACTGGGTAGTGCAAAATACCTCGTATACCAAAAAACAGACTCGAAAACAGAAAAAAATGGCCACTAGGTGGCGGAAAATACGTGGAATCCATCCGGAAACAGGAGGATAGAGACATCTCACCAACAGATGTATATATTCCAAATTTTATGAAAACACCTTGAGGACCTTTGAAGGTACAAAGATAAATGTAAAAAGCTAAATTGCCACTAGGGGGTGCACCTGTAGTTCAATCCTTGCAAAAATTGTCATTGTCCATTGTCAACATTATATAACATTTAATAAGTTTGGTAAAGATCCTGCAAACGGTTTAGGAGATACATCCATGGGAGGAAAAAAACTGCCACTAGGAGGCGCCACAATAGTCAAAGTGGTCGGAAAATCATCGTCAGCCACCCTCTTCCTGGTAAGAACATACATGCCAATTTTCACAATCATCCTTAGAGCAGTTTGGTTGATAGAGGGGTGGACAGCAAAAACAGACTCAAAAACAGTAAAAATGACCACTAGGTGGCGCCAACTATGTTGCATCCATTCGCAAATGAGAGGAAAGTTTCAGCTCACTAACAGATGCCAATATTTCAAATTTTGTGAAAATACGTTGAGGACTTCCGGAGATACAGAGCCAAGCGTAAAAAAAATAAAATTGCCATTAGGGGGCACACCGGTAGTTGGAAAGGTCCAAAATTCGTCGTCATCCGCTGTCAGCTTCATAGGAACACAATTGCCAAATCTCATCAAGATCCTGCGAGTGATTTAGGAAATACAGCTGCAGACGCCAGACGCCTGGACAGAGATGGCGGCAATATGCGACCACATATAAATATATAGGAGCATAAAAATCGGGACCCCAAACAAGCAGCGTGAACGGTTGATTAATTGAGTCTGTGAGCCTGAATAGAGTCTGAATTCAGAGATTATGCCCTAGCTCTGTTGGGCCTGTTTATTACTGCTCTGGTTTCAAGCACTAAATAATAAACTTTTGGTACCTGATTTACATATTTGCATGCAAGTAAATAACTAACTTTTTCAAGAAGTGAGGGCGAGTGAAATAAGTAGAATGGCCAGAAATAACTATTTACAGAACAAGCAGCAGGATGTGCTCAGTTATTCAACAAAATATACCTTTTAGCCAAAAATATTACAATTCAACAATTGTCACTGTCACCAATATTGTTGAAACTTGCTATTTGTTACTAAATAAATCTGTCTTTAGTTTAAATAAATGTACAACGTGCTTGAAAAAAATCATTCTTATGAAACTACATAGTAACTGTGCTGCAAAAAGGATTATAATTAATCAGTGACATTAACTCTTTGAACTGTGTTTAAAATTCCGCAGTTCAATATACCGTACAATAATGAAGGACAATTACTCTGCATTCATTACATCAAATTTTGCAACATTTTGATGTTAGCATAGGGAGGGGTATACAGCCAACATCAAACACATTTGGTAAAATTTTGAGCATTTGCAATGACGCAGAGGGAACTAGAAAAAAAAACAAAAGCTATGACATCAGATCTTTTTACCATTAACGGAATCTAACAGTGAACCCGCCCACTAACCACAAGCTCCTCCTTCATCAGATCCCTCGATACAGTCCATGCGTCCGTCACACACGGACGTCAGCGGCAAGCAGTCGCCTGCAGAGCACTGATACATCTCGCCCTCACAGTCGCCAGTCACGTGATTCATCGTCATGACAACAGAGGGCAGGCACTGAACTTGTTGCTCATCCTCACCACCAACACAGTCGTCCATGCCATCGCACACCCAGTCAGCAGGGATGCACCTATATGACAGGAAAGAACACGCATGGAACTTGCATTACCTAATTCCTGATCTCTATGAATCCTTGGTCAAATTAGTTAGAACCACATTAACATATTGCAATGATAAGAATATGAAGTATGTTGAAAATTGCCAAATGCTTTTAAGAATGAGTTTTGTGGCAAAAATGATCCTCCCGAAATTACTGAACCGTATCCAGGAAGTATCGTTACGTGGTGCTGCGGAATAACACTGTGTGATGTGGGCTATGTGAGCCCGCGACGAACGTCATTAGTGCAATGGTCACCTATCTGCTGATTTTTTTCAGTCATTTACAAGATGAGAATGAATACAACTCATATTTTTACTGCACTTTGTTTAGTGTAGATTATGTTAAAATAGCATTGTTGTTTAGTTCCTGCTATACATTAGCATAGTTAGGAACATGCAAGTTTAGGACATCTTCCCAAACCCAAGTACGATGTGAAAGACTGTCCCACGTTGCCAGCTCACATTCTCATGAGGATTGAAATTGGTGAGCAAACCGCAACAGTTGCTCGGTAGACGACCTGTAATTTCACACCACACACAGTAAGATTATGGTGTTCGCATTAGAGTTGCTTAACAAATCAAGATATTTTTTCACCTTTTCACTCTTTTGATAAACTCACCTATTGAATTCTGTGATAAAATTAGTGCATCCAGTTACCAACCCTAAGATTATGTATGTCAGGCAGGCAAGTGGAATTTCATTTCATATATTTCTCAATTTCTCAAAAAAGGAATCTTTAAGATTTTTCTTTCCTTTAAAACATTCTACAAGAATATAAAATACCAAACATGTGTGGCTTACACTCTCTCGACACAGAGGAACTCGTTCACAGCACACGTGACCGGGCCAGAACGACACAGCTGTTGGCTCTCGTCTGTGCCGTGCAAACAATCGCTATTACCATCGCACATCATTGACCGCTCGATGCACGGCCCTCCCGGGGCGCACGCAAACTCTTGGTCGCTGCACGTTGTCGATGTGGTTTTGGTACAGTTCACCTCGTCTGATTGGTCTTCACAATCGTAAGCACCGTCACATCTAATAGGGCAAACACATAGAAATCACAGTGCACAAAATAATGAAGCATTTATTATTCACAACTGTATTCTCTTTGACTTGAAAATGATGCCAAGCATCTTGATAATAGAGAGAGTCCAAATAACAATTTCTAGTTATAGCAACCGTTATTACAAATCATAGAAAATAACCACTAGCATACCATCAGAACAGGGTGGCGTCCTTACCACATAGCTGCGACCAACACAAAAAACAACTCGTTCAATTACACAAGTTATGAAATTAGTATCAAATGGCCAAACTATAAGTGATGTCACGGATCAGAAAGAATTGCACCTCGTTACAGCTCGAGACCAGGTATAGTACAAGTTGACTAGTCTTGAATACTAGTCTCAAATGGCTGTCTGCTGCTTAAAAGCCCATAAATCACTGCTCATTCCAGTAAAAAGCAAGCCGAGAACAATCTTAAAGTGAACTAAATCCTAAAGTTTGATTCTTGATGTAATGCAGAGTTCTAGCCACTTTAAAAACATCAACCAATAGGGTGTGGTAATACACACGCCCTCCCGACCTTTGACACACCAAGGCTTTATCTCTTTTATTAATGCATTACTAATAGTACATTTTGAGCGCATGGCCGCAAAGCTGTCTGTTGAGTGAGAAGCCTGCCTTCAAGACTTAATGCAATCAACAAAAACATAATGAGGGATGCAAATTCTCTCGACTATCAAATGAGCACATTTCATAAGTCACATTTCCACACCTGAAGAAGGCGCTTGTACACTGGCCACTGTCACATCTCCACTGTGAGGACAGACACTGGAAAACGCACGAGTCTGGCTCGTCAGCACCGTTGTTACAGTCTTCCTGTGTGTCGCACACCCACTCGTCCGGTACACACTGACCATTGCCACAGTTGAATCTAGACAAAACAGCAACAACAAACCTTGACATCTTCAAAGCATTTGCTTGAAGCAAATGGCAACCAAACAGATTGGAAGTGATTTCTGACCCTTATAATGACGTCATTCAGTGCTGCAGCCATTTGTGAGGTTGCACCTCTGTTGAATTTTTTCCTTTCCTCAAATTTTCGTATTTCAATGGACAGCATATTCGCAACAATGTATAGTAACCAGACACTTTGAAAAAATTGACTGTTTTGGCAATTAAGGTCACAAACAACAAACAGAGGCAATGGAGAATGACATATAGACGGCCATGACAGTTCTCTTGCTGTGTTTCACATTTTCCGTCCGTTTTCCAAGCATTCCTCAGACATAGTTTCCACATGAACAAATTAAACTCCCCCAAAAGGTGAACAAGTTAAGAAGCAATTCATGTCTGCCATGCATGCGTAAATGCATTTATTCCATTATGTAAGCTCGACATTAGGCAAATCTTACGCTAACACGATTTCCACGCAAGGGGATGAGAAAGCGTGCACAATTTACCCCAGAATATCCAGTGAAGTCATCGACACATCAAAGGCTTGATGGCTCCGATTGAATAGAGCTAGCCAATATTCATGGGCTTGGTTACGCGCTTGATGAGATAATTACGGTCGTGAACCAACACGCCTGTTAATCGTACGAGTTTCAAAGTCAAAAACGGAATGATAAGTAAGACAAAGGACCAACAGGACTGAAAAGTAAATAATTATTAGTCGTCTTTGAACTTTTAAAATCGAGGCATTATAAGAGAAATTAGCCAATAGATTTTCTTCACCATCGCAGCTAAGCAACTACCATTAATTTGCAAATAGATTATGATGGGTTAGTAACAGTTTATTACAGGCTCCATTAGGCGTCGGGCAAGAAAACCCCAAGTGTAAGCGTACGAGTTGTCTCATGTAAACAAAGTTTTCTCTGATGAAATTTTCAAAATGTCACTTATTTGCGCTTTTTGCACGTATAAGTCACAACAACTTTGCTTTTGTCACATAAGTATTTGTCAGAGACCATGATGAATTCCATTAGTTTACAAATTTTAAAAGGAACAACCGCATAGTGTGGAATACCTTATACGATACAAAAACTGTATATTATAACTCTTGCTCGACAATTCTATGAAAAGCGATTCCCATACCTAGTGTGTTGACAAAAACATGTTGCTAGAGTATCAAGCCAGTCCCCTATAAAGTAGTGTTCAAGTGCCCATGTCTTCCTCACGCACCCCTTTCTCCGCATGACATAACACACTTGATGCGATAAAAAATAAGCGTGATACCCAGTTAAGCAACCTACTGGATGGCACTGTTACATGCCTATAACATATAGTGCATGGCAACAAATGAACGAGTCTGTCCGTTTTCTTAAAGGAGACTGACAGACTTGAAAACTTAAGAACCATAATGGGCTCTCGTACTTTAGGTGTTTTGTGCCCAACCATGAAGCGTGCGCACGTCTGATGCACCGCAAATCACGTCAGGCCACCTGCACTGTTTTTTTAACAAAGCACTAACAGCCAACTTGGCTCAGTGGATTACAACACATGTATGACAGCATGTTGGTCAAAATGTTAATTCAGGTATCAAGCAAGTTTTGTCATAGAATGTCACCATGTCACAGAGAATAAATTGTGTGCGCATCTCGACAAAAGTGAACCTGGTCACTCTTGAAGCATTTCAGACAACAATAGCAGTGAAATGAGCTGTAGGAATGAACTAGTAAGACTACTCACCTATCAGTACACGATGTTGCCGTGCACCTAGCTTCATCGTCGCCTTGACGACAATCCTCGACACCATCACAAACAGATTCCTTAGGCACACAAACGTCATCAGCACAGTGGAACTCGTCCAGTGTACAGTTCACAGCCGGAGTAGGTTCTAAATGGTGTCAAAGGTCATGTGTATGAAAGTCAAAGGTCAAAAATGTGTCACACTTTCACACATGCATTTGAATGCTGCAGTACCCCAACTTCGATGACTATTTGCATAGCAAAGGTCAACTGTTCATGAGAGCAATAAATTGCTAAGGCCTATTATATGGACAGGCATGCTAATCTGTAAGCCTGGTGGAACTCGCCATGCCATTATAATCAGTGACGGTAAGATTTCAGGTAAAAGTGGAAGAACATGGAGAATTTTCTGGAGATTCAGGCAAACTTTGGTACACAAAAAAATTTTGCATTGAAACACTAATTTTCTGCAAGTCAGAGTTCCATCAAATTTCGTAATTTATTCACGAGTTATTTTTTGTTTACTGAATAAAAATTCGAGCTAGACTACTCCCAACCAAATGCAGTATTGCAGGCTATTCTCTGAAACTAGACATACAGAATTGTCGTCAGTCTCACAAATGTCTGACAATTAAGGGCATTTTCAAATCCTGCCTTCAGAGACTACAGATTTTGCTGGTATTCTCGATCTCAATGGGATATGTTGGATTTTGAAATACATGCATGATGACTAATGAGATACAGGCTCCACCTTGTGGTGAAATGCAGAACCAACATACTACAATCATACTCATCGGAGCCATCATGACAGTCAGAGTCCCTGTCACAGACATACGCGAGCGAGACACACTGAAACATAGAAGTGCACTCAAACTCGTCCGACGAACACGGCATTTTCAGCCTACACATGTCGTGTGATTCGTCACTTCTGTCTTGACAGTCGATGGAACCGTCGCAGATGTCATCATTGTCGATGCAAAGCGTGCCGTTGTCGCAGGCCACATTGGGAGAGATACATCTGACTGAAATGCATACAACGAGGGCTGTCAAATAGACCACTCGAAACAAATGAACATGTTCGCTTGTTAAACTTCAGTACAAGTGTCATCCTTTTCATTTCAATGACGTAAAGTGGATACTTAACGTGGCTTCTTTGAGGAAGTGGTGTAGCCTAGTGAGATAGGTGACTGTTCCATTTAGACAAGGTTGTGGGTTTCAGTCCACTGCGCCACACTGCTAGACCCTTGAGTCAAGTCTCTAGCTCCTCAGCTCGGTTTTCACTAAGGGTCTGAACTCAGGTAGTTTACACAACTGGTAACTCAACCCAGGTTGATGACACCATTTGTATGCCAGATCACAGAGAGTGCTGTTTATCAATGGAACTATTGTAGGTGTATCTTTGGCAAATGTGAGTCTATTTTGACCATCGGGGTTGTGGTCGAGATAAGATAATTCATAATTAACTTTTAAAATCAAATGAGAAAAATGCACACTTGAAATAACCAAATCCTCAGGCACATTCTACTCACAGACAGCCAGATGGCTCATCACTGGGGTAAATCAAATGCGAAACTGTTAATGTAAACAAACTGCTGCGTACTTGTTAAGTGGCCGTTTGCATTAACCTACCCCAACTTACGGACACTAGACTTCATACCATAAGCAGAATGCGAAGCATAAAAATGGCTCCAGGTGATCAGTGGAATGGGACCCCATGAGCAGCCCCCACAAGTCTGATACGATGTGTACCACTAGTTTGTGACAAAAAATTATTTTTAAAATTACTCAGTGTTTCGACTAGAAGAACTTGAACCCAATTTGAAAACTCTTAAACGTATGCATTCCAGCACAACTCGTGTACTAGAGAGACTTACACACACAATTGGAGCCATCTTTGTCCAGAATCATCCCTAAAGGACACAGACACTTGGGGGCGCTGTACGGTACATATATGCACAGATTGCTACAGCCACCATTGTCGACAGCGCAGTCATTGGTACCTGCCAACAGGAAAGGGAGACATGCCATCGACAACAGGGAAATGGGTTGAATAATCCGTTGAGAATTCGGTGAAAATAAAAATTAATTATCACTTTGTCCAACCAATCGCAAAATATGCACATCACCTCAAAACTCAGTTCTTTGGTAATTTCAATCTCTCAAAAAACAACAACAACAACAACGCGACTACACACTGAGAGTGCCTTGACAATGAACTGAACCTTAAAACATATTTTACCTGTCTATCTACCCATTTCAGAGGAATTAGGGTTAAGGGTGACGGCCGAGGGGAAATTAAAGGTGCATGGTTACTTGATAGTGAAATGTCATCAATAACATCACCAAATTTCGTTCCATATAATTGTGAAACCTCAAAACGTTGCTGGTTTTCTAACTTAATTTGTTTTCATTTTACTTAAATTTTGATTCTTTAATAATCGTAATTTTATAAACAAGTCCTATTTTTGATAGCCTGTCTTGCGAAAAAGGGACACTTTCAAACCAATCCTAAAAGCACTTATTAGAAAACAGTGCATAAAACCTAGTATCTGAATGTTTCGTATGAATCAGAACAGCCATTTCTGAGACATGATGTCTAAAGTTCGCCAAATTCGAACATTTTTCTAGGGTCATACATAACATCAATGCTCTAATTCCAGAACATCAAATAACTCTGTCTCCCAAAGTGCAACAATCCATAATTACCATTTTGCTGCCGAGCTGAAATGGCAATAACACCAGACACCTTACGATCGGCAGACAGGAGTGGCCGTAGGTATCCCCCTGTGGTATTCAGGATGGAGAGAGACTTGAACCAGTCGGCGATGTATAACATGTCGTGAAGAAGGGCCAAGCTGAAGCAGTGTTGGATGGCTCTGAATGAGAATTCAACACAACTTATTCTTACACATGCGAGAGATCTGTCAATCAGTCCAAAAACGGAGAACAAGAGTCAGAATACTCAAAGACTGCACAGAATTACAATGACGTGAAAAAAATACTTGGTCAGAGTTTTGTAGTGCCGACACCGGTAGTCTTAATGAAGATTGTCCAAGGTCTGCATTGAAAAGAATTAGGTAATTCAAAGACAAAATGCTCAATTAACAAAATCAAAAATGCATCAAATTTTGCCAAAATTGGCACTTAATCAGCTATTCATTGGAACCTTTTTACTTTTTACTTGGGAGTGGATAAAATCACAGGATGGAGAGGTGCATTATTTACACAGTACTAGAATACAGTTTACACGTAAACTGAAAACCTACGGGATAAAATTTACATTCAACTACTTCGTCTCGTTTACACAAACATGGAGTGCCACTAACTTTGGCTTATCGAGGCGAGTGATGTAGACCAAAGCTGGTTACAATATTGGCATGAGCTGCATCCTACATCACCTCAAATGGAGGACTTTCAAGTAGCAACATGGCCACAAGGCTCTGTACCAACCTTGGAGGCTGGGAGGCTATTTACTTCCGGAATCCGTTTAAAGTACCTCGTGTCTGCACCCAGTAAAACGGTACTTTCAGTTGAAAATAACATCCCCTTATGCCCAGCTCTGCAAAGAAATACTACTACTTCCTGGCAGAGCCAGCAGGTGGCGATAAGAGTCATCAGCCAATGATTGCCATTTCATGACAGCTTAAAAACACAAATTTTGGGAAACACTGTCATCAGATACTATGAAAAAAGGACCCGGAAAGACAGGGATTAGAGGTCGATCGATCTCTGACATGCTGTCGCCGTTAGCTTACAACTCCAACTTTTTACCTGGCACTCAGTGTCTTGCGCCTCTGGCCGTGTACATTAACAGTCTCCACTGTCTCGAACTTGGAGTCAACCCAGTACAGCTGGTCACTAACAGTGTCGAGGGTCAAAGCATTGGGCCATCCTAGCCGGTCAACAACGATGTAGCAGTTGTTCACTTCCAGTCCACAGGCATCGATTCGGGAGTTGTCTCCTATGTCCGTGTAGAACAACTGGCTGTAAGTAGAATGTGGTATGGGAGATAACCCTTAGTTAAGTGGCACGGATAAAATATTGAATTCTCGATGGCTGGTGAAGATTAGACACGTGGACATTCCACCATAGACTATTATACATGGAACGCCAACTCCGTATATTTTCAGTGGACGAAATCTGTAATCTTACATATGACCTGTGACGTCATTCTTCACCAGCGACACCTGCCAGACATAGTATGCTTTACTTCCGGGAAGTACGGTGTCCGCTAATGGTCATACAGTCAGGGTTTGGATCGGCAATTTTGCCCAACTCACATCCGTGTTTAAATTAATTGAACGTTCGGAAAATGTTAACTTCTTATAAAAATAAACATCCATATTTAAATAAATTGAATGCTCGGAAAACGGTAACTTCTTATAATAAATAAACATCCGTGTTTAAATAAATTGAGCGCTCGGAAAACGTTAACTTCTTATAGTAAATAAAGCACATATCAATACTCCACAAATAACCACCAGGTCTACTCAAAAACCAATCTCGCACTTCAACACACCCTACACAACATTTCATTACGCTCTAATGCATGCAGGTGCTGCTCAAAATTTAAGGACTCTACAGTTCGAAGTCCTTAAACAGCGTTTCAATGCCGAAATTTTTTTTTGCTGTACTAGACAAGATTAAAAATAGATGGCAGAGGTTTACGTCACAATACACTAACTAGAAGCCGAGTTTGCTATGTCTAGAGGGCAACGCCTCCTCTACGATATTTCACAAGAAAATATCGGAGTTGTGTAATCTACGATTCCACTTAGAGCAACGCAGAATCAAGAAATAGTCACATAATATCTTGGATAAATGCTACATTGTATTCTTGGCATCTATTTTATTGCTGGTTTGATCAATCGAATAATTTCGAGAATTTGGTGCTTCGTGTCCTTCACAGAAAAAATGAGACAATAAAACTTCCCTCATGTCCCAAACTGATGAGATTCCACCGTAGTTCATCACATCACATCTGGCAACAGCTTTCTCCCAAAAAATCGAAACTTATAGTCCTTACCCCTTAGGAGGGTTTAGTGCGATGGCCCTAGGGCGGAAGCCAGCGTATTGTCGAAGTACCATCAGGGACCCACCATCAAATCTACTGATGGAAATGTGCCCTGTTATGGACGATGCCATGTAAAGGTTCTTAGCAACCCAGTCGACGGCCAGGAACTCTGCCTCACCACTGATGATCATATCACTGTAACAGAACAGACAGACCACTCACCAAAAATATCTACACTTGTCTGCTATAATGCTTAGCATCACATCTCTAATAGCTTACACTGTCTGATATGATGCTTAGCATCACATCTCCAGTAGCTTACACTGTCTGCTATAATGCTTAGCATCACATCTCTATTAGCTCACACTGTCTGATATAATGCTTAGCATCACATCTCCAATAGCTCACACTGTCTGATATGATGCTTAGCATCACATCTCCAGTAGCTTACACTGTCTGCTATAATGCTTAGCATCACATCTCCAATAGCTCACACTGTCTGATATAATGCTTAGCATCACATCTCCAATAGCTCACACTGTCTGATATGATGCTTACCATCACATCTCCAGTAGCTTACACTGTCTGCTATAATGCTTAGCATCACATCTCCAATAGCTCACACTGTCTGATATAATGCTTAGCATCACATCTCCAATAGCTCACACTGTCTGATATAATGCTTAGCATCACATCTCCAATAGCTTACACTGCCTAATATATTGCTTAGCAACATATCTCCAATAGCTTAAACTGTCTGATATATTGCTTACCATAACATCTCCAACAGTAACACTGCAGTTTACAATGCATCGCATACAACTACAGCAATTTACTAACAACATCTTAATGTACAACACAGAAACCTTTACAAAGGTGAAACTATTGGAACTTGGATTCTTGAGAAAAAAGATGAGGAACATTTTAACGTAATACAAGTCAATTTTTCAAACCAAATTTGTATTCTTCACGATTTGTTTAGCCCTGACTGTTAAGACAATGACCCGTTACCTGTTCACCAATTTTGCTCCACTGAGTTCTGCCTTGACAACCTGCCTCTTAACATGGTCTGAATAGAATAGAGTCTTAGTTGACCAATCAAACGCAAGTGAGCTGATCCACTCCACTTGCAAACTTTGGAACAGCGTGTCGGGTCGGTTGCCAATAGATTCTGGGAAGATCTTCAACAAGTTGTGTTCGCTGGCAACAAGAAGATAGTTGGAGGTGACTGCGTCTGAAAATCATTATCATAATAAATGTTAATTTAAAAGAAACACGTACAATAAGGTGCCGTTCCAGTATAACGCTTTTCTGATATTTCCTCCACCTTGATTGACATGTGCCATTCACGCTTAGTAGAAGGGCAAGCAGTATAACAGTGCTTCAAACAACTTTTCTAAAAATTTATTCAAACCAGCCTCTAGCCAAGTCACAATGGCATGGCATTTCGGTCAATCATTTCTCTGGCCATCTTCAGGCTTTAGAATTTTCAGGACACTCACAGGTATCTGGAAGTCTTGTAATGGTCGATGATAATCACTTTTTGTAATTTTTGTCACACCTGACAATTGACCTAATGTATGCATTTTGGTTGTGAGTGCAGCACTCAAGTTCCAAAATGACAATAGACAAAATAAAAATAACAAAATAACAAAACCATGCTTTATGATCAACCATAATTCACAATTTCACAAAATCAACATGTTCTGGGTGAAACGTACACGCATTCGAATATTGCAAGGAGAAAAACAAGGCAGGTAAAATGTTTCAAGAAATTTTAGTGAAATTTCCTCAAAATTATGGCAACAACTACAAGTGAGGCCAAAAAATTCAACTGATGAAATTGAGTCAAAAATTCTCCAGGCTTTCTCATTTCTTTTGTGAATGTCTTAAGATGCAACAGGTGCACTAGTTTGCGTACGAAGAATTGTAAATAAAAGTCACGTGTCAGTGCATGAATCCAGTCTCACCGCGGCAAGTTGTTCCGTCGGCGTCCAGCGTAAAGCCCACTGGACACTTGCAGACAATGCCGACGGCCGAGGGCAAGCAAATGTGACTGCAGGAATGGTACTGACAGGGGTTCTCATCTGAAATGTAAAGGCAATAGAATTTGAAGCAAATATGTCATGGTTCACGTCAACTGTTTCAAATACACTCATGTGATTCATAAGCATTTACAGTAACTCAAAAACAAACAAAAATTAGTGGCAAAAAGTTTAGATGTTTCGAGTCCAGTAACCAACCATAAAATATGTGCTCGACTCAGAACATTATCAATCAGATAAATGATTTCTCCATTTTTGGAACCAAAGTGAGCATGCCCCAACCATGACAAGTGGAGGAAATAATTAGACATAATTTGCCCACCCCCTTGTATTGCTCACATCTCTGAGGTGTGATGGAAGGTGGAAAGAAAACAACAGTTTTTTTCAAGGACACACTTGGACAATTACTTCCACTCTTTTCCAATTATCAAATTCAAAATAATACATTTCAATTACTTTACATCCCAAATTCAAGGATTTCCCAAGAACATTTTTGCACGTACTACCATCTCGCAAAATCCACACGACTGTATGTCTACAAAATGTTCAGTACTGTAGTGTTTAAGATTTCTCAAACAAACGCATTCTTAATCGACAGTTTCATTATTAAACTGAAAATAAGTCTAAATAAAATAATTTTGCACAACAACAAAGAAAATGTTCAAAACCAAGACTTTTCAAGGTCAATACACAAAATTCATTTCAAGGTCGATTGTATCTTTCAAGGACGTCAGTCATTAAAGTGCTTTTTCAAGAATTATCGTTACCATGTGGAGATTCCTCACTCATTTCGAAATTCCTCACTAACTTTGAAATTCCTCACTGTTAACTGAAGGACATCACCTGGCGACCACATGATGCAATGGGGGTAGAAAAAACAATCCCTTGTAGAATTCAAACATTCTCTATCAAATAGTTTCACTATAGAAAAATAGTTCTAAGGTACGCAAATTGCAATTCAACAAACAAGTACCAATTTAACCAAAATTTCCAGAGTCTACTACCTCCATCTGGTGGTCAGTAACAGAACCCGCATATTTCTCACCCTGTAGGAATCCGTGCACAGAATGATAGGCGCGTCAACGTAATGTAGTGGGCATGGTTATAGCCACAAACAATCCGTCAACACACACTCACAACAAGAAATCACTTCTAATTAGCAAGTCGAAACCAATTCTTACCATTAGTCACAAATTTTTGACAAAATGAATGAACATTATAGCACTTTAAAAAACTTTCTACGTACGAATAGACTGTAGCGCTGGATGTACAATAATGACAGCGTGTGGATCAATTGCGTGGCTGACAACAGAAGTCAGGTTACCGCCTGTCTGTTTGTTGGCAGACATGACCCAGGAGGATGACAGGTCCACGACAAACATGGAATCCTCAAAGATGGCGATAGAAAATGGGTGATGGACCTCATGCTTCAGATATTCCTGGAAACAGAGTAGGATAGATGATCACACACCTTTGCATATGACCTCATTTTACATTTATCAGATGTCAAAGAGGAAGTTAGAAACTTAGAAACAAATGAAGGCTTAAAGGCATGCAAAAATTTCCATCAAAAACTTCCGCCTGCAGCAATGGAAGTCAATTACTTTATTGAAAAATTGATTAAGACAAAATTTTTCAGCTTTTGAATTAAGTTTCTGCACATTCAAGAAGTTTCCTCATAAGAATGCGAGGCCCAGTATTTTTAATTCGGTTTTGATTTTTTCCCACGACTTCAACACTATGGCTGGCTATTTACTGGAATTTTTAAGATCTGTCCACTGTTTATTTATCTTGACGCATTCCGTCTCATCGCGAGATAATTACAGTCCAAATTTTGGCACTGTTTGATGAAATTTTAGCAAGTATGTCCAGTTTTGCACTGCAAACAATTCTGCTCATGAGCACGTCTAATTAAACAGCCTTATCCATCACATAGATATCTTTGCACCCCTGGACGACTACCTACCCTCCTATTCTCGCCACTGTACGACACGCTCCCAACAAGATCAAGCTTGGAGTCCACCCAATACACCGTTTGTCGCCAGTGGTCACACGCCACGCCATTGGGCCAAACGATGCGGTCACTCACTAGCGTCCTCCGGTGAGAGCCATCCAGAAAGGCAGACTCAATTTTGGGATTGTCTCCCCAGTCACTCCAGAACATGCGCCTACGACAAGAAACAAGATGAAGGATAACAAACACAAAGTCAAGGTTAGGCGCACAAAGATGTATTTGCATGCTCCTGACTATGCTAATGTATAGCAGAAATAAAATGATAATGCTATATGAACATCATTTATGCTAAACAAAGTGCAGTTGTATACACTGACAACTCGTTCAGGTGACCTTTGCACCAACGACGTACCTTGGAGGTTCATATAGCCCGCATCATGCAGTGTTATTCCCCAACACCACGTCACGATACTTATACTGGATACAGTTGAGTGATTCATGGCAGATCATTTTCCACACAGAACGAGTTTCTTAAAAGCATTTGGCAATTTTCAACCTTCTTTATATTCATACCATCGCTACATGTTGCAATTCTAACTAATTTGATCAAGCTAACACCGAGATAAGGAATTAGCGTGCAAGTTCCACTCTAAACTCAATTCAGTCATAGTTTCTCACAACCAGCATGTCTTAAAAGTCCAAGACAGTGTTAAGAAGGCCGAACAAATCTAAACAAATTCATCTAGTAATAGTGGAGCAATCACTGAACTTAACACAGTCCAATCACTGAACTTAACACAGTCCAATCACTGAACTTAACACAGTCCAATCACTGAACTTAACACAGTCCAATCACTAACTTAACACAGTCCAATCACTGAACTTAGCACAGTACAATCACTGAACTTAACACAGTCCAATCACTGAACTTAACACAGTCCAATCACTGAACTAACACAGTCCAATCCCTGAACTTAACACAGTCCAATCACTGAACTTAACACAGTCCAATCACTGAACTTAAAACAGTCCAATCACAGAACTTAACATAGTACATCCGTGTTGCATTAATTTTCTATCAAGAATGCTAACTCATCATGGTAGAAAACAAAACAAAGGATTCCACACCAAACATTAGCCGAAACACTGAGCATAATGCAGTCTGTATTGGCAAACTCAGGAGTCCTTTCTCACCTGAGAAAAGTTGAGATAAATTTTACAGTTGTAAGAGAACTAAATCAAAGGTTTGCCGCTTTAAGCATGCGACCTAGCTTGACTTTTGTAGCACTAGTACTAGGAAAATGGCCACCACAGGAAGTGAAAATAACACAGTGTTGAATTATGAGCACAGTATTAAAAATACTCAACCTCTCCTACGTCAAGATTTCGAGTCACTCCAAGAATTGTCATGGAACATATTCCTGGTCATGAACACATTAAAAAATAAAACAAAACATCACCTCCCGACAATTCTACCACAAACCTTTGTATTGGATCCAGGGCAAGACCACGTGGCTTGTGAAGTCCCAGATCCACGATCACGGCACACATTCCTCGGTCCAGTTTACACACGCCAATGTGTGCTCGCTGAGCATCAACAAAGTACAAGTTGCGCGATATCCAGTCTATGTCAAGGCCCTCTGGTGAGCCCAATCCTGACAACAAAATCAAATAAATCCTTCCAGTGTTCTGAGCAGCTACATCCTCAATAAGAATTCACGAAGTTTATTTTTCTTGGTCAAACCAATTACATCACCTTGAGCATATACTACTGAAAACAATCATGCCATTATGGTGTTGGGAAGTTTACCCCCGTAGCCAATATTTTACACAACTGATTAACTCCATTCTGGCATTTACGGTTGGAGGGCCAGCTTTCTCCTTGTTCGATAATTGCTCTAATCTCCAATAAGATCATATCTACCCTGACTGGGTTGTGCTGATTAAAATAAAGGTTAAGTTCTAACATAATTGAACACAAACCAATAGCATTTCGGAATTTTGTTTAGTTTTTGAATTGCCAAAATCGCCCAACTGCAACCGAAGTTACGACAATCTATTCTTTCTGAATACACCAATTCTCTCGGAGTTTGACTGTGTTCACATGTGGTCTGTAATAAGCAGGGCTTGGAATGACCAATGACAAAAAACGCGGAAACTTTTACGGCCCAAATCATGCCCGATAACCAGCCTTTAAAATGGTCAATGTGAACCTTTCCGCGACAAAAATCGGGAGGACTAAAAAAAAAGCATTACCACCATCAGTAGCATGCGTCTGCGTCCTTTTCGCTCGCCCGTCCACTCCCAACCCACACAAATTTGGCTGCTGAGCGGTAATATTTGTCGCCGCGCTTAACAATAACACGAGCCGCCATTGAAAATCAGACCACGCTTTACCCAGATGCCCCGCCAATGTTGACAATTTACGTTCCTCCGAAACATAAAGACTTCCGCTTTCCGAGGTGAACGTCGTCTGCAACGCCGCGGTAAGAAAGGAATTTGCCGCGGAAATTTCATATCAAATCCGATTTTTTTACGCGGAAATATTATAAAAAAAGCGGAAAGCACATTTCAAAAAAGCGGAAATCCGCGTTTCCGCTGAAAATTCCAAGCCCTGAATAAGCCTGGTAGATGATTGGCCTTCTTGTCGTTGTAACAGACAAACTGCTTGTTGTCGTAACAGACAAAAGAATGTGCTAGCCAGTTAACAAAGAAGCTAGATGTTATCACATGCTTAGCACCCCCTTCATCTGGTAAAGTCACTGAACGGGAAAACGCTGTCATGCTTTTTGGAGAAGGTGAGTTGAAGCAGCTGGAAACCAAATTTCCGATGAAAAAACTATGAATTTCCATTTCGACCGCTTACTAGTATAAATTTAGTCTAAACGTGATGAGAATGGTTTTCGTTCACATAAAGACCTCTTTAAGCGAGTTTGTTACGTGTTGAGACTATGGCCGGTACATTATACGACCATGTAGGAAGCCATCTTGAAGAGCCAGGTCTCATGCTGTAAGAATCTATTTTAACTAAGAAGCAATTTCAGACCAAGTTTATAATGTCACGATGAGCAGTCTAAATCAAATTATTGTTTTTGTGACGGAAAGCAAGTTTGTACACCCACTCTAGTAATGTCATGTTATAGCGCACTATGCAATACAATACTACAATACCTCACTTTGAGAATTCTTCTGCAGAATACTACCCTTGCTCAAGCCGATGCCATTCTGTCCAACCAGGAAGTTAGCGGATAAAATATTTGAGCTTAAGGCATAATTGTTTAACTGTGGAAATCTGGAGACTTCAGTTTCAATTCTTGAACAAGGACATTGGTTAGAATCGAAATTGGCTGCAGGAAGGTTGTCAATAAAGAAAAGAAATGATTAGGCATTTTACAGAAATTAACAGAATTGTGTATATGAACAGAGTGTCATTGGGCAATCCACCACTCAAAATTCTGTTGACTAGCGCAGAGTAGATTCCCTACAGAGCTATACCCCGTCACACCAAATGACCAATGTAATAATCATATTAGTCCCAAAAATTCTGATCCCAGGCACGGCTAGAATCTGGGACTGATGCAATTTGTGAAGACTGTTTAGTCCACCAGTTAGCCAACGAACTCAGATTTGTGCTTTGAAAAACTTCCCGTCCTTCTTGTCGGATAGCTCTATTAACAAGTTGTAAATGCCTACATTGCAAAGAGTGCTATCCAGATGTCTCCCCATTTCGGTCTTCAATAAAACAAAATAACATGCTGCATTCTTACTATGTATATAGAACTATTTTCAAACAAACATAATAAAAGAGAACCTCATCTGTATTAAGTGCAAATGACAACTGCCAAGTGAATCTGTTTAGATGTGCATTTCAAAACCCACCTTGACTCAGGACACGCTTTCTGTCTGTTCCATCAAGGCTGCTCGACCACACATGATGGTCGGTGTTGTCACTCCAGTACAATATGCTGTCCACACTGTCAAATGCTTTAACAAAATCAAAAAAATCAGAATGATATAATAGCATTAAGAGAAGTGACAAACAATTATTTCTTTTGCTTAACATTTTGTTTACATACACTACCAATACCTTCTAAACGTCAGAACTTTCAAAATTACCAGATGCACAAAAATTAACCTTCACATTGGTTATCCTAACATGGTACACACTTTCATTGGTGGTGTGCAAAGTTTGAGCCATTGACCGAAAATGTTAAAAAAGATGGCAGAATGTCACAAATTCAATCAGATTCAAAATGAGGCACTAAGATACTGGGTATCAATTTTTGTACCAGGGTTTGCTGCTTCAAACTTCACTGACAATTATAGAATTCCAACAGCAATGGCCCATAGCGTGTGCCTTCGGACAACATTAAAAGAAATAAAACCTTGAAGGTACAGGACAGTATCCCAGTAACTATATAAATGCAGTTCATTGGTAGGAAGGAAAAAGTTTGCAAACTAGGTCAAGGTCTTCAACAGGAAGACAACATTAGCGTCAACTTATGTTTTGGGCGGGTAAATGAATTTTGCTTTAAGCGACTAAGAATTAAAAATATATGGTCACTTGTCACTCTCTTATTTGATTCATACTTCCAGAAATAAAACAAGAGCAATGCGTCTCGAGTGTTGAAATGCGCCCACGAATGCATTACAAATGGTGTGCTTTTAGGGTTAGTTATTTGTATCATAAAAATGGCCACTAGATGGCGCAAAATCATACAATCCATCCAAAAACAGGAACATGCCATATTTCATAAAAATCTGTCAAGGAACTTCCGAGAAACAAAGGAAAACAGAATAAAATGAAATTGCCACTAGTGGACACAGTGTCCGTTGGATCTGCCTGAAAGTCGTTGTCGTCTGTTGTTATCTTCATATAAATACACTTACTAAATTTAATAAAGATCCTGCAGTGGGTTTAGGAGATACAACTATGGGCGTAAAACAAAACTACCGCTAGGAGGCACCACAGTAGTCAGTCACCATCATCAAAGGTCGTCTTCACACTGAGAACATATATGCCAATTTTCAAATGATTTGGTTGATGCAGGGGTGGAAACCAAAAATTGAAATTTGAAAACAGCAAAAAATGGCCACTAGGTGGTGCAAAATATCTCGATTCCATCCAAAAACAGTAAGATAGCGTAATCACAACAATAGAGGCTGTGCTAGTTTTGAACCTAACTGATATACAAGGGGTTGACAGTTATAGTCAAAAAATTTATGAAAATCTGTTGAGGACCTTTGAAGATACTGAGTTAAACGTAAAAAACTAAAATTGCCACTAGGAGGCACAGCTGTAGTCAGATCTGTCCGAAAGTCGTCGTCATCCGTAGTCAACATCATATAAATACACTTGCTAAATTAAGTAAAGTTCCTGCGAATGGTTTAGGAGATATAGCCATAGGCGCAACAAAAACAAAACTACCACTAGGAGGTGCCACAGTAGTCAAAATCATTGAAAAACCGTCATCAACCGCCCTCTTTAAAGTAAGCACATACACGCCAATTTTCACAATAATCCTTTGAGTGGTTTGGCTGATAGAGGGGTGGACGCAAAAAAACAGACTCGAAAACAGCAAAAATGGCCATTAGGTGGCGCAAACTACGTCGAATCCATCTGAAAATGGGAGCATTGCGTCATCACACTAATAGGTGCCTACATACGGTATTAAATTTCATGAAAATCCGTTAAAAAGTTTTTTAAGATACAAAGGGAAACGTAAAATAAATAAGATTGCCACTAGGGGGCACACCGGAGGTCAGATCCGTTCGAAAGTTCGCTTATGCCATCTAATTCATGAATGGAACATATGTACCAAATTTCATGAACATATGTCAAAGGGTTTTGGAGATAGAGCAGCGGACGCCGGACGCCGCCCAGACGGATGGAGATGATGGCATAATGCGTCCACATATAAATATGTGGGCACATAAAAGCAAAAGCATACAAAAGCTGGTTTTATGAATGAGGTTTAGCTTGTCCATTCCCCTATCAAGAAAAACTCAAACTTCAAAATGGCCTCGAAAACAAGAAGGTGAGAACAATGTAGTTGTCAAATATTCCAACGTTCGCGTAACACGTTGAAGATCTCTTTAAGAAAGCACTTTCTGTAGCAGAACTTTGCCGAGACATGTAAGAAAACTGATAGTTATTTTATCTGTTCCCAAATGGAATTTCTAAATAACATACTTGTACATGTTGGTGCCCCTGTTCGACTTAATGGCAACTACTCAAATTTTCAATGCCCTTACTCAATTTAACAACCAAACCCAATTCATCAATTCTAAAGTTATTTAAATTTGTATCAGTGTCTTCGTAAAATATATATTTGCAGGCAGTCAGGTACATGCTGTACCAGACGTGAGTAGGTCGCTCTGGTGGCCCCATTGCACTGATCACCTGGAACCATTTCTATGCTTTATTAATATTGTAGTAAAAACTAAGCTGAGGAGCTAGACCTGACAAGGGTCCAGCAGTGTGCCCCACTGGCACTCGAACCCATGACCTTGAGTAAAGGAAGCAGGCATTCATCCGCTGGGCCTCACTGCCTCCTCCAGTGTCTATCTAAATGCCCAAGTCGTGAGAAGTTTAACATCCAAAACGCACCAAACTCACTCGAATAATTGACAGCCAATTTCATCAGTGGTAACTTGTTCCGTTATCGACATGTACACATACTCAAGTACCAGTGTGTAGCGTTAATAGTAACAGTAAAAGCACAAACCCATGAACGACACCCTGCCAGTATCTTTAACCACCATGTGCTCTTCTCTGCTGCCCTGGCCACGCAGAAACCGACCGTGAATCTCATTATCACTGGAGTAAAGGATCGTGGGACTGGCACCAGCAGCTCTACACGAGACGCCATCTGGTGCTAATGTATAGTATTCAACACAATGACAAGTGAAGCTCCCTTCTGTGTTGTCGCACAGCTGACTACATGGTTCGTTCTCGCATTCGTTGGAATCTGGGGGTATATAAATGAGAACAGAACTATTGGACACATTCATGCCAGTATTGTAGTGGGGAATTTTTGCTGAACTGTGTATGGAAAACTTATTACACAAAAGAAACAAATTATTACATGAACGCAAAAAATATGAGGAACTACTAACTCTGTTCAATCTAATTTAAAAATTTTGGCAGCAAAAATCAGCAGAAAGGGAGAGCATTCGACAGTATTCAAAAATCAATAGAAGTTGTTCCAAATGTTCTGCTGTGTTGGGGATTCAACTAAAAAGAAAATTGTAGAATGCAAAAGGCATCATGCTTTATGCCTTTAACCTGACAAGTGCACTTGAACCTGAATGTGGTCATTGTACAGCTACAAGTATTTGTACGTACACAGTTGTGACTGTGATGACCAGTACTGAGTAGGTCAAGGTCACTGCCTACCTTAAGTTCGTAATCAAAGACTTTTCAAAATCATGAGTAACTTTTCAAACTACCAGGTATTTATAGTAAACCCATAAAATTATATAATTTCAAAATCCTTAGGAATAAGAGAATCTCATTTTCTGCATAAAAACAATGTTCAGAGGTTTATTATCACGTGACTGTATTTTTGTAAAAATTACAATTCTTCACAGAGATCGTCGCATTTCCAACAAATTAGTTTTTTTCCGCTCAAAACTTACAAAAGAAGATTCTGCTTCTTTGTGTTATTAGCTATAAAAAAAAGACTGGGATTTTCTTTAAAGGCCTGTGAACCCACAAAATCCTATGTACAAAATTAGAGACTTCCATTTTTCAAAAAATGTTGATATCTTTGTTTTTGACAGCGGATTTCTCGAGGTAAGGGTACCTAAAAGGAAATCCCAGGCACCTTTTTGTACCAAACAGAACAAAAAAAAAAGAATTTGCAAGTTTTGAGCGAAAAAATCTAAGTTTATGGAAACTAGGACCATCTCTGTGAAAAATTATTTTTTTCGAAAAAATGTGTTTTTTTTAGAGAAAATACAGTCACATGATCACGAATTTCTGAACATTGTTTTCATGCACACAATAAGCTCTCTGATACTACGTGATTTTAAAAAATATAGTTTAACAGGTTTACCATTAAGAATTCAAAACTAGAGAGTCTATTAAAAAAATCAAATATTTCGGAAGGTAGACAGTCACAATTTCAGCTACTTGCATTTACTATATTCACTGCTCGTTGATGAGGCTTACTTACTATCAATGAAACTTTATCATTGATTATTTAGATTTAAAAAAATTATAAATATTTAACTTCATTGATGTTGTTAAATGCTGCAAACACACGACTGAAAACAAACAAGACAAATCTCATTTTTTGCCCATGGCAGACACAGTTGGTCATGCGTCATTTCTTGCGTAGAGAGTTATAAACTTAAATCGGATTTTAAAAGAACGTATAGGACTAAAGATGGAGAAGGTGATATGTTAGTGTACTAGTAACTGAAGTCCATTGTTGATTTGTTCCTGAACAGCAATTTGATTTCTTGTTGTGTAACGCTACTAAAATGATTGAGTGCAGCAGGTTTGCTCCACAGACGTCCTCAGCTTCTGATCGCCCCCATAGTGTATTGGGGACGATCAGAAGCCGAGGACCACTGTGGTTGCCCATTCACACAGTAACTACGCTAACAACAGTCGACACTGGCCAATCTGGCAATCAAGACATATATAGCAACACTGACAGTCACTGTCACAGGTAGTCATTGCATGAATAACCTCAAGAGGAGAGCTACGTCATTTATCTAGAAAGCATTGCTATGCTGGAAAACAGCTATATTTATCGTGAAAGGTCAGGCATAGGGTACTATATGGACCCATTCACACTTTTACCTACCGACACAAGTCACTCCATCCGTGTGCAGTTTGTAGCCCACATTACACTGACAGGCAGCGCCACCAGGTGTATCCTGGCAGCCATGTTGACAACCCTGTGTTCTGCAATCTGCACCTGTTAAAGAAAAAAATTATGACAGCAACACGTTCCAAAAATACTTATTAATAACATAATTTCTGCACATATCACCATCTCTGACCATGCCCTCACATAGCTGTCATGATGAGCGTAGTAACTCCTACAACCGCCACTAAGCCAAGGCCTCACATGTCTGCAGAGACAGGCCAGTTAACTTGTGGTTAACATCCTCGATCACCACTGACGTCACCAACTACAAAGAACAAACTTTTAGTGTCCAATCCAATGAGGTATATGTTGTTCATTGGTCCAACAAAATCGGGTGGCATTCTTTTTGTTTCATATGTGTGGTTACGAGTCATCGGGAACTTAGCGCCTGTGCTCTGAAGCTGCCAAGTGTGTGCTGCCTCCTCTCGGCGTGGATGACAATGGCGTGCATGAACCCGGTAGTGATGGAAACCAGCATCACACTGTGTTTAAACATTTGTCGAGTTTTGCTCCATTCGGCTTCATCTACAACCTGGCCATAGGAACTTTATTCGATGTGTTAGATCTGAGATCCAACTGCCTCTAAACTAGGAGCCATTCGGGCTCTGACACTGTGACGGTCGGCCGGGCCGGGCGGGTCCCCGCCACCCGCTAAGTTATAGCTCCCCACTCACTAGTGGCTTTTTTACCTTCTCATTATTTTTGGACAGTCTCTTCCACACCATGCTTGATGTATTTGCATGCTCCCAACTATGCTAATGCATAGCGGGAACTAACAATGCTATTTTAACATAATCTTACGCGCTAAACCGGCCCAGTCATTTTTTGTTTTCCGGCACCGGATCCTCGGTTGCCGTCAAAACTTGTTCTTAAAAGTTTGCAACTTTAACGCAACATACCTAGTATACGTACTCACATCGTCACTATATGTTGCGTTTCTAAGTAATTTTGGCCCAGCAGTGACAGAGAAAAGGGAGTCACCTTGCTAGTACCACTTAGTGCCCGGGGCACAGTGACCGTCTATATCGCCATTGTCCAGACCGCCGCCCCGGTGGTGAATTCCCCCGTGTCAGGCTACCGAATTTGGATTTTTTAAACAACAGTGCTCATCACAGAGACATTTAAGTGTTGCTGCCGGTGGTCATCAGACATTGAAGTGTTGCTGCCATGACGACTGATAATGCGTATAGTCATCCATCTTCATTTTCATTTTCGCAATTCGGTAGACGGCGGGACCGATCGAAAGCCAAATTACTACTTTGAGTTATTGATGGTTTCCAATAGGGTGGTGATGTTCATCATTTCTTATTCGCGGTAAGGCTTACAAAACCAGTTTCTTTATTACGAGTGGCTTGAAATCATTTTTGCTTTGTGATATGGCACCTATACAAACATTGACGCCCGGAAAGAAATTTCTGCTTGGGACACAAGTGAAATTTATGCCGATTTTCTTGAAATACTATTATACGTTTAAACATGCAAACAGCTGTGACCAAACATCGATGTAGCAAGCGTTTGACAAAAGATCAACAAAGCTACCGCGTTAATAACGACATTGTTGTCCAAACAGTAAAGAATTTTTACCGTTCACATATTTTTCTGTCATGTAGTATCTGAGGTTTGGTTTCAAATTTGTGCTGAATGGGTGCATGTACATGTAGGAATGGTTTTAGCACGGTGTTTGGGTGTATTCTGAGGCGACAGTCGCTGGCAACACAATGGTTGCGGTTAGAAATGTTGGCTAATGGAACGTGTAATTCAGTGTTTACTACCGTTTTCCAAAATAATTTTTCAGCCTAGCATCTCCGAAACATACAACTGTAGCTCTACCTATAGTAAAGTTCTTACAGTTGTAAAATCTCGCCAACCACGCTTGCATGTCAGGTTTTCAAAAAATGCTTCGTGCCATATATTTTCTTCAAAACTTGTGTTAATTGCTAATCATCACAAGCTTTATGCAACTCTCAATTTTTGACGAGCAGACACCTAATTACTGATTTACAACTTAATGAAATTTGCCCAAGTTTGCGAGATATAACGTTTAAAGATCGCCGCCAGGGAGTGCGCTAATTAGCACGACAAACTTTGAAGCCGTAAATTATCAACCAGCTGGCTATAAACCTTGGCGTCGAGCAAGTCCACCAAATATGAAGATAATTTGTGACATGCTGGGATTTGTTTCGAAAAATTGACATGGAAAGTCCTCCAAATCGCACTGTTAGCTCACTTGCGAGTTTCCAGTTAGCCAATGTGATGTCACCGGAGGTAGGGCAAAACCTGCCATATATTACCCTTGTTTTGCCCAGAGTCTTCGCTACACACGCTAAATCTTACTGGAGTTCTTATGGAGAATTTTACTCTTAAAACGTTAACACAACTTAAGAGATGGTAAATGGATCGTGGAGTACCTGTGAATGAACGAAGAAAAGGTGAACTTTTTATTCTGTGCGAAGCTGCGAACGGACTGACATTGGAACTCGACCCGGGCCATAGTATATCCCCATAAAAAGTTACTCATTTCAAAATACAGCAAATAAAATCAAATGAAACCTGCATATGTTCACATGGAGTTATAATTAGCACATTCCCTGACTCTGGATACGATTTAGTCGCACAAACAACTTGAACGTATCCATGAAAACCTCGAGGTTCGCTCGAGTTTCTCTCACCGTGCGCCATTTTGAGGAATTTACGTGAAATTACGCCTGTTGACGAAAAAAAAGTCCAAGAGACACAAATCTTACAAATTTCACATCATATCTCCCCATTTTGTTTTGCAAGTGTCCCGCGTCAGGTCACGCGCTTCGCTCAGTCTCGCACTCAGCCTTTGCCTCATATAATAATACTCACCGCAGTGACTCAGTTGAAATACTTTGTGGTTATCGCGTGCGCGGTGAAAAAGTTAACAGTAACCAAAAAGCGGAGTTTATTGGAATTCTTCGCTAAGTCACCTGAATTGTCGTAGCTATGCTCCATCAAACATATTTTTAGAATCAGAAAGGATCACTGAAGACAGAAAGTGCCTTTTTAAGTGATAGTTTTAGGTGTAGAATACATTTTTGAAGAGGCGAAAACTTAATACACGGTACGAAATTACTACAGAACGCGATGGAACGTATCGTGGTGCGAATTTGAATTACATTTGTCATAAAGAATGTTTGTTTAGCATTTTTCACACTAAAAGATTAAAAACTCGAAGTGAACTGAACAGAATACACTCTGCTACCGTATTGGGCAAATGGTCAAACGACAAGCTTTTGCCCTAGTACTTCCATTTACTACGTAAGCCAACACTGCGTGTATTATCTTACTAGTATGGAGTACATTTGCGTGCGCGAAAGTAGTTCACTTCTATCCTTTTGCTCGGTAAACGGCGCTTTTGTAAACATAGTCGCGATTTCTGATTTAGGCAGTAGGCCTACCGCGTTTCTGAATCAATGTAAATGTCACTGAACAACTGTTGTAAATGCCGACTCAGATGAATTTCCGAACCGGGAATCTAACTGGGGCCAATCATGTACGCCTGTACGGTTGTACTTGCATAAAAAGTGGGTGAAAAGGGGTCTGAATTGAAGGTAAATTGGTGATTTTCGACACATCACTGTCATCACTGTGACTGTGGCCGATTGGACTTCAGAGTTCAGTCTTATCACACCTAACTACTTTGGAAACAAGTCGGATATAATGTTTCCATGTTGCAATATTAACTTCAGTGCAGGTTCACTAGTTATAGCTCACTGAGCCAGACTGTTAGTGTTAGCCAGATGGAACACACCAGTGACAGTCTAGACTTGATCAGGCGAATACGTGTTCATGGTCACTTTATACTAGGGAAAAATGGGAAACGAACAACAGGACAAGGACATGATCGAAAAAAGTTGATGAATGTAACAACTGAATAACATTCCTATTATTCAGTGGATTAGACAGTGACCACTGTCTAACTGGCATTTCGTTTTGTTCAAAACTCACACAGCTGCAGAAATCAGCAAGAAATTGGATGTCAGCAATCTCATTGCTCAGTCTTAAGATCGACAGAAACATGTAGGCCTACTAATGGATTAATTCGCCATCTGTTTGTAAGAAGCCAACAGGAGCAAGTTGACCATGGGCATATTGGTATGGCTAAGAATGAATTCACTGTAGCCATAATGTAGATATTTGCCAAAAACCCTCAACTCTGTGCTGCACAGAGGCTATTGACTGCTGCGTGTATTCGTCATCATGCTGGCTATGGTGTATGTTTGAACATTTTTCATGGCAAGAGATGAATCCCGTTTATAGCTTATAATTGTTTTTAACATAATTATATTTTTAGCAAAGGTGACAAAGTTGATGATAGCAATTAGATAGGTGATTAAAAATTCTCCAGATTGAGACATCCTCCTAAATTCAGAACGCAGAAATCATTGCCGAAATTTAATTTTTTCATCTTGAAATTTGAGGCGTGAGTGATTTTTATATTTTCGTACTGTTCAAATTCCTAACACTATGTTGTAGCATAACAGGTTGCAAGATTACTCTTGTAAGTTCATAAAAAGCGACTCACATGACAAACATTTAATAAATTGTTACCATTCCCCTTGAATTTCTGACAGACAATTGTGTGAATTTCTAAAAATTGTGACAAGCTCCCACTTTGAACGAAATAATAATTCACTGTCCCGAACTAGAGAATTTTTGCGTAATTAATTTTTGAAATTCTTATGTAGTTAACTGTAAAACTTATAGATGACTGTTCTTGTTTATGAGAGGATCTGCTTTAAGAAAAAAAGATTGTAAAAGTGATGACAATTTATTGTTTAGCTTTTGATCTTAAATGATGGTGTGGTAGTTTTCACCAGCTTTAAAAATGTCAATGACAAAAGGTAGAAATGATAAGTGACAACAGATATCAATAGTCCATTTCTGTTAGAGACTCTGAAGCAGATGATAATAGTTGCAGTACCCGTGTGGTGAAAGAGTCATGACATAATGCTTTCGATTTAAAAATCTTGAGGGACTGCCTGATATGTAAGCTACAAGTGTTTTTCTCACAAGAAATGATGTTTGTGTGTTGTCAAAATCAGTTGCATACTGAGTTAGCCACTGAATGATCTCAGTGCTTCATATGGTTAAGGGGGTTTTGATCAAAGAATAATATTTATTTTAATTGGCTAGACTGATGCATACCAAGGGAACTTGTGCCATGTGATAAAATGTTATTGTTTACATATGTTTTGGAAAGAATAAATGGTTTTATGAGATCATGAAATGTTACAATTGTGTCTTTAGCATCTAACGTCAATGTATAATACAGGATTACTTTTACACAAACATTTAAAATGTTATAGATTTTGTATTTCCTATATATATTTAAGTTAAGAATGCATGCCTACGTGACGTTCTCTGTACATTTGTTGCTTTGATAACATTATTACGGACTGTGTTACTCTATCAAAAATCAAAAATTAAAGGGCAATTTTGGCAGTAAAATCACCCATGAAAATCTTATTTTAATGATGTGGATTTCGGACTCTGTCCCAATTTTTGTACTTCAGGGTGACCTAAAAGGGCTGCTGGGTTCCTTGTTAATTCCAGGTTGTCGTATCTCTTGGGAGGCATTTTTTATTTAGTGCATCTGCATTGAATAAATTTATGTTTTTGATTATTTTTTGGCAGCTTTCCAAGATTTTCGTAAAACTTCCAGGCTCAGATTTGGAAATTCTTGGTATTAGAAAAGGCATAAAAATTTGTGCTGTGAAACCTGTTGTGATACGAATAGATGTTATTCGAAAGCATTTTTTATCTGCATTAAACTCATCATTCTAACACAATGTGTCCTTCGTTGATTATCACAATTGCCACGTTGGAAGTTAATTCCTTGTTTTGGAAGCTAATTCCTTGTTTTGCAAGCGTCTCACACCATCACTTGTTGATGTCAGAGCCTCGGGGTTAGCATACATTACTTGATAATTTCCTTTAGTTATATCACTAATTGGAACACATAGGCGCATTTAGGGGGTCAGGGGCTGCCGCAAGCAAAATGAAACAGCAACAGCGCGGAAACATAACTAGGACCGGTACTGGAGAACGAGGGTGGGGACTCAGACCCCAGATCGTGGCTGGCTCTTGTTCCCGTTTTTTTTCAATTCTTTTTAGTCTATAGATTTCCCGAACAGAAGGTTCATACTCCGGGCCACCGCAACTTTCGGGACGCCTGTACACATACAACCGTGCTCTGCTCAATTCCCGGAGGGAACATGTTGTCCCCCCCTTCTGGTCCATGATCTGCCACTGGAGCAGTACTACAAAAAGGCACCACTAGTTTCTTCATCATCAGTATCATCATCACTAATGTCTCGCAAAAAATGTTGCTATTCTGGTAGTGTAATTAGTGCACGGCAAAGATCTACTAAAGTTTGATGAACTACAGGGCTAATGAGCAAACAAATTGCAGTTCAGTGTGGGAACGTCAATAGCGCAAATAGTTGACCTGTCAACTGTGCTTCTTCTGCTAGTTTTATTTTAATCGCACAGTGAACCTTTTATGTTAGCTTATTGATAACTTAACCGTTTCATTGATGTTTTTCGTTTTAAAATTGCTTCAATTGACTACAGGTACTCCAATATCGTCCGCAAGTTCGTCGCGATTCTACTCGGGGATTCCATTGACAAGGGATTCCCCGAGTATGCATGACAAGGGAGATAAGTCTTTATTTTGGTACGTAAACTAGTCGACAAATACGGATTTTCTCATCTACAAGGATTGTAATTACCATTTCTAAGAACTTAGTCCTAAGTGCTACAAAACTCATTCAAATTACAACAATGACGAAACGTTTTTCTGCGGTTTATTTGGCGCGGATACGAACCGATATGATCTCGCGAGATCTAGCCTCATAACCCGTTTTTCGCGGTATTTTGTAAATGTGATGTGCCATATGTGAAAGACTAGTCGCTAACCGACTAGAACGACGTCTTTCGTGAAAATGCCCTACTTCCTGTGACGTTACAGTTAAGTCTCACATAATCTCGCGTTATTGTTAGTTACTCTCAAAAGGACTAAGCTCGGCTGAACTAGTGGTGGCCCTCACTCTGACAGCATGACAACCTGAAAAACATCTAGGCAACAAGCGTAACAAAGGTTCGTCAAACTTAGCTGGCTTCACTCGCTTTAACCTCTCCCTAATGCACAATGCAGTGGTTGAGTGCTTGGGCTGATAACCTATGATTTCAAAAGTTTTACTGAGCTTCCGATAAGCAATGATTACACGTACAAAAATAGCAAACAACGATGCAAAAACTATGATTTTTGATGACATGCCTCTATAAATAAAACATACCTAAATAAAAGATTACGCCCTTAAATAGAAATGTGTTTCTTCGCATGTGCGATTATTTAAATCGAGGTATGTTTTGCTGTCGTATTCTATTAATAAACTTCGTTGAAGACACGACGAGACTTTTTGTTAGCGAGCTTGATACTGGTACGTTCATAATTTCGGAACAGTCTCCTTTCTTCAGGTATGCAAGTTCGAAGTAAAATACAGAGAGACATAAACAACCAAACAAGAGCAACGCGGAGCGTTGAAATGCGCTCACGTATGCACCGCTAACGGTGTGCTTCTAGGGGTGATTATTTGGAACATAAAAATGGCAACTAGATGGCGCGCAAGATATATCGAATCCATCTGAGAACTTGTATGTGTCATCGAAGTTATTAACCAAATTTCATAAAAGTCCGCCAAGGAACTTCTGAGAAAACAGAGGAAAATGAAAAAAATGGAATTGCCACTAAGAGGCTATAAGCGTAAAACACAAATGCTACTAAGAAGCGCAAAAATAGATAAAGTCGTCGGAAAATCATCATCAGACTTCCTCTTTCTATTAAGAACATAAATGCCAATTTTCACAACCATTCTTATAGTGGTTTGGTTGACAGAGGGGCAGACGCCAAATAACAAGACTCGAAAATAAGAAAAATGGCCATTAGGTGGCGCAAAGTACTCCGAATCCGTCCGAAAACGGGAGGATGGCATCATCTTATTAATAGATGTCTAACTGTCAAATTTTATGAAAATCTGTTCAAGAAGTCCAAGTCTACAGAGGTAAGCGTAAAAAATTAAAACTGGCACCAGGGGCACACCAGTAGTCGGAGAGGTCCGAAGTTCGTTGTCATCCGTCGTAACCTTCATGGGAACACATCTGTCAAATCTCATAAAGGTACTGTGAGGGGTTTACAAGATACAGCCATGGGCGCAAAAACAAACAAAACTGCCACTGGGAGGTGCCACAGTTGTCGAAGTCGTCGGAAAATCATCGACAGTCGCCCTCTTCACAGTAAGATCATATATGCCAATTTTCAAAATCATCCGCAGAGCGGTTTGATTGATAGAACAGTGGACGCAAAAAACGAACTCGAAAAAAGTAAAAAAGGCCACTAGGTGACGCAAAGTACCTCGAATCCGTCCGAAAACGGGAGAATGGTATCATCTCACTAATAGATGCCTAAATGCCAAATTTTATGAAAATCCTTTGAGGACATCCGAAGATACAGAGGTAACCGTAAAAAACTAAAATTGCCCCTAAGGAGAACGCTGGTAGTTGAAGAGGTCCGAAATTCGTAGTCGTCCGTCGTCAGCTTCATAGGAACACATCTGCCAAATCTCATCAAGATCCTGTGAGGGCTTTAGGAGATACAGCTGCGGACGACAGACGCCGGACGCCCGGACGCCCAGACCACTTATAAATATGTGGGCGCATAATAAAAACAGTAGCTATATTTCGTGACTGCATGTCACATCATAAGGCAATGAGTACAATGAACTTATACACAGCAAATAAACTAAGTGAAATACACGTGGCAGCTGGAACAGGAGCATACAAGCAGAGAGTGTGAATGCCACACACGGTAGGAAGCCCGCAACCCTATCGAAACAGCCTGCCTGAAATACACACCTGTGAGCTGTTCATTAAACACGGGTTTTCCTTGACTGATCAATAGCGATTCAAAATCTTTAGCCGAAATATGTCATTTTCAACATGGCGAATAATAGTATTGTCCACTATTTCTTGCCTAGATATTTTTGGCCATGTGATCTTGAACGGACCCCCTGTTAATAGTGAACCTCTTAAAACGACTACAGTACATGTTAAAATTTGTTTAGGTAAACGAAGAGCCTTTATTTGTAACTCAACAAACAGTTTATTTGGAAGATGTTAAATGGTTTGACTAAAGTCTGTTACCAATACCAGTATTTGATTTTATGATGTTAATTATGTTTGTAAAAACAAGTCAGACTTGAATACAACCTCAAAATTCGCACATCTCGCGCACTTTCTGTTCTGTATGAGAAGAGAAAAGGCACTTGAAATGAAACGAGATCAACTAACCACAAATCGTTGACATGCGCCCACGACATCACAGCACCTCAAACAGTATGCATCCAGGGTTGTTTCTCACAATCAAAATGGCCGGCAGGTGGAGCAGAATATGTGGAACCCGGCCGAAAAAGGGGGGAAACTAGTCATAACTTAACAAAAGCCTATTGGCCAAATTTCATGAAAGTCCGACGAGATACATAATAAAATAAACAACAATACATGATGTCCGTATGCTACGGATTTTACGAGAATAGCTATAAACATGCTATATATTCAAAAAATGATTATTTGGGGAAACTTTTGAACTCCATGGCAGATACAGAGGTGTAGAATTCAAAGAGTTAATTTACATAAATGCAAAAATCGAATATAACTGGAGCTCCATTTTTTTTAATTTCTTCAACAAATCGGAAGAAACAAACTCAACCAATGACATTTCCAAATATTTCTCTCAACACAACGTTGATTTTTATACATAACCATTTCTATTTTTACGAATGCTATTTGAATATCTGATGGTCAGATAATTGCAAACGAACATCATTATTGATAACTAAACAGAATTATTGGGAATTCTGCCTATTTGTAGGTTCATTATTTTTCAATTACCACGAAAGACCCACGCAGCGCTCATTAGCATGACTTATTCTGACGTAGATTTCTACTCTTGGGCATAAGAAACAAGGACAGCGTAAAAATGTTCGAAAAATTTCCGCAGTCCCTGACACTCCGGAACCGAACACATCAAACAGGTGTTCCACATTGGAAATCGTATTTTGTGAGTGTCGACTAGTTCTATTCAGATCAAAGAGCACCAGCGTTCCTGAGCTACCCACCGTCTGACATGTTTGGCCTAAATTTTGATTTCAGATATGTTTTCAGTTTAGAACAAAGAGAGCGTAAAAATAAGAAAATGCTAAGTTGGTGGTTGTCTTCCTTCTCTTACTGATTAGACGCCTCTCTTAATTTTGTTTACAGAATTAGTATTGGTATGTTCATAAACTGTATTTTGGAAAATTTATTTCTGGCCAGTAAATTTGGCAATGAACTTCATTCTGTGCTTAAGAATCTGAACTCTAGTTATCTAGGAAATTTGATACTAAAAATTTGTAGTTGTTTCAGTTTACTGCTATCGCCGTCGAAATATTAATGACACTTGTCGACATTTTCATTTTCCATACTTTTTATTATTTATCTGCTCAGTTTTATGAACAGTCCGTGCACGTGTTAATTGTATTCAACATGGCGTGATATCCTGTTTGGGAGCGACCACCGATCTCAGACTCAAGGAAATTGTCTTGTTTTACTATAAATACAAAGATGAACATTCAAAAGTTCCTGTGTAAAATAAGGGAATTTAGGTTTTGGTCATTGCAGATAAAACATCTCATTTTCGTTTATTCTATATATTTTATTAACAAAATGACCACAAAAATGTCTGGAAAATTTACTTTCCCTATTGTTAAATTCATAGTAGGGAGTAGGGTTTGAAGCAGACAGACGTCGTTGGTAACCTTTCAAACGAATAAACACAAAATCTTCGAAAAATTGTGAACAGCCGATGTCACATTTGTAACAAAATACATGCAAAATTTCACAAAGACGGACGCCAAAAAAACCGACTTGGCATATTATATTCTTTCTATCTAAACAGAAACACAATCTAATGTACTCCGTAAAACTACACCACCTTGAGAGGTCGTGTGAACTTAACTTCACGCACACGCACACGCACACGCACCTATACATCTGGCACACAGGAAACCCGCAAACAAAATTTACGGTCGTCCCTCAATTGCAGGACCGCTCTGCAAAACGCGCATTTACAACCTTCTTTTGTTAGGAATTCATCTCCCCAGACGGCAACACCTTTCCCTCTCTCAGGTTCATTATAGTAAAAAGTACATCGATCCGTTGGAGAGATGCCATTTCGCATTAAGAACTTAGTAGTTGCTGTGTATAATTGTCATTTGAAACCATCAGAGTTGAACGCTCGAAACGCAATAAACAAGAGGTTTGGAAACACAATCGGCATTGTGTCACCGATCTTGCGGTACCAAACATATTTTCCTATTTTACCAGTCCTTTTGATTTTTGAAACAAAGTTCTAAGAAAAATATCATATCTTTCAGATTGTTTTACAAAATTTGTCGAAACAATGCGAAAACTGGTTAATACACCTTTGCATTTGAAAATGTCGTGCTTTTAGAAGTTCATGTCGCTCATTTTTTCAATCCACATAGAATATAAATAAAGGTTTAAAATTTGATTTTTCTTAAAAAAACTATTGCATTACAGGAAATGTCCCTTTTGAATTCGTCAACTGGTACACCTTTTTCATTCCATTTAGGCTAAAATATTGGTTTTGCTCCTAATCGAACCATTATGTGAAAAGAATAAAGCCCTGCCCTCTTTCGACGTCATTTAGTACTGAGCCAAGCTCGAATGTTGAAGCAAACACACTTTCGAAAAAGACAGTTCCCTGTAGCTTGGGCCAGCCTTTTAAAGAAATAGTTCCCGTCATTGAAGGCCTTGTCCATGTCCATTGAATTAAAATTCCGCATAATAACCTTCCAGGCCAGTTTTTTTACTCATGTAATGTAAAAGAGTTTTGATAAAATAAGCTCCATTTTTAGAACAGACCACAGTTTTTTTTATTTCTGAGACACTGTCTTCCTTGGGCGAAGGGAGACTTAAACAATGGCGTATAAACTTTGGCAATAATATAGATGTCACACTGAGGTATAGTCTGGGGCATGAGCATAAGATACGTTATTCTGAATTTCAATACTACTTTTAATGCACCTAATACAAATAACGGTTCCTTGGACATACTGGAGAGACATTTCTCTCTTAATCAATGCTCCCTTAGCGTGAAGTTACCATCCACGGAACACAGGAAAGTGACTTAAAGGAGCATACCACCCAAAAAAAACAACCTAATTTGTATCAATTTAGATCCAGTAGTTCTACTCCATAACGACACGTACGGTTGCGTTACCTGACACCTGACGGCAGACGGAGGTGTTGAAATTATCCAATGACGTCATCGGTTTCACACGCAGTTTGTTCAGCAGTTCACAACACGGGTTACTGGTGTCAGCTTATCGCTTGAAGTNAAATTAGCATGAGCTCACACGGTCTCGGTGTCCCGTCAATTAGTTTTATTGCACCTAAAGCCGGTAACGCAGTGATTTATTCATTGCTGGCTTCTCAAATCATTTGCACTCAAGAACACTCCAAAGACATTAGACAGACTTTGTTTCACTTTTATATAAGTATTGGTTAGGGTGAGAATAATTCATTCAGTAATAAACGTCGAATGAACATGGCAACTCGCAATCCCGACTTACTAGGACGAGCTAGAGCTCATCAGTCCCGACTTCGCAGGTGGATTGTTAAGTTTTACAGGCTATCAATTCGAACAAAAATACAGTGATGAAGAAATACTAGAGAGGCGCCGTGAACAAGCTCAGACAACGGAACGTATGGAGTTATTTAATAAGCCGGCATTCGTCAGACACTGTCGACGTCTGCAGGCCACAGACACGGAGATGTTTCACGGCCTCATACTTGCTATTTACAGCGTACATTTCATTCTTCACTACCATGAGCCCCTTCCTAAGCATTTCGGACTTTCGAGGAAGTAAAAAAATTAACATACCCGCTTTCCTCGCAGCTGCTTACATGTAGTTCGCACAAGCAGGGGAACGATGCACCGCAACATAGCGGCATTCACTCTGCATATGAACCACTGACGTCGCTAGCGTCGTTTCTCACCTTCCTCACAGGCTAACGCGACACCTCTTGGCAAGGTAAGGTCGACCGTATGCGAGGCGGTGTGGATATAGACCGATTAAGACTTCAAAAAAGACTAATTAAATCGGGTGGCATTAGCCTTTAAACGGCCCAGCAAAAGGCCAAAATTTTGTTTCTTTATTCATACTCATTGAGCAAACGCGAATGACCGACCCAGACTGTCAGCTCAACAGCCCGTGGTACTTAGACGCGTAGAACATTGTGTGCTCTCAATGGCAGTGAATGCAGGACCAAAATGTGAGTGTTTTGCGGGGCCGTTACGTCAGGTTCTGTTGTCTCACAGATAAATTTATACTTTGGCCAGGACAAGAGCAGCCAACTACATGGAAAATATATCCCCAAGATAATCATGGATATTAATTCTTGCTAAACACAACATCCAAAACGGCTGCGTTCCCCTTACACAGGCGACTTTTCATGGATTGACTGAATCGTACCCTGCCGTGCCCCACACAGCTATGATCCGCGATGCGTAAGCATCACTTTCGGTATTATAGCAAAAAGGTCGGCTGGAATTTTGTCGAAAAAAGAAATTCAAATTAGTTCTTTAAATGAAATATTGAAATGAATCAGGCCGATTGGTCAAGGTCACAAAAGTGTTTCAAGCCTGGGACGCTTCGAAAGGGCCCATACGGCTTTAATGCCGCTAAATAAATCTGCTGTAGATAGTTTACCCGCTGTACCGATAACCTAGCTGGAACTCGACTTGGGACTGGCATTTCAGTAATGTGACGCCCATGCATTGGCTTAGATTAAAGTCTTGTATCGTTCTGCCTTTCTTGTGACCTTTGTCCACGCTTGAAAAACATTCCTAAAATATTGATTTTAACTTTGTCTTACCAACTTCCATGATGCAAAATCCGAGAACCATCAGGACAAAGACACTAGAGCTGAGCTTCATCGCGTCTGGTTATTTGGAATGCACCCAGTCTGTCTGATTTTTCGCGGGACCATCAGCTTGGATTACACAGCATCTTTTGTGAATGAGACAATGCTGTCCATTCACAGGCCGTATACCAAATGCTGGTACCTGAACGGCTGGTCTTTCAGTAACGTAGCGTGACGTCATTTTTTACAACAAACGAAGTGACCGGGAGTCGTCTCCAAAGTTTGGGTGTCAGGATGCGCGTGCGCAGTAAGGTCATGTGTAGCACCATTGCTTTGATTCCCATTTTGGGATGGAAGGCCTTCTCGTTGTTTGGAATAATTACACGTCACGACCACATAAACATGGACACTCCTAATTCCGCCAAACTAGGTTACGATTTCGGCTTTAGCCCTTTGTGGGATTTAAAGGGAAATCAATCGCTTTAATGTTACGCAACGGCGCGGTAAAAATGTACATCCCTGATGATGTTGGCGGAAGTCTTTCCGTGTAATTACTGTTACGCCGGCGTGTATATACCTATTCGTGGAAAATAAAAAAGTAGCGTAAACGACATAGCAAAGAGCCAGCATCTTGGGTCTTCGTAGTTGTCTTGCACTGAGGAAACGCATATGAACACAGTCGGTCTATATCGTTTCTTGCCTGTCCAATAGAAGTAAATGCGTGGGAATAAAGATGCGGACCCTTTGTCGGGTCGCTTATTTCTCTTTCTATTGTTCGAATCATGCCTAGTGCACACTCGCCAAGGGAACAATCTTAACACGGAAAACGTCTCGACAAAATAACTAGGGATCTGGCTTGTTTTGCTCTTGACGAGGTTTTCTGGTTACAACCCATTATCCCCAAAGTTTTCTGATAACCTGGACACGTATGATCTGCGTATCGAACCTATCTATTGTACATGTATGCGGAGACGGCCTTAACTTACGACGTGGGAACATTTTCTGTACTCAGTAAGTCAAAAATTTTCTAATGCCATTCCAAGTTTTGCGCTTTCCATTAATAGTTCGCAGATTTTTATTAGCAAAAGACCCAACTTTGTTAATTTTTTTGGCTCAAAAAAACAGTGAAGGTTGTTTTCTCAATATCTTAGATTTATAACATTCTGTAAATTAGGCGTTAGTAGTTGGTTACTGCTTTCCATGATTATATAGATGTACATAAGTCCACCATGCCTATTCAGCTCTAACAATAAATTAGCCTATGGTACAGAAAGTGTTTTGTTCTTGTATAGCTCTGCTTTCCTGAGGCTCCAGATGCAAAACGCATGGATTCCTATTCTTGCAAGCATCTGCCAGTGACTCACGCCCGTGACGTCGTATAATAAATCAGACGAACACTTACAGTCCCAATCCTAAGTTGCCTAAATACACTTTAAAACTTGGAATTTTTGTCCACCTTTGAATTAGGGATTCCCACACTTATTTTACCATTAGATACACCGATGATGGGCTCCTTTGTTAGGCGAAGAGTTATGATTACTAAGCAAATCCATTCGAAAGCCATTCAGTTTTTGACATCAAAAACCTTCAAGAACAAGGTTTGTGGCTTTAAGACTCATGAACTACGGAACGTTTAATTACGGTAATTCAGACAATTAGAATATGTGTGTTTTAAAGTGATCACATAATTTGGAAATGGCGCCCTGAAATTTGTCATCCCATGCCGTTGTTACGTCATCTGTATTTTTCACGGGAGGTAAAGTAACTTCCAAGGATGTTAATTGTTTGGCACAAAACTTGTTAATGAAATGTATTCGCCATTCTTAAATACATCAGCCGCAAAGGGATCTCGGATTTTCTGAAATGTGGTCGTATTCAGTCATTGTATTGTTGTTTTGACTATTTATGAAACATGATGTAGGATTTTTGTTTTCCCAGTGCTGCTACTAAATTATAATCGAAGCGTTCATATTAAACGTTTGTGTATCTGCGCTGAAAATCATTATGTAGCCAAGAACTGATGCTATTTTATTGTCTTCAGAAAGAATAGCCACAAGATCTGGAGTCTTGATTTTGAATATTCGAATGTCTGAAAGCAACGTAATTTACCTCTCGCCCGATAAGTAGGTCTATTTTGTCTTGCGCAATATCTGACGACAGTGGTTGAACCCCGAGTCTCTTAAAAACATCGTGGCAGACTCTGGTTCATTTTTTTTGTAAATCAGGTAACGCGTTCTTGAAGGTCACAGCGTCCTTCTCTCCGCTTACGGAAACGCCTGTCTACTTAGACTTATGCTCCGTTCACACCAACCAATTCAACTGTTATTGTTCACATTGAGAAATACAGCTGCTTGATTGCCGGTTCAGAATTCAGTACCGCGTACGGAAATTAAGTACGCGTATCGATACGCGTAACGCAAGACAATTATTCTACGTACCTATAGAATAACTTATTCTAAATGTAGAATAAGCACATGTTCACGGGCAGATACATGTAGGTACTTGTTTAAGAACCCTTTGGCACATCATATCAAAGGTTATAACTGGTTGAAAGTTACACGTTTTTCTAACTCTTTTCACCAAGCATTATTTCCTTTAATCCGATTTTTAAAGTTATTACCGAATTTCTGTGAACTGTACACCAGACTATAAACGAAAGTGCTGTAGTTTAATAGTTTAATACCCCTGGATGAAAAATACGACATCGTGGAACCTAGACTGAAGTAAACGACACATTTATGGGGCAAAATGTAGCCGTCCACCAACTCCGGTCATCCAACAAACGGTGGCGGCATGCGCGCACCCAAGGGGTCTCGGGGGGCTCGAACGATCCCCTCAATTTGGCGAAGTGGGCAAAAAGGTCCGCCTCAGAGAAACAAAAACGCCGAGAAAAACGAGGCAAAATTCCACTGAAAAGACGCAGACGCACAGTTTCCAGTTTTGAAGTTTTTTTTAGTCCTACCAACATTTTGTCGGCAAAAGATTCACATCGACAGAAATTCGAGCCCTCCCACATTGAAGGCTGGGTGCGCGCATGGGCGGCATACTATTTTTTGTCCTATTGTCCTATCCCGCGATCGTCTTTCATTTGTACTTCGTGGTCAGCGGAGGCACCTCTTTTAATGTCTTTGATCCGCCTATGCACATATCCTGTGTCATGCTACCGCCCGTGTGTTGTTTACTACGTAAACAGATCGTAATGTAAGCCACCCAAATGTAAAGTAGACATAGCATTGTGTTTTGTTTTGACGAAAATTTAAATTAGGCTACAAACCCTGTTTCTGAGATAACGGTGCAGTCAAATTAATTTTCAGTTGTCATTCACTAATGATCGTACTGTTTATCTCGGCTCAATTATTTTGTCGGCTTTACTTTATGTTTTTCATATACTTAAAGAGACTGTTTCCCATCATTTGCGCTAAAAAAATCTAACCAAGTTAGGTGACGTTTTGCGAACCCCTTTCAAATTACCTATGAACTATGCTTTAAAATCATTGAGTGGTAAAACAATTGTCCCACTCACATGCATAGCTAGTGAAATCGGAGTTTAAATCAGGAATACATGACAAGGTGAATTTGTTTTGAACCAGGGTCGGACTCAGGAGCTGTCTTGAAAGGTCCTCACGTTACTGAAAACTACCCAGGTCTTTGCCAGATCGGACTCGGCTCGGGAGGGTGGCCACTTGATGCAGCGAATGTTTATGGATCAGAGCTTTATTCGCCTTCTGGTGACCACGTGTCTTTTAGCTCCTGTCTCTTCTCTCGCGTTGAGGAATTTTTATGAGAAGACAGAAGACCAGGCGGTCGAAATGACGCTTAAGACAAACGTACACAATGAAGGCGTCCAATCTACCCTCTTTGGAGAGTGAACTGGCATATATTAATTGGTAACAATCACTTACAGCACACCCACATTTTGAGAACCAGTCAGTGTTCTCTACTGAATAGATTGAATGAACATCAAGCTTGTTCTCAAAATCCGGGCCCCTCCTGTACAGTAAGTGACTACTGTCCACTGCGCGATGTGTTAGTACAACTATCTCGAGCAATCACCATGAACGAAAAAACATAACTAAAACGTTACGCTGTTGGAATGTAGCCTAGTCATCTCCTGGTAGGACTATAGGCAGATCTGCCGTCTTGTAGAGGTGTTTAAGATGGAAGACGACGGGTCCGGCCAGATTTCACACTGCGCCATATTCAGGCGGTGGATCAGAGGTCTATGTGCTTTCTAGTGAACATGTGCGAGAAGAAACGAAACATATTTCCAACTTCGCCACATATGCGGTGATCAGACAGGCTCGTGTACAGTACGAGGCAAAAATAATCCGACAAAATACCGCTTTCGCCTCACTGTCGGCTAATTCTGTTTCAGAAAATACTGGTCGATAACGATTTGGACGACAGAATGGCTTAGGAACCGAGCCTTACTAACTTTCTCGTTAATTCTCCCCCATTCTCGTTTATGTGAGAGGAATTACTACTCTGACGAGGAATTCCGAGTCTTTTTGTATGAATATTTTTCAGTTGAACTGTACCAAAAGGAAGATGAGCGAAATTGTTCTAATTCAATGAGAAATTGAATCAGAAAAGCGGGTTAGTGTTTACTGAAAGTCATCAAGCCTGTGGTCACTATTGTATTCTGTATCCTGGCAACTTACTCTGTGGAAGAGAATTTTCCGTTGGGTATCAAATTCATAGAAAGGTAGTGGCTGAGACATTGATTGGATGTTTTTAAAAAGTATGCTATGAGAAAAAAATGTCACTTATATCCCCGGCAGGTCAGGTGGGTATCCTATTGACGCACGTTGTTTTGGTTTATAAAGTGGATTGTGTAGTTTGCGTTGGTTGAAATTGTGTGCTTATATGAATCATTTCCTATTCCTTTGAAACTCTCGAGTAAACCCCTTTCGTTTGATGCGGATAATATTGGAAGTGTGGAAAAACAACCTCACTGGAGACCATCGTAACAATTAAAAAGCCATTATAATTACCAAATGGTTTTTGTTTGAGATATTATTTACCTGTGTATTCATTTTATAATAAAAATGTGAGATAACACCCATGCCGATTATCAATTACCATTCTTTTCAATTCAGAACGTGCTTGACCGGACGTGGTTAGAAGCCATTAGGCGGACTGGTTTTAAATACGTAATTAATTTCACATCATGTGTACATTTGTATCTACTGAGACAACTGCACTTGAAGATACGCTTTTCACGTTAATTAATACAAGTATTTAACTTTCAGTCGGCAAAACGTCACAGCAATTCGAACTCGGGATTTGCGTGCGATTTCCGTCTGGCACAACTAGCGCTTCGTCCACAAAGTGTGATAGGAATTTCGACAAAATACTACTTCCGTTCAGGTGACTTCTCATCTTTCGTCAGTCTCCATACGACGTTGTCGTCACACACCGTGTACATAAATAAAAGTTTGTGCATGGCACATCGTGCTTTGCAGTAAAAATGCGACCCCGTCATGAACTTTGAGGTTTAATCTCTGGACAGTCACGCATGTTTTGGCAATCGACTAAATCGCATCAACCTTCATTTCTTTCAAAATACGTCTCGAGTTTGTTCACTCCAAAATCAACAGAAGCTTTCAACTGTCCATTCTCTAATTGGCTAACATTTCTCAGTTGCGCTGGAATTACACCAGCTGGAATTTTGGGGTCACTCAACCAATGTTGAGGTTTATAAGCTTTCAAACGTGAATAAAGTCAGTCGTTATTTGATTCATAACGAATTTTCGAATTCTTTCTTGCGGACGCGACCACTTGCTTAATCTTGGGGTAGCTAGAACGAAATCCGAACTCCATATTTCTTCTGATATTCTCATCCCCATACTATGGAAGGCCAAAGCAGAAAAAATTCAGGACACAAATTTCCTATTCAAGAATTAAATTCTCTACAGTACCAAAATACAGCCAAAACCAAAATTTAAAGCGTCAGGACCGAAAAATTATCACGAAATGACACAAAATTTATTACGTCAAGAAAATTTCACTCGTCAGGGAAACTTCCCACGCTGTCAGGAAAAATTCACCATCCACAAACAAACGACTCCTCAAAGAGATGACGTAATAGGTACGCAATGTCTCTTGCAACCTAGTCCCTAGCCTCAAGATGGCGCTGATCCGTTTAGCCCTCTGAGGCTTGGTTATGGGAATTACTTTCTGCGCAATGAGTGGTCGCTGCCTTGACGTCATTAAAACAAAGGCAGATTTTAATTATTTTCACAGGCGTTGTTGCTGGCATTCATGAAGCAACAGACATTGTTTTGGTTATTATTTGAATGAAGGTTGCTGGCGTACATGTACTTATTTTCAATTCTTTTTATTAAAAGTATCATAAACATTAATCTGTTTACGAATCAAAGAACATCGTTTTTGCAATATACCGCTAATTTACATTTTTATATTACACTGCAGAAAATTGATATAACTTTATATTACTCGTGATATTCCGGCGATTTCCGTAATTCTGACACATTCCTTTTCCCATAACCAAGCCTCAAATGGCTAAACCCGTCATCGCCATCGTGGGGACGAGGCTGTGTCTCTTGGGGTGGCCGACCGACGACAAATGTAATTCTGTCGTCTCTTCCACCTTTTATAACAGAAGCCAATGTACACTTGCCGAGTAGGATAAACTATTTCCGCTTTATATGTGAAAATTTTTGCCGCCATTGCGTGACTAAAATCCGGGGTCTACGGCACTCACCCCTGGCCCTCACACCGCAAAAGCAATAAATGCAGAGCGTAATGACGAAGCGCATCCGCCAATGGCATCCTTTTTACACGCAACCAACAGGTATGTTTGCGAAACCTGTCACCAGTATTAAGTTTAGTATAATTCTTAAACATATAAATCATTGTTACAGATTCGCGTCCAATTTTGCAGTTATTGATTGAACGATAGCGACATTACAATGCGTTTGAAACGTGTGCTTGAGAGTCTTTACTTCAGCGTTTTCCATGTTTATACTTAAGTCCGTTGTAGTAGGTTACATTCATACTACGTTTACCCGCCAATTTTGAAATCTTTTTCGTAGTTGTGGTTCTTTGGGCGAGGCGTTTCCAGGTGTACCATAGAATCATACCCACGAGCATCACATCTTATGCACGAAGCACGTACGAAGCAATGAATCACGCATACGAACCCTTGAATCATACATACAAACGCACAAATCACGCATACGAACAAAAATAATGCGCACGAACCACAAAAATCACACATGGCAAACAACAATTTTACACGCGATAGTGTTTGTGCGTGATTCGATGCTCGTGTGTATGGTTTTATGTTTGTTTCTTGGCCTTGGGGTTCACTGTACACTTAGTTGTTGAGAATTGGTATTGAGAGTATGTGTATTTGTATTTTCATTACTGTTCATTTTCAATTGTCTGCACTTCCGACTGGTTATTGTGCCGTTTGCGAATTGACCGGTCGCAAGCTCCGCCCCTTTGCGTAATGTCGACTAACAAACAATAAGTTTTACCCGGCAACGTGATGTTTGTCGGGTAAAATGGTGGCTTGGAAACGAAGGTGTGTCAATAATGATTCGTTCTAAATGGTCAGTTAATCCGTCGCTCAAAATCCTGGCGATAGGTCAATTATAGCCGTGTCTTTGACTTTTACGATGACCTGTCCAATCCGGACATGGTAAACTGGCAAGGTTAATTACCGTCTTTGTTTGTGTAAATATTTCATTTATGCACCTTTTTCGTGTAGCACTCTTGGTCAACGGGTTTTGATTTTTTCCGTTTCAGCTTACGATACCATAACACAAAGCTTGCAAAGCTACACGGACTGTAAATATAGCGTAGTACTGTAAAACCCTTTATTATTGAAACGTCTCTCCCAGAGTCTACAGGGGCACTTCTGGCAAAAAACGTTACGTTGACATGGTTTACTGAAAACCTACATGTATATCTAATTAAGCTAATTATTGTAATCCTTTTAAAAGCGAATACTTCCGTTGGTGTCAGTTATTCGTTTTAAGGTTATCTTAGTCAGGCCTTATCGACAAGTGTGAGTACTTAGTCACACAAACCGTGCAAAAGTATATGTTTTCTGAAAACAAAAAGTCTTGGAATTTTGTCGTTTGAATATATATTGATTTGCCATTGATTAGGTTACGTGACCATGTGTTTTTATTTCATCTCAGAAAAAGTATGGTACATTCAGCGCTCGACACAGACGAAAATGTCCACCCGAAAATACGAGTGACGGCGTGTTTGTTATTGGTATTCACTTTTTTCGCGACAGACTTGAAAGATCCACTCTTAATATTAAAGTACAACAATAAGAATTTCTAATAGCCTGTTGGAAATTAAAGTGGCTAAAGTACATTACCTGATTTGTTTCATTGGAATTCGATAAGCCATTTCTGAAATATTACGTTTGGAAACCAATGAAATTTGGACTTTCCTATTGTTACGTATTAGTCTTTCCCTATTTACTGATTTCCTTTCGTCCCCTGTAAGTTAACTTTTTCTCAATTTCAAGTGTTTTAGGTCTCCCACAAAAGATTCTCGCCATTTTTAATGACATGATTTGATGTTCTGTGAAATACGAAAAAATTATGGTCCAAAGTCAGTGAAGAATGCACAATTGAGTTTCTTAAAGCGCTCCAATTTCAAGATCACGCCTGCCGCCGAACATCACTAAATGCAAATTATGTTATGGTGCTTGGATTATACGAAATTTTTTAGCTGAGGTGCAAACTAAGGCAAGGGAAAGAAGAATGAAAAAATGTATAGACTTATTTTTTATTATTCATGTTAACTCCATGTAGAATGGTCTCTCCGGAGGTGTCCATGCGCGAATGAGTTGATGTACTTGTTTGTATGTTTTTGTAATTGTTTGACAATGATAATAAATATACAAGTATAAAACAACATCCAAGAAGATTGTATATAATTAACGCGGAGTCATTCAACCCTTTTGCAGTGTTAACCATGTCACAGTGATGGCGATGTCGTTTAAGTTAAAATTTCAAATTTCAATAAATCGACCAACAGTGCTGTAGTGGGGCATAGGCGCACGTAGGCGCAGCCAACCACCCTTTGGCATTTGAACGTAGCGCCTACGCACCCTAAGTTACCATCAGTGGTCAAGGTGATACGGTGGGCTTTGGGCGCCTACTTACCTCTAATTTTACCAATACAGCACTGTCGACCACTGTCCTTGTTTTTAACGTGTGACTTATCTTATTAGAACGCATAAGCAATGGAAGGTTCCGCCCCAAAAACAAAATAATGGTTTTCAAAGATGGCGCTTCAAAGCGTTTAATGGGTGTAAGTACATTGTAAATTTGCAAAAATTTTACATCAAAACTTTCTTATAGAGGCAAACTGCGACCCGCTGTTGAACTAGGAAGTATTTGACACCTCCACGATGAGGACTGTGTTGAAACTGAAGTGATACATGTACATGACTGCAACATCCCGTTGCTCCCAACTTGTTTGATTCTATAGCCCAACAACAAGTTGGAAAGTTTACCTCCGTAGCCAATATCTTACACGACTGATTAACTCCATTCTGGCATTTATGGTTGGAGGGCCTGCGCTCTTTTGTTCGATAATTGCTCTAATCTCCGATCAGTTCTTATCTAGCATGACTGGACTGGGCTGATAAAAATGAAAGTTAAGTTATAACATATTTGAGCTTAAACCAATAGTATTTCTGAATTCCTCGTCAAATGCTGATCATGTTAAGTTTTTGAATCACCAAAATCGCCCAACTACAACAGAAGTTAAAGCAATCTATTTTGTCCAAACGGACGCACTGAGTTTGACTGTGTTCACACGCGTTCGGTAATAGCGTGCAACCACCGTACGTTTCCTTTGAAGCCTGGTAGAAAATTGGCCTTCTTGTTACCATACGGGACAAAAGACTGAGCTGGGCATTTAACAAAAGAGCCAGATGTTATCGCACGTTCAGCATCCCTCACGTCTGGAAAAGTTACTGAACGACAGAATGCTGTAGATGTCGCATAAAAATTACATGGTAAAACCACGTGACCGACCAAGTTCGATTAAAATCCATTCCTAATTGGGATTTCGAAAAAATCGATCTAGCTCAGAATGATCTTCTGTGTATTCGATGAGCAAAAACAAAATAATATTTGTGATCGTGTCAGTTACAAATTATCGCAAATGAACTTTGATTTTAGTGTTGCCGTGGTTAATGGATAAACGACATTTTTTATGGGTTCCGGGTAAGGCAAGCATAGGAAATGATTCACAGTTTTCAAAAACAGTTGGTCACTAAATTTGTAATTGGTAATAAGACATAATTCAAGCTTTCTGTCTGAAAATAAGCCTGGACGGATATAAATCAGATAATACTGAGTTCAACTTTTGAAAAGTTTTGCAAAGTTTATAACGAAAGCTTTGTTAATCAGAAACGAAATAACAAGTGTTTGACTAGTAGTAGATATTTTTTTGTAAATTCGGTTGTGGAACGGAGACATGGTGCATCACAATAATTCTATTCTATAAGATAAAGCACGCACGCTTGAAGTAAATAGTCTCGTACGTGTAATGGGCAGCCACCCCAGGGAGTCACAGGCCACCGCTATTCACACGTGATGGCTTTGTTTGACGTTGGCGGTTGTCAAGAAATTTGACGAAATGTGAAATGTGCGTCCTTCACATTCAAGTTTAAAAACATACCTGGATTATAAAATGATCATCTTCTGTTCTGTGCCCGTTTCCCTCACAAAAATTAGCAACCCAAATTAAAGATATTTGTAGATAAAAAGACCACCTTCAAAATGGAAACTTCGACTTCTATTTCCGCTTCTACCAGATTAAGATTTCAAAGGTCGGCCTTTTTTCTAAATCAACCAATGGCATTCTAGTTTAAACTGGGTCACTAGGTTAACTGTTGACATTTTTCACAAATCACAACATCATACTAAGCGACAAAATGGCGTCGAGAGCAAAGCATGTGTGGAAAATTGACATTTTTGCACAAGGCTGCCGATTTTTTTTTTCATTAAATCACTTTTCCTGTTTTGGTTAGGAACTGCATTTTCCTTCATTCAGGCATTGCAACTACCACAGGTACGAGATGAATTTGTAATATTTGGGCAAAATTATGTTCAACAGTTTAACAACACCCTTGTGGCGCGGGTCTGTAAGTCCATAATTACAGACGGGTTATGTGTCTGTGTGACCCGGGCAATGTTCATCAGTACTCGGTTCACGGGAGATGCCTTTTAAAACTACATGTATAAATCTTGTCAATAGGCCTACGTTTAAACTGGTTGTTCTAAGATACATGTATACATGTAATAGTTTTCAGAATAAACTGGAGAACGGTATACAAAACCGCAATTAATATCTATTTTGAGTCGACTAGTATTCAAGCTAAGCTCGAAATCTCGACAGATGTTGAAAAGGTACGTTTTATAAATTCGCAAAAATAACAGTGCGCGAGTCCTTTCTTAATCAACGATTAACCGCTTGGCGAAAGAACGTCACTTCATACTCCGACAAAATTTCAACAAAAGCATTATTTTATTGCAACAAACGTTCGCCTAAACAGTCAAATTATTTAAGTAAGAACTTTATCCAAGTTTAATGCAGCCTGACAGAGTTATGTTGAAGACTGTAAAATCGTTTTAAAAACTGCGGCATACAAGTTAACCAAATAATAATTCCCTTTTACCTAAATGGAATTAATTTGATAGCGATCCTACTTCGTAATAAACAGAGGCAAACATTGATTTTCTTCAATATTCTAATGGTGTACGTGCCTGGTAATGATCACTTATTGATAAGAGAGCAAGATATCTGTGTGATTGCCGTAATTGTATAGCAGAAAAATTAAAAAAACATTTGACATCGCGGACATTTGACAAACTTTTGGGAAATAGACTGAGAACCATCCATATCATTGCAAATAAAATGTGCGTTCTTCAAAGCACCTGTTTTGTATGTTAGAGCGTTGAACATGCTTTATAAGTATGTAAAGGTGTTCTTTAAAGCTACTTGAGAGACTCACCTTCTGTTGAGAGTTAGACTTCAAACCTAAAAATATAATTTGTCTAGATTATCGTCGGCAATAGCCTCTTCATTGAGGACCACCTTTAACATACAACTGTATATTGCAAGTAGGTAATTATTAAAACTTTTCATATAGTGGGCACACATTGCAAGACTGACATATGGTACGAATGGTATAAATAACTGAACATGATACTTTAGTAAAATAAAGTGGTGCTACATGTCAACACTCCACAGAATACAACACCATGAACAAATTGTTCATGCGTAAGTGATGACTAGTTCACCATACCATGAGTGCTGCCATCTGGTGAATAACCTTCAAAATGCATGTCATTCGAATTCTCGTCGAATATTTATGCGTTGTTTCAAGCAATTTACTTCCTGAAAAAGACACAGCGTTGTCTGAAAATCACTCGAAGACGACCTTGTGGCCTACATTTTCCTCCACCTGCATTAGATCATGTAATCGGCTTTGGATAAGGCTCATCTAAAATAGCTTATTACGCATTTCCACTGTGAAAAATTTTTGCGTTACTTTGAAAACATTGCACTAAACAAGGAAACTCGAATACATTACAGTTACTTTCACGACCGCAAAGCGTAGTTTGAAAATTGAAAATAAAACGACGAGTGTTCAACTTGCGACACAAATTCTGTTTTTGCGCGATTGCAGTTTTTTAAGCGCGACTCAGAGCACGGTATCTCAGGAAAAACTTTAATCACCGATTTTAGTCATGTTTGAATTTTTTTAATTGCCCAATGTTTTATTTTTTCAGTGGTGGTCCGTTATTTTGATGTTTAAAATCACGAATTTATTGTTCTTGGAAAACTGCAGCAAGCTGAACTCATTTTTGCGATTACAGGCATCGGTGCTCGTTATGGAAAGTCTCGGACACTACTTTGAGCATTTCATCAACGTTTTAATACAGAAAGTTCGGTGAATACTGGTGCAAGAACTGTTGTCGTATTAATGTACGACATGTTTTTCAAAAGCCCACGTTACCACGAGAATGACACACTGTTGTGAATGACATGACCTACGAACCAAAAAAACATGCCCAGGTCAGTGGCGGATCTAGGATATCACAAGGTGGGGGCACAACATTTTGTCTGTAAACACTTACTCAAAGCACGATTTTAGATGCGCATAGCACCGAATGGGGGAGGTCCCCTCCCGCCCAGGAAATTTTTCTTGTTTTTTCCTCTAAAAATCAAGCATTTTCCCTGATTCCCGAAGTATTATCCAAGAAAAAAAAGGCAAAAAAGGAGAAAGTGTCAAACAGGAAAAAAAATGCAAGCACCACAGACTCGAAATCACGATCTGGCGGATAGAGCGCGCGTGCTTTACCACTGCACCACCACGATTTAACTCCTAATTTAATATTAAGAGACCTACTTGTTTATGGTCCATAGCGTTTGCGCAAAACCTTTTTGTCATGCTTGTTACATGTTTTATATTTTGTGTTATCAATTTGTAACAAATTTGTTGTATTTAAAATATTCTTCAATTGCCCAAAAGACCAAATCCGTGTTTTGTCTTGGCAATAATGACGCGATTGCTTTGGAAATCGTCTTAAGTTAAGGTTTGACAAAGAGAGAATTATGAGTTTCTGATTGATTCACTAAGGCTTCAAGTAAAATTGACATCTTACCAGCAGCTTCTGTTTTTTTATCATCACTCAGATTCCATTTTCTTTAAAAAATGAAGTAATTTTCTTCATTGCACAGTGGAGCAGACGACGGAAACGGAGTCGTAGGGCCCAGCGCCACTGCCGGTCGCCTGGGATATCGCGGGAGAGCCTATACTTACAGTAGGCATAGTTACGATTGCGCCGTGTTCCGAATTTCACACTTGAAATTGGATTTGAGCCCCACCCCCCAAACACCAAAACTGCTCACATTCAAATCTTGTTTCAGTCGTATAATTTTAATTACCTGAGTTAATTAATAAACTTAGCATTTTCCTACGCTCTTGCTGTTTTATTTTTGCGGCAGCCAAGGAGGAGGGGGGCGGGCCCCCTGGCCCCCCCTAAATCCGCCTATGCAGGTCTTGATCGGACTCCATGGTGAGTAAGTTAGATGACATTAACGAAAAACTGAGAAAAGGTTGTACCAAACAGAGGCAAGTTTGGGGAAGAGATCTTTTCAGACTTGGTCACGTGATGTGCCCACAAGCGGCGCGCTGACTAGACTCTTTGCGAAGACTGCACCCTTTTTAATTTCGTCTTCAATTATTTGTTTTACAGAAAATTTCTGCTTTAACCGATGAATTGGAGCTACTAACAACAACCCTTCTTTGAACTCTGCTCTCAAGTTTCCAATAAGTTGTTGTCACCGAATTCAAGGATTTGACAGAAGAATCCTTCAAGTAATATTTTTTAGTAAATTTTCCATTTAATAATTCCCTTTTGACTTCCTAAAAAGTAATGCATTTTACAGATTTTGGTAAAATTATGCTTCACAATTAACAGTTAATTACCATTAATACATATCACCTGTTTAGCTATGGGAACTTGTGAGGGTAATTAGATTAGTCAGAAGGATAAAATGCTGTTTTAACACTGTCACTTCGTCTTACGATATGAATACTGTTGTGAACTATACGTTCCAATTCTAAATGATTGACAACATTAGAATTTTTACCTATCTGTTATTGCGTGGTTTAACCAGAACGTAGTCGATGAAAACGTGTTTAATGAGAGTTTTAAATAGCTCTGCTTAGGCTTTGAAAAAAGGAACGGATAACGAATCGCGATTTGTCTAGTCATATATATAGATTATTACATGGCGAAGTCGTTATCCCCCGTTATCTAGAGCCCGAGTGGATTTTGGAGAAATATCGCCCGAGGGGCGTTAGCCCCGAGGGTGATAATTCTCCAAAATCCACGAGGGCTCTAGATAAGGGGGATAACGGCTGAGAACATGTAATAATCTATTTATACCACATACTAAACGAGAAACATTGCAATGAATCGATTTACCTTTTCTNGGTCCCGGGTTCGACCCCGTCCTCGGTTTCCCGCCAAATCGATATCTCACTAGTGAGATAACGATTTGGCGGGAAACCGAGGACGGGGTCGAAACCGGAACCCTAATATTGCTGGTCGCCGACTTTAACCACTACACCACTCAGCGACTGACGTCATCAAGTGTGAAAATAGAATACTTAAATGAGCACGCGCAATAATCGCACGTTCAACAAACCGCATTGTACTGTACTTATACGCTACGAAATATAAGACACATAATTTCCATAAAAATGATATATTAATTCATTGAAATTTTTCTCTGATGTCCTCTTACTTGTAAATCACCGATCTCCAGTTTGAATGCGGGTATCGTGTCGTCAGGATCTTTGACTTGAGAATTATATTCAGTTACCAGTGGTAACCTACTTTAGCAGACGATAATTTCCCGGTCGAAGCTTAGCGTGTAAAAAAACGTGTTTTAAGCTATAATAGACGCTTAATCTTATTTTAGAGATTCACTTCATTTCTATTTTGTTTTAATTTCCAATTGGTTTTGAGTATAAGCATTATTTGACAAAAATAGCTCGGCTTTTCTTAAAAGGTCACGACCTCCGACCCCGGGCCTCTGACATAGAAAGTAGGTACAAAGCCGAGGCGAGTCAGAAAAGGTAAATCGATTCATTGCAATGTTTCTCGTTTAGTATGTGGTATAAATAGATTATTACATGTTCTCAGTCGTTATCCCCCTTATCTAGAGCCCACGTGGATTTTGTAGAATTATCTCCAAAATCCACTTGGGCTCTAGATAACGGGGGATAACGACTTCGCCATGTAATAATCTATATTTATCCTATACGCGTGTTAGTATGGCCATGAAATACGGGTTGTATTGTGAGGTTTAATATGGAGGAACTACTTTCCATATTCAAGGCGCTTTGAATACGGATTTTCCGTATTCATCTCGCCATGAATACGATGCCTTCATTCTCGCCAAAATCTCCTCTTGTGCACACATTAGGCTACAATCAGAAGAAATATGATAGTACAGTATATATAGCATCACTTTGGGTTGAGCTCTTTGCGCAATATTTTCTCATGCCAATACTATGATATGCGTTTTCGAAAATAAACAAAAAAGAGGAATAGAAACATTGTTATCAATTTTCCTAATATATCAAAACATTTTGCACCTGAGCAGAACACTTAAATCACAAATATCTGAACTTGCCACAATATATACATGTATGGCATTAGGAAAGTAATAAACATTACGAATGCATGCCTTCCTTTGGTCGCCTATTGCACAACATCAGATGAGGTTCTATACGGTCAAATATGAGTCAATTTTTAAATTCGTTCTCAAAACAATCAAAACCGTAAAGTAAAACTACAACTGCTGTAAAACTTAATTTTGTCATTTAAATTATAAATTTCGGACTACTTCCTACCTAAAAATGATAAGAACAGCGCGCAATTAGGAGCACTTTTTGAAGTCAAGAAAAATCGTCAGGAATGTAAGCAAACTTTAACTTAGTACATGTAATAGATTTAGCCCAGACACTGCCGAAAATACTGAAAATAGTAGATATGCACACCAAGCCTGTAGCTGCTGTAAAATACAACTTGAACTGCCGTGTCATGCAGGCTGCAAAAATTCAATCATCAAAATATTGCGTGCACGTATACGTGTCACGCGATCTGCGATCATCATTGAAAAAGATGACAAACGACATCAAAACAAGCGGAGCATTCTGTGCAAACCCACCTCTGAAAGAATCCTCAATGGGGCGCATAGGATAAATAGGTTATACAACGTGCTTGTTTGTACCAGTGTGTTATTACATGTAGATCTCGATTCGTGATATGCAAAAGTATTTGAACGAGGGCGGTACAAACACGTACGTTGTATAACCTATATATATATCTCGAGCCCTCAGTTACAGACTTAGAATCATGTAACATTATTAAAATCGTGGCACGATTTAGACGTGCACAATTTCGTTAGAAGTTTGTTTATGGAATACATGTATAAGTGGAAAGATCTTGACCAGGGATAAAACGATTAAAACGCCGACGTAAAAAACGGTTGGAAATCGAATGTGTTTAAGCAAACTCCAAGAATACATAACTCGTCAGCTGTAGGTCATGTCAAGAAGTTAGTGTAGATTGGTACTTCGCCGCGGTTTAGGGTGAAAGTAGCATATTCCGATTCGAAACGCGGTCATCTGATTTTTTTTAATTGTTGCAACAGAAGTCACAGGCATGTTCGAATTTGCATTTTTAAGTTTGGCCTACCTCAATGAAGTCTGAAGTCGCTTACGTTTTGTTTTTGGGAACGTGCATAGAATCTTATCACGTTAAGAATTGTTTTGAGACCGAATCGATTTTTGTTTTTGGCCAGCTAAGCAGCGCAAATATTAGTTTTTGATCCTTTAATAAGCAGTCATGGGTACCCTTTGGAACAGTTACAATTGGGGGCACAAAACAGTTCTCACAGGGTTTTGCCTACCAAAACACACATCACTGGACTTGTCACTTTTCTTCACTCTGTCGAAATCCCTGTGCAAAGAATGACATGTTTTGATCATTTCACATAAAAAGTCCTACAAATGAGCACAAAAACTTTATTGTGTCTTGTATTTTTGGCTCTTTCACTTCTAAGTAAGCATATGTACGTCTTCAACTGTGTACTTTGTTTTTTTGTTGTTCATTGTTACTGCTCTTCCTTTATAGTAAATAAATGATGAGCTCAAAAAATTCTGTGCAGGAATCATCTGTCGTGTAAGAAAGTCACCCTTTCATAAATGTTGTTATATGCTTCCTGTAACACTTTCTGAGTTGTTGAGTGTTGTGATTTCACTCATTAGTTGTCATTTCGGGGATATCCATAATAAATACATATACAATGTATATCTCATTAGGCTATAGACAACAAGGATTGGCGCCAGCCAGCCTTGAAACAGGGCGCAGTTAAAATCCATTGTATATTTTTCAAGGTTTGCCCAAGCTGGAATTATCTATTAAAATGGATGCTATTAAAATGGATGCTGGACAGCAACACGACCATAAAGCGGGTAACATTTTCATATAAACATGCTTCATCACGCTTGACAGACTGAGTCAAAAACAGTTTGTCACGACCAACACAGTCATCTTTTGATTGTCACTAAACGCGAATGTAGGTTTTGAGGTTAAAAGTGAAGGAGACAAGAATGAAAGCTATTTTAGAGATATCTACTGGGACCACATCATTCCGGTAGCTCCCACACGAATTCTCCAGACCTCAAACTTCGCCAATTTCAATGAAACACTTCGCCGTGATTGTGACGTCCTTTGATTTGTAGGGTATTCCCCCTGCGTAGAATGACAACATCTCAATTGACAGGTGTGAACCCAATATGAAACCCGATTCCTCGTTTGTTATAATTAAAAAACGGAAAGGTACCCCGTCACAAAATCCCTGGTGGCAGCCTGTCAAAATATAATTGCCTAGCAGTAATTCTTTTTGATGTCCGTTCACAAGCAACGACACAAGTTGTCCTTACTGTCAAGTAGATCAACGTACATGTATGCGTGGGACCCAGAAGATAGTAGAGAAAGGAAGTCAGTGAGGCTACCACACAAAATTTGGAGAGCAATTTCGGCTGACTGACGAAATGAACTGCTATAACTTCCCCACACGGACCGCTAAAAAGCGTATCGCAGCACGAGATTTCCTGAAGACTGTTTTCCCTACTCTAAAGAAAAAACGCTCTCTCATTTCACCATGATGGAATCTGGAGCGAGTTGACAAATGTGATATTTCACGTATTGCTGAGCACAAATAAAGACCTTCGTTTGTAATTATTTTATCTCATACGTATTGAATCAGTCGCGTGCAATACGGCCATGTTTTCCGTATTCACCTCTCGCACTGCTTCAACAGCGCCCTCTGACATGGGGAGCTCAAAGGGTAGGTCAATTTCGACTGGACGTCCTTAGCCGGTTCGGTCATCAAACTTTCCCAAAATAGTTTCAAGTAATACCATTTCAGCTGTATAAATAACATACAACATGCAATCAGGTCCCAAACCTAACATCTGGAACAAATCTGTTAATTACATGCATATGACACTTTTGCCTCAGTTTTCGATTGCTGGTGTCTGTTCCTCGGTACCTACAATATCAAATATTGCAGTTATTTAACAATTCTCTGGAAATGTTACAGGGTTAGATGCACAATTACCGTTGCTTTCATATTCGTTATCTCTTTTCAAGTAATTAATCCTTAGTGTTTCTTTTAGAGAAAATTTGTAACATGTAAGATGTGGTCCGCATCGTGAACAGTCTGCGTGAAGTTTCTAAAAAATCTGCCAAAAATGAAAGAACTGTATGGGATAAATACAAAACGTACATCGATTGGCGTTTCAGATGAAGTAATATCCCTTTCGACATTATCAACGGTCTCGGTCGACATGCAGAATAATGTCTCATGAGATATTACTTCATGTACGCCAGTCTCGGTACGCAGGAATCATCATCGCGGTGGTCCCCCAGTGCTACACCTCTTTATCCTCCGCAAAGCACTATGTACGTCATCAACGAGCCAGCTACTTCTCTATTTCTTTGAATGCATACATTTTGAGAATCGAATATCTCAATTTGCTACTATTTTAGTTGTGTAGGAAGTGTTCTGTCATGGAGTTAAGATCATATTCCTAGGTCGCATGTAGTTTTAGATCGCAAGAGGCGTCCTTTTAGTTCTGACAAGGCTCTGAAAAGAGTTTCTTGTGTAGACGACGTAAAAAGAAACCACCAACTTCTTTTGGGTACACTACAAGCTAACTTCTTTAGCCATGCTCCATAGCAACCAGATTTTTGGCCCTTGTCGTTATGAGTCTTTAGTGGAAGTTTGTAAGATGGCGACGGCTAATGTTTTTGATGGCATTATTTGGTCTCGTCGTCAATGGATGCACAGGGGATGTAGCTGCTTACAATATGTCGTAAATAAATGTTTTAGGTGAACATTTCTGTTTGTTCCCACTGTGCACCGCATTCGGGATCACTGTCTCAGAATCATTCGGATCACTTAACGGACCGTCCATCTGACTTTTGACTGTGTTATGTTGTCTTCCTCGGCATGATTTTTCAAAAGCTGACTGAAATTCACAGCCAGAGATCCGTGTTGTGAAAGGCGGTACGTCCGGTCGTAGCCAAAACGGGAGAATCTTGGATATGGCAATCAGTACATCAAAGTGATTTATGAACTGGTCGTTGATTCTGAATAATGGACCCCCTATAGATCACAGTTATTTTTTGCTATTATCAGCTGTATCATTTGCGCTTCATACGGACACAGGACGTAATTTTGCCGCAAGAACAATTCTGTGAATAGAAACAAAATTTAATGCACAAGTTGACCGGCGATGACGCAGTGCGTGGTTCTAAAATGAACCGGCTTGTAACCAGTGTACACAAATCGTTGAGGAATTATCGGTGATTGGAGGAATTGTGTGTGAGCCATTTACCGATGTACACGGCAGTCTGAGTCGTTGCAGTGTTAACTTACAGTATGCAAGGTCCGTTGCTTGCGAAAATTTTTACTTTAGCGAACGCACGTACGTCACCCCTCGTTCTGTTTTTATCTTTCAAGATTAGCGCTAATATGGCAGTTGGCATAACGAGTATAGGTTGAAATCATATCGAGACAGGATTCATTATAATTTTAAGTAGACTTTCCGGCTCATTTGTTTACAATGAACGTCCAAATTGTTGCATGCGCTCTGGTGCCCGACGCACACAGTAATCTGAGCAACACAGCGCCAATATTTCATAGATGACGCTTTGACCGTTTGCACCTCGTAAGAATACCGGCCAAAAATTAAGCTGTTGTACATTTTTCTGAATAGGTCAACCGGATTAGTGAGTGCATCCGCTACAATAGCGTAAAGCAATAACAGTATTTTATGCCGTTTGTTTTCAATCCAATCTTTGCAGCAGGCTATAAAATTTGATGAAGGGCAAATTTGAAGATTTTAACAAACTTCTCTCAGCCTATTTACCCCGCTTATTTCAGAAATTATGTCGGAAAATGGCATCCGTAATCTTAATGGGTATTCTACGGGAATGCTGCAATCCACTAAGTAGGGGTAGCTCACGAGGAGAAATTAGAAAGTATAATTTAATATGCTAACATCTTTCCCATTAAGGTAATTCACAATATCGTACGCAGACTAAAAAGATAAATACCTGTGCTACCAACTGGTTTGAATAAAGAAGAGTTCACAATAATCGTACCTGTCATTATTCTCACTCGCCGCTTACACGTAACGATTGTAATCGTTATCGTTTTGGCCAGGTTATTGTAATCGACATCATGATGGTGGGCAACTGCTGACGACACTGCCAGCATCAACATCATCATCAACATCATCATCATGCTCATCTTCATCATCATCATCATCATCATCATCATCATCATCATCATCATCATCATCGTATAATCATCATCATCACTATCCCCATTACCATAATCGTCATCGTCATCGTCATCATCATCATCATCATCATCATCATCATCATTAACATCATCATCATCATCACGATCATCAATATCACCATCATCATCATCATCATCATCATCATCATCATCATCATCACTACCATAATCATTGTCACCGTCACCATCACCGTCATCACTCGGCCACAATTATTCCAAGACCGGATGAGCGTGGTAATCTTTACATAGCTTTAATTACAACCCATTGATAGCTAAACATAGGGAAAGGATACGTTTGAACGGACAGTAAACTTGTTTATTCCGACCAATTAAGAAAAAAAAAAACGCATCCTACGCATGACAAAGGTATTAAGTGCTAACGTTCGCGCAGCCGGAAAGTTACGACTTCGCTTAGTAATTTGCGTCGCGTAGGTTCCCTCGTCGAGCGTTCTTGCCTTGCTTGTTGGCATACATAACTATCAAAACTAGATTGATCTACAGCATTTGTCGTCCAGCCACGGTGCTAAGAAGGTGCACACAGAAGGAAAACAAGATCTGATGAGGTACATGTAAACAATAATATGATTGTTTCAATAGCGTGAATGCTAATGTGCGTGGAAAAGTGGCTTGTGTTGGAGCACGTACGTGTGCGATGGCGATTTATTTGCGAGTTGAAACTTCTAATTTCCCTAAATTCGACTGTTTCCAGGATGGAGCTCATAGCTTAGTTAAGTGTTTCATGTCAAACTTATTTTATCTTAGTTTGATATTACTAGACATGAGCGGCGCACCATAGGGAACTGGGGGGGGGGGGGCTATAGCCCCCACTTTTTTCAGTGCTGCGCCGCCCACGTTGTATGGGCAGTGCACCACAGGGGGCCTTTCAGTTTCCAGTGCTGCGCCGCCCATGCTAGAGACGTTTCAAAAACTCCAAAAGAGCACGGGTTGAAGTGATTACAAACTTGATAAACAAGCGACCGTCACAATAATAAGTTCTAGTTTAGTAGGCCATTTACAATTCTGAAAGTAATCTGAAACTGCTTCGTAGTCAAATTCCAAGTGTTGGAAGCAACTACGAGTGCGTTGTTTCTCGCGACAAGGTCCATACAAGGTGACTTGTCTTAAAGAAAACCGAGTGTTATTGATTTCTAAATCCAGAAACCATTTCTCACTTGTATTACATTGTAGGAACAGTTGTGAGACATTGTGTAACCAGTGTTATACCTACTTGTACAAGTGGCCCAAATCAAAATTTTGTTTGTTTGACGGAACGCGTCAGTGTAAAGTGGCTTTGAGTAGTCTATGCATTTCAACATACGAGTGCACTTTGTTTTTTTGCAGTTTACGTCAAGTTTTATTAAAATCATTTCCTTAAACGTGGTGTATCATGCCCTCGTTGTTGTACAGTATCATATCTTTTATGTCTTGTTATTCTAATTTTGCACATTGTTTTGTCAGTTAATATAACTGCAATAACAATTGCATTGTAATAGTATTGTAATAGGGAAAGATAGAACAATGGTGTGCTTGATAATACTTCTACTGGACTCTCAGGTTTGCGATATCTTGATATGACGACCTGCAGACACTTGCGGCACAAAAGTGTCAAAAATTGACAGTTACGGTGAACGCTGCATTACTGGAAATATGGTATAATGGCATTTGTTGTCGATGTAGTAGAATATTTTTCTAAGCATTTAATTTTCTTTGATTTGAGTTTTTGCTACCAGGGTTCGGAGTCTAATCTCTGTATTCGAAATCCGAAACCAGATTAGTTTCAACACTTTTCGTTCTACTTTTGTGCGAACTCAGGATACATTTAGATATACATTATGGTTTTAGGTGAAAAAATTCTCTTCACTTAGTTTGCGCTTGGTGACTATTCGTTCGAGTCTCAGTTCACAACGTCAAAATTTTACTCGAGTTTTGAAATAGATTCTAGGGGTTATCAAATGCTAACTTGTGCCAAACACTCATACGTGTAGCCTAAACCATAATTACATGTAACAGACATTGATGTAGACGATTTTCTCGAGTTCGTGCAAAAGCAAAGCGGGAAAATATAAAAAATCGAGTTCAAGGCTTAGACAACAGGCCCAGATTTTGAAAATAATAACGGTGGGCGTGGGTTGCAATTCTGGTGTCCTCAAAACAGTGTTTATTGAATGGGAATTTGGTCCCGCGTTGAACAGACTTGATTGTAAAGTAGACGATCCACCACGATTCAGAGCTTCAAGCGAATGGTAGTTCAACTACTAACATGTAGCAGTCCCTTGGCAAGTTTGGAACGTGTTGAGTTCAAAACTTCACTTGTTGCCGTCAATTGTGGTACCCATGTGTACAAGTATACAAACTAGTTAGACCTCTACTTTTGATAATGTGACAACATTACGTATTATGCGATTGTCTCAGAGATGTCTGCTAGTACGTATCGTCCGCATGTTTTACAGAATATCGCATGGGATGCTTTGAATTTCCACGAAAAATATAAGTTATTCAGCTTAGTCTTGTCTTCATACGTAGCAATTCGTTTTGGATCGTTTTTTAGCCTCGCCATAGGAAACGGAGGCATGATCGCTACACTATTTCCCAGTACTACGAGTAGTACTGTGAATTGCTCGTAAAGAATGAGTTCTCATTTGTTAACAGAATCATATATTATAGACATCAGATTCGTAACTCCGACATTTTCTTGCGTAGTATCCTACGGTAGGCGCCATTCTCCAAATTTTTGTTTCAGTTCTCACTTAGTGTATTGTGAAGGGGAATTCTTGCATCTATTTTAGTGTCCAGTACAACAGAAAAAATTAATTTCGACATTGAAACGCTGTTCAAAGTCTTTTAATAGTAGAACTGTTGGCATCGCTAGTATTAACACCCGACCACACAACAGCCGACCATGATTAGCAGACGACGTACTTGCCGGAAATAAAACTCGATAATTTGGCCAGGTGTCGCTATTGAATAATGACGTAATGGCTTGTGCGTAAAAGGGCAGATTTCGTCCATCGAAAATATACGGAGTTGGCGGTCTATGTCCTATAGTCTATGACAGAACGAAGTAAAATTGGGACATTCGGATTGGCTGTACAATAACAATCAAACACTCAGATTAGTTGATGTCGAGAAATGCATCAGTAAGCTGCTCTATCTATTGGCAAGTGCCTTCATGGCTTGCAGTTGCTGCACCCACAAGAACTGGTTGAGTCGACGCTTTCCGCACAAGTTCGTGTTTGGTGCACGCGCGAAATTACATGGGGTCTAACAAAACAAAAATACAATTCTCTTTACTTTGTTGATTCGCTCAGCTGCCATATGTGAATGTATACAACAAACACCCACGCCAAAATACACTTATTGCAGTATTTTCCACCGCCATGGTGGGGATCACTCACGGTATATATTGTCATCTCAGTGGTTAAACCAAGGCTTGTAGACTTATCGAGCACTCCCCAGTGTATATTTTACATGGTTAATCCCGAATCACTTGGCAAATCATGGCTTTTCAAATCTTGCTTGCACTTGCCTATGTGCGTTTGTGTAGCTCTTCAAATTACACACGAGGCCAATCAGTGAGACACACATGTCTTAAACTGAGTCAGAATATATAGCAGAACCAGCTGTGCCTTTTTGGTTTAAGGTAATGGACGAATATAGGATTACAATAAAATTTAAAATCGCAATTGCTACTTATATGTGGTTTGAGAAGCACATGCTGCCCCAGAGGTAAATTCCAAGATGCCCGTGTATGCGTATCGTTATTATATAACAAGTTTTGCCCATACTCATAGATTTGTAGAGAGATGAAGTTTCCTCCACTGAATGACGGCTTCCAACTGATTTGCAAAATCCGGTTCCCCTTTGCCACCAAAGTTGATTCTTAATGAGGACTGAACTAAAACCTTTGTCTCATGTAGTGCAAGGAAAATCAACGGGTGGACCTAAACCCATGAGACTTGTTGTGTATCCTGGTGTCGTTCTCAGTCAAGCTCGTGCCATGTTCTGGCGAGTGGCTTCAGGCCACCACAGGCCCCCTCCCCGCGGTCGGAGAACAGAAACGTGTAATTGAAAAGTGTGTGGTCGCATCCGTCACAACCACGCTTCACTATTGCCGGAAAGGCGTTCATATCGAGTAACCTCTCCTGCACACAAGCAATCAAAATTATACTCTAGGGACAACCAATAATTAAGCCAGTAGTTAACTTAGTTGTCAATGATTAGGCTCTCAAGTTGCCACCTTGACGTTTTAATCACTAGTTCCCAAGTCTCATTTTATACTAAACCTGATAATCTTTTTAACATTTGTGGACCCACGCAACTATAATTGTATGCATGGGTCAATCCGAAATCACAAATTTCTATCTGAAATAAGTCAAATTAGCTAAGAGAAAAGCTCCCGCTGAAACAATGAAAAAGTTCACTCGGACATATTGTTTACCAAGTATGACCACTAACGCTGACTCAGGGTACTAAAACAAACAAAAAGCCCCAACTATTGCCCTCTACAAGTCCTCCGATGAAAGAGAATTATGAGTGTAAGCATAATGCTAAAGGTTGGAAACTTGAATTTGAAACAGAATGCCATTCCAAAACATAACATCAAGTTACGATGTCTGCACTTCAATAATGCTCAGGGGTCTGTTTCATGCAAAGTTATGGTATATACAGATGAGATTTTGGTACGTGTTCACACTTAGTTACACGTACGTCTAAACTCGAGTAAACATTTCTGACTCGAACTTATAGTCGTATTGCTAGGGCCATCGACAAGTGCAGACTAAGATTAACCACAATGAACTCGAGCGCAGAGTAATAGATTTTCACAATGAATGGCCTTAACTAAATAGGAAATTTGTTTTGAGTGCAAAGACCAGACTCTGGGCCCTAGTCTCCACATTTCTTGAACAGCTGAGTCTCTGTAGATTTAAGTTCAGATCAAATTGCAACCTATGTAGAGGCGCGGTAATTTGCGTCGAGCCCTGATACTTGGCTGAGTTAATGAGACGCAACAATTTCACGTTTAAAGCTTCGCTTGTAATGTACATGTATAGCAAAATTTCTCGAAGACATGCACGATCTTGTATTTTCGCAAGTCCAGTGCATGTACGTCTCCGGGCACGAAGTACTTCCAAACAATCCCTATTCCTAGTAGGATTACTTCCGTACTGCGGAAATAGTTGGATCCCTTTAACATCCTAAATAAAAAGAACACGAGTTAGTCTCAAGAGGGCGTGCGCTTAGCTAAATTATTATCGTCCCTGGTGTGTACACGTGACCGAGTTGTGCGTGCTTGCCTGAGAGTGCACGTGGCATCAGGCGCCGACTACTAAAAATCGATTAATCGACTACAGGTAGCGATTTGGGAGAGACCTGCAAACCTGCGCATGTTAAACCATATTTTATGTACATTTCAGCGTAATGTGGCGAGTGAAACCATTCCTGTATTGGTTATGCGCTGTCTTCCTTATGACGACTATTTCCAATGTGAGTGGAAAATCAGGTAAGTTAACTAATTGTTGAGCAGTTATAATCACAAACTCCATGGCTTAGGTAGTGCGCCAATGCACAACACTGCCGGTCTCCGACAGAATTATGACAGAATCCGTCAAACCTGGAAGAACCTTTTGGCGGAATCAGACAGCCGTATTTCGTGATTTCGACAAAATACATGTCGAGATTTTGTCACGAATCTGCCGGAATTTGATACGTGTAACAGTAGAGCAGTAGAAACACAGTTTTGTGCTTCGAAACACTTTCCATTATTGTAAAGTGCTGTTCCTTAAGGGACATCGTTGAAGAGACTGTTTCCATTTAAGTGATGTTAAAAACTAAGGGAAACAACACAACATCGCACATCATACTGATACCACACGTAAAATGTACATACTGTCTGGGATTTCGGTTATTATCAGAAATTCATCTATAAATTACTACAGCATTCACATGACGTTGCGCCACCTTGTGGCTCCGCCAGTGAAGACAGATTTGCCGCCGCTTTACCTTGAAAGGTCTACATTCTTATGGCGTGACCATGGTTAGTCTCTGTTGGCCCGTTGTGATTGCACGTGCTTGACCAGAAAACTAATATCGGTTCACTGCGCAAAAGACATCGTTGCCAATATTGCCATTAATAGTTGCTTACTTCTTGGAGCGAACTAACCGCGCAAAGGATGTGTTTTTTCAGTTGATAAGGATGCTTACGCCGGTAAAATGCTCCTGAAAAATGGCACCGAACCGAAAAAATGCTTTCTGCGAATCAAATTTACTGTTGTTTTAACAGAGTGCGTAGCTCAAAAGTAATTTTAAAGCATTTTTGGTGACATACATGTACCTGAAATTTCCACGCCGCGTCAGGAGCACTTGATTTATGATTTAGTAGATTAATTCTTATACTGGTGATTTCAGAGGTCATTTTAGAAAATTTGCCCTATGTTCTCGGTTTGATTAAAGGTAGTTTTCTCCTTACTGTGATTGAAATATACTCACGAAGCTTATCAAGCTGTACATGAATGAATTCTCATCAAGCACTATGTACTTTATCAACTTAGAATTGAGATACACCCTGCGGTTGGATAGAAGCTGTTAAGCCATGAAAATACTAGCCCTTCAAGTAATGTTCTGGGGCGTTTTTAGTGACGCTGTAGTAAATGAAAGCATTGGAAGTTCTTTTTAGCCAGGGATATAAACTCCTCTGTGGAAAGCAAACAACTGAGACCGATTCCATAGAATTCCAAATGCCCTAGTCACGACCTTTATAATAAAACAACAAAATGTGAAGATGTCTACACGATCGGACATTGACACTGCACTAATTTCTTGCGACGGATTCATTGTCGTTTTGCAAACGCCGGCCAGTTATCGATTCGTACGACCAACTGATTTTTTAAATTAACGAACACAATGCCACCAGTTTCATTGTGAAGCATGTAGGATCTCTTAAAGATACCAAATCGTAACCAGCAACATTTGTCGAAGCCAACTCACTAAATTTACTATCGAGCTTGTTGCCGACCACGCGCAAACACGGCGGGCGAACTGACATCCGTATTCGATTTTAGTAAAGCGTTTGATAAGGTCCTCCACATTGCCCTTCTCTCAAAGCTCAATAATCATGGTGCTGTATCCAACAGCAAGCGCAGAAAAAAGCTGAGTGCCTTTGAATGAGCTCAGCTGATAATTGAAATCGATGGGAGACTGATCCGTGAGGATTTTACTACTTAGGGAGGACTGGAGAGGCGAGCGCCTCGGTTTTTGGGTTTCTTTTACCCAGTGAGCGTAAATCCCCTCAGCGTACGTACGACAAGACCCAAGTGCTAAGGCAATTACCTTCCTTCGGTAGCCAATTAACGTTAATTACTGCAATACCTTACAACAAAATATCTCTCACTCATCTATTACAACCGTGTAAATCACACTTACGCCGATTACCGTGAACGCCGATTACTTGCCAGGGGGATTTTGTTAGCTATTGGTGTATGTGGTGTATTCAAAAGCCGTGTCACTTTTGTCGAATACATGTAGTTTACCACTGGTACTTAAAGTAGTCCAATCAATGTCATTGTTAAAAAGTTGCGCCATTTCTTAAGTGCCCTTAACCCCTCGTTCCATCACTAAATTTTGTATATCTCGTGATAAAAAGTTGAGAGTGGGGTTTATACCTCAACTAACAAAAGTTTTATCATAATTTTATCAACTTTACTAATAACTATATCTGTGATGTAACTGATGCGAGGCTTACTTTGCTCACGTTCCCCGTCTAAAACGTGGATCGTGAACAGCTCTTTCGCAGCCTCCAATCCAATGAGCTGGGCTATTTTGATAATCTTTGCACTAAGTGTGAAAAAGCTCACTTTTTATTTAACGGTGAACGCAGATTAAATTAATGATGTAATGCTTTATTACTCCAAATCCTCGAGTGGTTTCATTTTAAATGTTGTAATAAACATTTGATTTGATTTTTCCGCTTTGCTGAGATCTTTGTGTTTTGTTTTTTGTGAATATGTTAGTCCTTTAAATGTGTGTGATTTCTTCTTTATTACATTTAATGTTTATTTAAATAATGCGTCGATATATATCTACATGTATACAGATATAGATATAGATATAGGTTTATATAAGTCTAGGTATAATGGCTCATCCTGCAGAGCAATTCTCTGCACCGTTATCATATTGCTTCAGTGTGATCGAGTTTCAACTAGTTTGGTTCAATAAATAAGTGGCATTTATTTTACTTCTATCATTTATGAGTGAAGATATATCTGTTGTTCAGCGGCTACAAACCTGCCATCAGTTTAGTTTCAGCTTGTTCATTACTGTGATGATAACGTAAAGTTCCTTATCCTTTAGTTTATACCCGGCCCATGAAAAGACCCGCCGTGACACGCCAACTTGTACAGTCAGGGTCATTCTTCCCAGCTCGTTTAGTTCCGAGACAATTTATAAATAATTTCTTAATATGTTGGGTGAGATTTGAAGGAATAAGTGGAGTTATCTCCCAACTACATACTTTTTGATCAATCCAAACACTTATGTGGTGAACTGGTCGCTAGAAGTATTTTGTAATCTATATTGATTCGGTGGTAGTGGTTATGACGATGACGATGACGTGATGGTGATGATGGCGATGATGAAGATAGTACAAAGAACGAAGATGTCATGATTAGTAGGCCTAGACGCTTGGAACACGAACACCATTGTCGTAATCTCAGTCATCAGGCTTTATCACCATACTGACCAACTGGAAGGACATTCTCAAAAATGCAAAGGGCGGTAAATGAAAAAGATCGACCTTCAAACGGAAAGGGCCAACTCAAGAAATACAACGGACAGACGAGCAATGGGAAGGCCTTTTGTCATTTTGCTCTCAGATCGCGGTTATGAATGCCTTTGTCGTATCACTTTCCGCAGGCCAATTTTGCCGTCACAGAGAGACACTTAAGTGCATCTGCACTTCACCTACCCAAAATGGCCGAAAACACGACTGGATTACTGAAGCAACGCATTTGGTAGTATTTGGCATGAACTGGTGAAGTTCATCAAAATTTTAATTGATTCGTAATAGAGGGATGGTAACTGTAACTATATCATATTAATAAATAAAAGTAATAAATTGTATTGATTTAGGGTAAAATCGATATCGATAACAGCAAATAGTGGATTCAATGCCATTTCCAGCTCCTATCTCAGTCGTCAAAAACCGAAACTGGTACTTTAACAGAGCTAATAATTTTACTCGCAGGCACATGTACGCATGCTATCAGTATTGTACACTGAGGGGTCTAAAGGTGTTGTGCGTGGCGATGAAGAACTTAACATACCGATGTTAACATGATACATGAATGAAAGTAACTGGAAGTTTTGTTCAAATTTTCCGATTTTGGAAGCAACAATGTATCACAGGCGCTTTTGTTTGTTCGCACGATACAGGTCGCAATTTTCCTCCGATCATCACGAAATTTACACATAACACGTATTTCCGGAAGTACTGGAAGCCTATTGTTTTTCGTCATAATCGAATCCAAGATGGCGGCTTTGGCGGAAATTTTGTTTTCATTTAAAGGTTCAAATGCTTCTGGAGGCTACAATTTTTTACATACAAGGCTAAGAATCGGCAAAGTAAATAGACTGAAAGTGTGCTACAAGTATACTGGAAATTGTTTACTTCCGGCTAAAAATGGCGGAAATATCGGCGATCGCGCATGCTCACCTCGATTTTGGCCTAAAACGTTTTCTCCTGTAGAGGGTGCATTATTAAGACCAATTCCTTAGAATTTTTACAGGTATTAGTTTCTTATGACATGCTATTATACAGAGCCAAAAAACCGGAAGTTGCTTTCAAGATGGCGGATCTGGAGCATGTTGACCCATTTTCAGTCGTGCTGGAGTGCGATTTTAAACGGGAAGAGAAAAAGACGTGATTTTTTGCATGTGGATTCTTTGAAGTATGGCCTTTCAAATGACCTGTAACATTTTTTTTCTCGTTTTCGAGTTATTTGACTTGGAAATTCTTAAAAAAACGCAAAATTTCATTTCTTTCTAAAAATTTACGGAATTAGGCGATACCATCACTTGAGATAGAATTTTGAACGGGCTTTCAGAAGATGTTTGCCATTTTTCGCTAGAGCGTCTACTTTTCGAATTATTCGAGATTTTCTGATAGCGCTGTTCCTTTGTTGAACGCTCTTACAGCATTGATGTTGGTTAAGCTTCAATTGAACAAGACTGTAGCCTATTTCTTACTGATTTATGACATCTAAGTTCGTCATATGAATGTCATGATGTTTTTTCATCATCGCCCCCACCATAGTCATATTCGACATCTTCGTCATCATCGTCATCATTTCCGTAGTTGTCTTTTCAGTTAATTTCGCCAAGTGTCGCTCAAGACTGTAGCCTGTTTCTTACTGATTTCTGACTTCTGTGTTCGTCATGTGTATGTTATTATTACTTCTATTGTTCATCCTCGCCACCATCGTCGTCATATGCGTCATCTTCGTCATCATCTTTATCGTCATCTTTTTGGTTAATTTCGCCAGTTGTTGCTCCTCGGAGAGTTCACTTGGATTTTAGACAGCTGAAGTTGGGAGCCTCGGCTTGGCAAAGTTTTAGTGTCCAACCTTTACATGTATGTTTCTTATATATGGTTACGAGTCATCGGGAAATTCGAGCGCCTGCGCAATGTATGATCGCTCCTATACCATTTCAATAGCTCATCAGTACTTGACCATCAAATCAGTAGCAATCTGATTATTAGCAAGTTTGTCATCAACACTGCAGTCGTTTAAGCTATCAGATGTCACCGGAAAAACAGGAACACGTCACGTGTCACAAACATCAAAGATAAACGTGCCATTCATGAACAGGTTACCACAAGCTCGTAAACGTATAACTCGCAGTGACGGCTGTCTTTGGTCAAATCTCTATTTGCTTATTTAGTGTCACGTCATTTTGACGTCTTGGAAAAAGTTAACTCATGACAAAATTAGATGGGATGGTAATAATGAGGCCAGGGCTCAGAATCTAATCGAAATAATCAGCATTTGGCAATTTCTGTGCTACGTTTGCGCGAACTCAAGGTAACTAAGTGGCTATTAGCTAATTAGACCGTGCTCCAATACATTATAGTTTAGGCATATGAGCTTTTAGTCCGCGTTTACACTTGATGATTCTTATATTCGTGCTACAAACTCGAATAAAATCTCGAAATTCTGATTTCAAACTCAAACTTTAAGCCTCAAACTTGGGTACTGCAAACTAGGACTAAAAATTATCCACGTAAAACATTGTGTACTCGACCATAGAATAATGGACACTTATCTTGAGTTCGCACAAAAGTAGAGTAGAAAATGCCAAACATAATTTCGAAATCCATTTTGTGTAAAAAGATTAGAACCCGGCCCAGATTTACGTAGCGCTGTAATTACTAAACACTTCGAAAATTATTACCTCGCCATCGAAATCCTTCTCAACTCCCTGGGGACACACAGCGAGGGCACACCGATTAATCCTAACACATAATTTTGTAAAACTTCAAGTGCTAAATTACCTTCGTGGTTACGTCATTCGGAAAAAGTCCAAGACATGGACCATTTTTAACAACGTGATAACGGTGATTATGACAATGACGACAAAGATAATTACGAAAGGCAATCAAAGAGAGAGGTTCATAATAACTGATCACTCAGGAGCGTTTAAGATGTAAAATGAATTAAACTCAGCAAGTCGCAATACCTGTAGGAGTTGGTCTGTTGGCTGTTATACCAATTACACAATAAAAATAATAATACATAAACACGAATCGTTAAACTTACCATTTGTAAGTTTACATGGCAATCTTTGACTGCGGTGTACGCGATTAACCTATGTTCGGGTGTTCTGAACTTCAGGCCCGAGAAACTACTCTTCCGGGTTTATCTCCACCAAAAATGACCAATCCCGTACTAAAAATCCTCAAAACTCATATCGTATATAAAGTTAGTACACTTCACATAGTTTTTAGCTTTTCTGATTTTTGTGAAGAAGCGGTGTTCTTCTTGGGCACAAAAATTTAAGCCTTCAAACTATAATTCCTGAACCCTTTTTCCAACGTTAATTCGTTTTTGGACATTGCGTATNTTCCGGGTTTATCTCCACCAAAAATGACCAATCCCGTACTAAAAATCCTCAAAACTCATATCGTATATAAAGTTTGTACACTTTACATAGTTTTTAGCTTTTCTGATTTTTGTGAAGAAGCGGTGTTCTTCTTGGGCACAAAAATTTAAGCCTTCAAACTATAATTCCTGAACCCGTTTTCCAACGTTAATTCGTTTTTGGACATTGCGTATTTTACGACGCCTATTTAATAACAAAAGCAAATATCGACATCACTGGCCAATACTTGACCTCAGCCCTTGATCTCCGTAGTTACTTGTTATTACATTTTTTCCAGTGCATTTCGAACGTTTCAAAATCATGATACACTCTTGTTTAAAATAAGGATGCACGAAACAAGCGCAGTATTCTTTACCGGCACCCTTTCGGTGGGAACTGGATTGAAGAGCAGCAGATGTCAACTGTAGCTAATTTAGCAACTCATACGATTTCGAAAATGTCCGTAAGTCACTAACTACATGTATGTACAGTTCCAAGATGTTAACCAAACTATTAATTTCAGCTTGAGACATTTACAACGAAGACCAACGATTTCTGGAGAACAATTAAAGCAAAGGAAAGTAGCCCCTGAAGGGAAAGCACGCGGCAGAGCGCATTAACAGCTGACTATGGGCCCGGGAACATGTATAAACTTCAAAATAAACAATCTTAAATACCTTCTGTTACTGCCTTATTGGACTAGGTTTTACACGTGCTGTTTTCTTTTCAGTGTTTCCCCTGAGATACGATGGTCTAGGTGGTTGGGAGGAACTGGCGGATACTGGAGACAGAGTCACGCAGATGTCAAGCGACTTCGCAACCTCCCGGGATTACGTGAGCCGTATTCTCTACATATTGACCCGTGGGTCCGCCAGAAATCCCACGCTAAAAGAGTTTGTAAAAATCTTGCCAGAAGTTAGTTCTGTCCGACGAATGTCTCCACTGTACGGACAGGACATGCATAATGGTAAACAATTGACACCGTCACCACGGTCAAGTCCAAGATCAAGCGGACGAGGAATCAGGGATTTCATGTATTTAGGAAATATGCTGGGAAAAGTTGCGAAAAGGGGTAGTTTTGTCCTATGTGAAGACCTAAAGCATATTCCTGCCTCTGAATGGGTGAGACTGCTGACACACGGTATGATATGTGAGCACAAGATTAGACCTTTACGCTACGGAGTAGGCAAACGCGAATATCTAAGAAATAATGTAGAGTCTGACTTGTATATTTGATCAATAAAACATGTGAACAATTCCTTTAAATGTAGATGTTCAAAAAAGGCAAAATCGATCACATCGCCACCACTTGCACACGCTTCTATACACTGTACTTGTTTGGGATTAGCTACGGATTCGGGGTTCCTTTGATTTTGTTTACTTCGATTTCAGCCCGTTTTAATAAATTGCAACTATTCAAGTCAAAGGCGGTCGCCGTACTACGTAACAATAAACTGAAAGGGATTTCCCAGATTTCAACCATCGGGAATGACTGAATGATATGACGTCGGTTTCATTTCTTTAACCAATCAGAAGCCATGATAAAAAACATTCCGCTGTGATACTTTTCGTAGCTCTGTGAAAGAGTGTAACACGCGGCGGCCGAATTGCCTCAGAGACTCGATTTGTGTATTTGAACTTCCAAACCAACGACAGCCACCACGACAAAATTTTTTCAGCTACNCCCCCCCCCCAAATCTGCAATCCAGACACATTTGAACTGCCTGTTGTCGTGTTGAACCCGTCCATTGTATAGGGAGATACAAACATTAATGATGTATAAAGGTAATTAGCAAAGTCTTTCGCGTGTCATTTGAACTTGTGATTTCAGTTATTCGGTCACAGATTTTTAAAAATCCAAATCCCCACTGGGTATGTTTTTCTTGCCAATATAACATCGTGTGAATTATTTCCTCGACATCTCGAGTTTGGCCCGGAGTTGTTTACGACTGTGTGGGCCCAGTCTCTAATCTTTTTACTCAAAATGGAACTCGAAATTATGTTTGGCACTTTCTACACTGCTTTTGTAGGAACTAAAGATACATGTAAGTGTCTATTATTCTATGCTCGAGTACATAATGACTTACGTGGATAATTTATTAGTCCTAGTTTGCAGTTGATAAACCCAACATTAAGGCTAAAAGGTCGAGTTTGAACTCGAAATTTAGAGTTTTTACTCGAGTTTGTAGCACGAATATTAGGATTTTTAAGTGCAAACTTAGATTTGAAACTCATATGCATAAAATATAATGTATTCGAGCACAGTCTTATAACCACTTATGTTGATTTCGCACGAAAGGAGCAGAGAAATTGCCAAAAAATAAATTCGAGTTCGTTTCGAGTACAAAGGTTAGAAGTAGACCCTTAATCAGGCCTCGCCAACTCTAACGTATTGGAGCCTGTTGAAGGGACATACCGCTATCCTGAGATTCTGGAGTAAAACATGCATCGATTCCTGTCGAAAAACGAACAAAAGATGTAACTGAAATTTTTTTCTAGTGATCACTTTTTAATCCTTCCTTTGAATTGAAACTTGTTACAAAGCACCCGGAAGTCTCTAAACGGCAACCACTTTGCATTTGATCATCACTTGTGCAGTTATAAAGTAATTCGCCAACAAACACGAAAAACAACTAAATTAAAATAGCAGCTATATTCCAAGAGCACATATTTCATCACAGTAAACAGATAAAGTTGTTAAGAGATAATTGACAACACCTGCATGTACTAACGTTGATAGATTTACGCTAAACATACACTTTTTGTGATGCTTTATTGAAAGTTTACCTCACGTCTCCGTTTTCGAACGTAGGCCTACCATCTACCTCGGTTTGAGCTTCTGAAGATTTTAGAATATAAATACACTGATTCCCGAATATAAGTCCCGAAGACTGCTTGCACAATTTTCACAAGGTTTGCGGCCGTTTTGAACGTTTCCNGGAATCAAACCTTCACTTCATGTTGACAAGGTTAGACCGGCAGCTCAGAGCAATTAGCATAGATGAACAAGGTACCAACGTCTGACAATAGGAGCACTTAGAGCCCACCTCAGTATTTACAGAAATGCACGTCTACCGTTGTCTCAACTCCGGATGTGACTCCTGGGGACCTTACAAGGGGCCAAAAATGAACTAGATTAGTTATTGGAGGTACTGGCCAAAACTGATATTTAAATCAGTTTAAAAACGGACAATAGTACCGCACTGAACACCGAATGACCCATGACAGACAAATCATACTCTGTACCCCCAAAAATGATCTAACTCACACCTGTACATTCGAGGTATCACAAAAAACCAATTCCATGTGATTTAATACATGCCATTGACCACCAACAGCCGATTTATAAAGGTGGTTTAAAATTAAACCTGGTTTAAACTGAACTTAGACAAGGTTTAACGATAATGTGCATTTCATAAAGGTGGTTTAAGTTTTAGACCAGTGGTCAAGTAAAACCTGGTTTAACTCCAGTTTAGACCTGGTCTAAGTCAGTTTTCATTTCACCAAGGAGGTCTATATTCTTTAGACCTGTATCTTAAACTATGTTTAACTTTAGACTTGGTCAGACCCAGGTTTAACTTAATTTTAAGTTAAACCTGGGTCTGACGTATGTAAAAATATGTCAGACTTGCATAGTATGGGTACAACTGAATAATCCGCTGAGTGCTTTTGCGACGCAGTTTTAGAGCGAAAATGGACTATTTTCAATACTCAGTTTTACTACGACACAAGATCAATTGTAGCAGGGGCGGATTTTTAAAGGGGGGGGGGCGGTCAAGGACTTTTTGAAAGGGAGGATCAAGTCAACAAATTGAAAATTATAGATTTGATATCACCAAAATCAAGGGAAAAAGGGGGCTCCGGACACCTTGACCCCCCTTTACCAGCCTATGCGCAGACCAGTACGTGCTGGAGTGTGTCCTGCCTGCGGATTCCTCAGAATACGACTGGTCGAGTAGGGCGTCATTGTCGTAAGCACTACGGATTTGACTTAAGACAGCATCTTCTGATTCTTCTGAGTTCGACCTCCACTGTTCTCCGATTTAATGTTGCCGGGAAGGGATCTTGCCCCTCCCCTTTGGCCGCGAAAAATAAACACTAAAATGACACGGAAATAAATTTGGGCATTCATCATGTTACATCTAATCATGAGCACGTTCTTTGATGTGTGTGTGTGTTGGGCACAGAAATTAAATTTTTCCTCATAAGAAAAGCATTTAGACCCTTTTCGTAACTGTCTGCGCTAAGTCTACTAGTGTATGCCATTGTATACCCACGTGATCAAGGTTTCATTGAAGCACTTCAGTAGTTTTTTTGTTGGGTTTACCCAGCTCGACACAATGGGGTGCCTTTAATACTTTAAACCTGGTTTTACTGAACCAGCTCCCTGGTTTAGCAAAACCAGGCTTTCAGACTCTTAAACCATGTTCATTCAATTGGTGAAAAGCATGTCAGGTCTAAAATTAGACCAGGTTTAAGTCTTAAACTTGGTTTTGTTAGACCACCTGTGTGAAATCGCCTGTAAATGTCTCATGCCAGATAAAATGCACTCTAGGTTGTACCAAGCCCATTCCAGAGTGCGATTTGTTTGTCTAGGGTAATTTGGTGTTCAGTGCGATATTGTTTCTTTTTAAATCAGTTTTAGCTGGTACTTCGAATATCTAATCTAGCTCAAATTTTCAATGGCACGCCGTGGTTCGTATTTTGGGGAGGTTTCTAGTGGGCACAGCTCAGAGTGTATTTTTTCTGTCATGGTGCATTTAGTGATCAGTGACATGTATTGAATCGAGTGGAATTTTTTGTGGTACCTCGAATGTATAGGAGCGCGCTCATTTTTTTTTTTTGGGGGGGGTCCTTTTTTGGTTTCTGCGGGACCCATTCCCGAGAGTGTAATTTGTCTGTCATGGGTCATGCGGTGTTCTGTGCGGTACTATTGTCCGTTTTAAATCAGTTTTGGGCGGTGCCTTGAATATCTAGCTCCCTTGTAAGGTCCCTGGGGGTCACACCCAGAGTGCAGACAACGGAAGACCTCCATTCCCGTATATACCAATGATTCTAAGTGCAAAGTTGGTACCTCGTTAAGTGCTCTGGGCTGCCGGTCTAGTTCTAGAGCCTAAACATGGGTTTTGCAAGATGAACAACCCCCCTGATAGAAAAAAACTTTAATGAGCTAAAACGTGTTGACTGGGTTTCTTGCTTGGAGGTGCGTGGATTTATTCCATTGGCGTCAATTCATTTGCCCAAAACGTTATCCACGCCTGTCAGTTTAGCAACATTTGCATAGAACAGACTTATTTAAACGTGCTGAGGATGTTTACAGAACAGTGGCCCCATTCGAACAAATTCGCCGCTTACTCTTTACGAACCGGGGAAGGCACTTGATTTCCTTATCACGACTTGTGCGACCGGCTTCTCTTTTGTTGGGGTTGAGGGAACGGGGTGGCAGAGCTAATGGTTACCTGTACGAGGCAACATGTTATTTCCCGCCAATTTAAGACACTGCGCACAACAAACAAAAACAAACCATTTGTTTAAAATTGGACGTTTCATTGTTGTTTGAATGAGAAAAACCGGTTAACTACAACAAAAGAAAAGTGAAACAATCACTATTCGTTTGTTGGCCGTGAGCCACACAATGAGACGACTCGACTGCTGTACAGTATACCACCGCACAAAGAATGGAAATTTAAATCTAAAAGGGCGTCATGTGTCTACACATGTAAGTTGCAAGTCGTCATATAGAACCAATCACATGCCTTAGCCGGTTGAACTGGAGAAACTGGCGGAGTACAACTCTAATAAGGCCATTGACATAACATCTTCCTAGATGTCGTGATCAAGTCCATGTACAGAGTTGTTGTTCTGGATCTGTAGCTGTTTTGTTTAGTTTGCTAGAACACGAATCTCAGTTGAACAGTTTTAATCATTAAGGACCTTGGCGTAAAAAGCGTATTATACTTGCTCTCATTTTTCGAAAACTATTGATAAAACCACGCCTCCAAACACTCTTACCGAAGATTGGAGTAACACGACCGGTTCTCTTGTATGACTTGCTCTCGTCCGCTAAATCTTCATCCGTTTTGCCGTCGTTGTCGTCGTCCGAAGAGTTTAACACCTCCTCGTCCGTCTTACCATCACAGTCGTTATCGACTCCGTCCCCGGGTGAGTCTCCTTTCGTCGGCTCGCAGGCCTGGTGTGTCAGCGCGTGTCGTAAACCAGCCGGAAATGCATAACCGTCGCCGCGCGAGTTCACGCCAGTGACCACTACCCCGAAGTTGACGTTTGGCTTCACATGTGTTAGCTCGTGAGCACCAGGTGGAACATTGTCTCTCAATCCATAAGTCAAATCTTTTTCGCGCTTGACTTCGGCGTCTTTGAATCTATAACGTGTGGAGATGGTCATGTAATATGTGTCGCAATAGCATCAGAGTTAAACACCGTGAAAAGATGTATTGCTTTTCATCATTGCACCTTCGTCGAAAGGCAGCAGAGTCGGAGAGAAAGCGGCAAGATAATAGCAACTAATGAGAACAAATCTTACAAGCTGCACAACAGAGGGCGGCGGCGTCAAATCGGTTGTGAATGGCTAAATTGACCACCACATGTATACATATTAGTGCAATTTTCAAAATAAACTAGACTGGGTTCGGCAGAATTATTTGGCCGTTACATGTATGTCGAAATTTTGCCATTATAAAATACACGTTGCGTTCTTGTTGAAGTTTTGTCCGAGTTCAAGATGACGTTGTAGCGCTTAGTAGCTAACTGTTTATTTATCCAAAGAAGTTGCGCAGTTAGGTGACTCAATTTCGATAACATGGATACCTGACGAGATTTTGTCGAGATTCAGCCAGAACTGAAACGGACTCTACTCGAAAAACAATGTATAGTCAGTCGCTTTTTTGCCCAGAAACTTGCTGAATCTTGTAGATGTCCTGTTTAATTTCAACACTCTTATCCCATGGACAAGAGGAAAAAATCATCTACAAAGCATTCGGTGCACATACATGAAGTATGCCAGTCAGTGGTAGTTTGGCAGGCGACTAGTACCTTGGGTGGCAAAAGAAGGGGTGTAGTCTAGTTCCCAAGGCAACAGTTGTTTTGAACTCCCTGGCGCCCATTTTATCAACGGTCGTAAGTTAGGTCGTACGTGTACATGTACCTAATACAATCGTAGGCGCATTATTGAAAATGCGACGCTTCATAGAAAGGACAATGAAGTCTCGTGTTTTGACGACTTCAGCCAACTCATTCTGTCACCTGCCAATCCATCATTGGCGTCAGTCTTGAAAGATAAAGGCAGGAATCAGCTAAAAACTCCTACTAACCATGTGACCGACTGGATATCATAGTTCCCGGTGGGAGATCTTTCCCCAAAGTTGCCTTCGAAAAAAAAGGAAGGTCACGCTTGCGGACTTTGAAAGGGGTTTTCATTTTTTTCTAAAATCTCGAGGGTTGTCGAGGGTTACAGAGCATTATCATGCTCCAGGGCATTGGATGGGAAAGTCGTTTTTAATATCTGTTAATAGGCCAAAACCAAGCTTGGCATTTTTTAAGTTCAGATTTTACGATTGCCTTCACGCGTCATGTTATTGAACCCAGGGCCACTTTCACGGGTCAAAATTTATGGCTGCCACATATTAGTTTCTAATGGATGAAATAAGAAAAAGTTAACTTCTAAGACTTCCCCAATCGCCACGTTAAAGGTTTCACCCTCCTGTGGTCGACGCAGCTTTGAAAGGCAACTTTGAAGGAACTAATTAATTCCTAATCTGGCGGTGCTTCGTAGTCTTTAACTTTAAGACCTGTTGACAGCGCAGAAGTTGTTAATAGCCATTTTGTATCATTATCAATTGGGGATAATAGTCCCTGTCCTCTAAATCTGGTTAAAAGAACCATCAAAAGCCAATAGCTTTATTCACAGCTATATTCACACGACTATTAATTGAACACATTTTATCTAGAATATTTTCGCTTAAGCATGCGTTCTACTTAAATTCACACATTCAAGCTCAATAAAAATGTTTCAACGGAGTTGAACCACAGCTGCCGAGTGTTACCAAGAGTTACATGTATTTGCCGCGTGTACACTGTATTTGCGATGCGACACCTTTCGGTAAACGCGAGCTCCCTTTTTTATTTGGTAACACTATTGTGCTTGAGTGAATCTCGAGCAGGGTTACGTTTCATGAAACTATTTTAGTCTTAACTTAGACCTAAATAACAATGCTGTCATTCTATCTAACGTCATGTTGCTCTTGTTAAACAAGATTTATTAAACCTTCATGAAACCTTGCCTATCACATTCGCATTGTGCATGAAACAACGAATCTCATCAAAATTGAAGCGCTCCAAAAATACTTATTCACCGGGAGAACCGACATTTTACTGTTCACTTTTCTCAACTATATCCATTCAACCTAGCGGTGAACTCGTAAACTATATACATTTTCAAGGCTCGTTGGCTACTTTGCGAGAGGCGTCTCATTTCAATATGACGTCATCAGGTAAAAAACTGTTAGCAGACGACTTAATTTGCCGTTGCCATAAAGAAGTAAAAAGAAGCGAACTATAATCACGCAAGATCGTCCATGAGTCCATAAGTATACCTATAAGGAATTGGATTGTGTTACGTCACACTCAATAAGTATTGTCTAGATTCACTGTGAATGGCGAGATAAAAAGTTCCAGCTACATGTACAAAGCGCGTAACTTTCACATGATTTTTAAAAACGTTTTAGTTTAAAATGTTCCAACTAAACTTTTTCCTTTTGAGTTTTAAGACATTTTAAGCAGCCTTAAACGTTTTCACATGACTAAGTAAAAAACGACTTGACCCTTAACCCCTTAGCCAGATGAAGATGCTCGCCATTATGAATTCAATTGATAGATAACTACGTACGGCTGTTCGTTAAAGCGAAGCCCTTTCCAATCCATGTCTTCACCGAACACAATCACACGGTTTTTGTACGGTAGAGTAGTCCCGTCACGTTTTCGCAGACTGGTTGGCGAAGTTGGGATGACGAATAAATAGTAATTCATGTACTGTTCGACAGGGGGAACATACAGTAGTACCGGACTCATCCCAGTTGCCTTGTTAACACTAGTAGCTAGAAACATCACAGGTTTCGGTTTCGCGCTCTTGTCAATCGATGTAACAACCGTTTTGAAATCCATATTGGACGATTTCAAGACTGAGTTCGTGAATTCGTCCTTTGTAGTTCTGCCGGCCACCTCCAAGCGGCCGCCGGATTCCGGCGCGACAGCGAACCAGAGGAATTCATGGACGTGTGCTCTATGGCCGAATTGTCCATAAGGGGGTATCATCTCAACCATGTGTCCGTATCTGGAGGAGGAGTCGTCCATGGTCCACCACGGGTTAGACAGCATGACGGCTATTGGCAGCGTTGAATAAACTGTATATGACTCCTTGAACGCGTGTTGTGAAATGTGATAAACCTGAGAAACAAATGAAGTTGCACACTTTAAAGCATGTACAGCACAAGCCATTTAAACAGAAGTACCCGAAATTCCTGTCATGACGGCTGCGCGGAATCCGACTTCATCTTCAGAGCAGTCTTCTCTCATGACCGAGAATGAAGGGTAATTTCATTTTAAAACGGGAACGTTAGCAAGGTTGCGAAGCTATTCGAAAATTAAAATTTTATCACCCTAATAGTTATTATCAGTAAATTTGCTGTTAACAGAAATATCCGTCATGATGGGGAAATAGTATTTCGTATCTGATTAATTTTGCCTTGAACTGTATAAGATTACGCTTACGTACATGTAGGTTAATTCTGCGACTCCAAGTTCGTCAACTAAAATTGTTTGCTGGAAGTTTGATGCCTCAGTATAACTTCCCAGTGTTTGTACCTTGGTCCCAAAAACCAAACCAAAGTTAGTTTTACAAATAAAGTTATTATTTGCTTTCATGTTATTGTGATTTCAATATTCTACACGCGTTCCAATTTCAAAAAGTTTGTAGGACACTCATATCGAGTTCAAGTGTACATTTTTGGAGATACAGGTACTTAACAAACTGCGCAAACTATCAGAAAATTGTTACGCATTAAGACTACTTTTAGATTCATCCGAAGACAAACCTTTTAGTTTTCGTTTGAAAGGCAATCGGCAGAAAGACTGAAATCGAACCGTTGCGACGGAAATCCGTCATCATTCATTACGACCCGAAAGACATATACATGTGCTTACCCCATAAGGCGGTAAGTCAACGAAAATCCGATCACCCGGGTAGACTTCTTGAAATTGTGGTGTCGGAGCAGGCGGGTTAATCCAATCCTCCGTCTCAACAGATGGCGTTACTATGATGATTGTGTTGGTCTGGTCCTTGTTCCCATGCGCTGACGTAATCGTGGCGCGTGATGTCAACCGATGATTTGTTTCGCCAAGTGGAATTGACCAGAAGCCAAAAGAGTAGTGAGTGCCCAGGGCTTCTGTAGACAGCACAAGAAATCCTTCCGAGCCCCCGTTTTCGGGCCTGTAAATCACATAGCGACTGAAACCTCGTGCGAATACCCACTGTTTAGGTTATGTAGGACTCTACAAAAATATCCAAATTTGGGACATCATATCTAGGAATTGATTTAATTGATTCTTACGAAATTTTCACAATCTATGCTTTAGGCACAGCTTTTGAAACTTAATTTTAAAATTTTCCACTTTTCCATGAGGTGGCTTTCAAAATAGGACTAATTTTCATAAAAGAACTGTAGTTTTATAAAACGAAAAGAGAATGGTAATTTAGAAAAAATATGACTGCGTTTTGAGAGTTCACCTGTATTTTTGTAAAACAAAATTTGGTATTAATGATGGTGATACCATTATTCTGCTTTGAATAGACTTTCCTTTATGTTAAATTTTTCGTGAAAGACACGGTCACGTGTCCCAAATAATGGAAGAGTCAAAATGTTTCAAAAACCACTCGATACAAGCGTACTATTTTCAGAATAAATACACTTTCACAGACTTAAAATCTATAGTTTTGTAGATGTTTTTATGAATGCGAAGACAATTCGATTGGATACTTCTTAACCTTTAATTCAGAGAACTGAGTGATCTCAAAATGTTATTCTTGAAACTCTCCATTGACGAGGTGATAATGAGGCTAATCTAGGTAGCGGACAAGCGTAATTGGTTTGGCTGAGTCATCAGTGTCTTGAAACAAAAAGTGGCGAACATTGTTGGGCTCGGCTATACTACGCCAACGTCCACAGTAATCTTAGCTTTCATCACTTCCCATCAGAAATGAATCGATAAAAAAGAATCGCGATGGAGGACCCTGGGTCTACTGGAGGTGTAAGTTAATTCTAAAAGTCTCGACCACCTGGCCATGAATGAAGTCGTGGAGAATATTTGATCAGCTGGAGGTCAATCCTTCTACGAGCATCACGTCGTTTTGAAATTTCTCTATTGACCATGACGTCGATCGTTATTTACTAGGGGCGCCTGGGTAGAGTTCAGTAGGCCAAATGCTAGGACCTCGCTAAAGAGCAAGACTTCGAGAGGTTACGTGGGATATTGTCGTATATTTTAAATGAGAACACGTGATTTCGGTTAGATTTTAGCGAAGTCCTTGCATAGGTCCTCCCGTTATTGAACTCTACCCTAGTGTGATAGCCCATTTACTTCCGGTAGGTACGTCGTCTGCTCACAAACCGGAAGCTGAGATACGACATGGAAGAGAGGGGTGCAGCCTCTGGAATTTTCATAAGAAGATCCCCAAGTTGTGAATCTGTTGCCTATGATCTATGCGGTCACTGTATTTTACTGTTTTACAAATAAATAATTCTGATAAGATTACGTACGTACGTATTCATGACATAGAGCGCGATTTTCTTGTCGGCCTCCGCCTTCACGACAATCGCTTCAACATAAATAGTGTACAACTTCTGCTCGCCTAACTGGAGTGTGACTGGATGAACTGTTTCTACGTCGGGTTGGACGACGACTTCTTCATCCGGTACGCTATGTTCATGACGACACCAGGCAATTAAACGTAACACACTACAATATATCACTGATTTTCGGCTGCATTTTCGCCCTCATAAAGGTTATTAGGTCTATTACTCCTAGGCTGGGTTGGATAAAAATTATTTCCGGGCATAAGTTTGATTGTTGCATGAGGTCAGGTGGATTGTTCAACAATAACAACGCGGCGCAGCTGCCATCATCTCCCGAGAGATGCAACGTTTAGTAAACGTCACGTGCGCGTGTAAAGGTCGTATTGTTTTGAAGTCAACCACGGGTAACATAATCCGAGGAATGACGTACGAAAATGATATTCATTGGAATATTTTCCACGGTTGGTTGCAACGAGTGATGTGATTGTCAGTTTGAGGCTGATATCAAGTTCCCGGCAGTAGTAGCCAACCAGCTAGCTGTACATGTACATGTACATGTATGAAGGGTAATGTCAAAATACACGTGGGGAACGATTAGCCAACCAGATGGTTTCAGTTCCTGTGCATAATTAACCAGCTAACTGTACATGTATGAAGAGTAACTTAGAAATACACCTGGGGAACGATTAGTCAGCCAGCTAACAAAATGTCACATGTACATGTACAATAGACATTAAGATAACTAGCTGAATAAAGACTAATGTCAAAATACATCTAGGCTTAAAATTCGCACAAGCCCGTGGCCAGCCAGCTAGCTGCATGGAGACTATGGTCAAACTACATCTACATGTACATGTAGGTACTACTGTGGATAGCTAGCTAGCTATGTATTTTCTTTAGCTGTATGAAGACAATCGTCAAAATAACATACTGCATATTAAATATACAGCTTTGCTCTGACGTGGGTAAAAAATGCCAAAATAAAATCTGACCCTAAATTAGTGTCATTAAAGTCTGCATTTCATCTTGAGTAAACTAAATTATTTGCCGGTGTTGAAAAAATACGTGTAAGCATTCTTCCGTTATTCTGCTGCTAAAGTTGCGGAGCGACTTCATGCATCGGCTTGAGGCGCCTTGAAATATAGCGTCACCTTTTGACCATTTTCGTTTTTCGCCGATTATTCAATCAACTGTTCTCCTTTCAAGAGGTTGGTGTAGATGTCACAACAAATAATCGGTACGCTGGTTTCTTTTCGTTACAAGGCTTTAGTATTTTGATACCAGCAAACAGGATTTCAGAATACATTTTGCTGCCGCGAAGCTGTCATCACCTCCCGAGAGATGTCGCAATAATTTAGAAAATGGCGGTTGGGTGTGACACGAGCGTACTGTTTTGAAAACGAAGACATGCTTTGGAAAAGGCGAAAAATCACGCAAAATGACGCTTATTGTTTTTCACTTAAACGGTTTTAGCGAACAACGTGAGTTTCGGTTGACTTTCGCCGGTCTTTAGCTTTACATGTTGATACAAGTTTCACTGCAAGGTGACGAGCAGCATTAACTGCAGGCTGTGCGCAATTTCGAGGTCTGTCGGCACTAAACGTAAAGTAGCACTTAGCAGTAATTTGACGTAGCCTTGGTACAAAGCTGTATACTAAATATACAGCTTTGAGCCGTTGTTGGTAAAAATCTAACCACAAAAAATAGTGTCATAAAAAGTACACACTTATTTGAATAAATGAAATTATTTTCTGGTTTTCGAAAAATTGACGTTCTACCGTTATTCTGCTGCTAAATTTGTGGAGCGATCTTCTGGGTCGTGTTTCGGCGCCATGAAATATTGCGTCACCTATCGGCCAGTTTCTTTTTTCGTCGATTCTTCAATCAACTGTTGTTCTTTCACAAGGTTGCGTACACAACAAATTACCGGAACTGGTTTCATTTCATTATAAGTTTTTAAAATTTTGATACCAGCAAACCGAATTTCAAAAGAAATTTTGCTGCTCCCAAGCTATCATCATCTCCCGAGAGATGTCGTAAAAACTTAGGAAATGGCGCGTGCGCGTGTCACGATCGTATTGTTTTCGAAACGACGACATAAGTTTTCTTTGTTAGAAAAGGCGGAGGACTACGTAAGACAATGACATTTATTAGATTGTTTTTCACTTAAACGGCTGTAACGGAGAAGGTGAGTGTCGTTTGATTCCCAGATTTTGCATTCACCCCGTCCGGTCCTTAGCGTGTTGTTACAGGTTTCACGGCGAGTTGACGAGCAGAACTACCCTGGGTTTGTGCAATTTTGGGGTCTATGGAAGAAAAACACACAGTGGTACCAAGCTGTACGCCAGCCAGCTAACTGTCTGATGAAGACTATCGTCAAAATACAACTAGGTACCACTGTGTGCTAATCTTCCATGGACCCCGAAATTGCAAACAGCCAGGCTAGTTCTGCTCGTTAACTTGGGGTGAAACCTGTATCAAAATGTAGAGCTAAAGACCGGACGGGGGGCATGCAAAATCTGGGAGTCAACCGACACTCACCTTGCCCGTTACAACCGTTTAAGTGAAATTTTAACAATGCGACAAATGTACGCGCCATTTCCTAAATTTTTGCGACAACTTCGCAGCAGCACAATTTGTCCTGAAATTCGGTTTTTCGGTATCGAAATTCTAAAAACAAATAATGAAGTGAAAACAGTTCCAAAAATTTGACGTGACGTGTACGCAACCTCGCGAAAGAAGCAGTTGATTGAAGAATCGGCGAAAAAAGAAACTGGCCAATACGTGACGCAATAGTTCATGGCGCCGAAAGCCGACGCAGAAGATCGCTCCACACATTTAGCAGCAGAATAACGGTAGAACGCCATTTTTCCAATACCAAGTTAGTTTACTCATGTAGTTTTTAATGACGCTAATTTTGACGATAGTCTTCATACAGCTAGCTGGCTCGTTACAATAGTCGCCGCATTTTCAGTAGCAGTAGCGTTAGGGATGGTAGTATATTATTAATTCCGTACAACAATATCGAAGTTCCACAAATAAAATGACAATTGGGCCTTAAAATTACAACCTCTTGTTAACAAACTTTAATCAATAGCATTATGAAAAATGAAAACAAAATAATACTCACATTTTTCCAGTCTTCTTTTGAACAGTAACTCTGACCTTATCTCTACTTGCCATGTGTAGTTCCAATAATCCGTTGTCGGATTTTACATCCTGTCCTCCCCTTGGGAAACTAAGCACAAACTGGTTCCCATAATGAGCACCGTTAGGCAATGGAGTAGTTGCTTTGAAAAAAATACTCAGCAGTTTGAGGAGACAACTTATGTGTGATTTCATTTTTGGCATGCAACATACGACGTATGATGAGGAAATACCTCGCGTGAACACGGAATTGTGACATTAAATTTCAGCGTCTAGATTGAAAAAAATATGGTTAGTCATTTCGAGACATGCAAAAGGATTCTGAGTCACGGAAGTTGGACACACTTCTGTCCGAAAACCTGCATGTATGAAACCATTGTATTTAGTAGACTGAATTAAAACTAAAGTTACTCCTACGTATGCTAGTGGTCAACGACCACGAGTCACGTGGTTTGCATCGTAGCCAAAGGCTTTATCAATGGAAAGTCCAACGCTGTCTCTCATAGGCTCAGTACAAAATATAACATCACAGTATGCAAATTATTGTTGAACAACTATGTGCAAAAATAAGCTTCGAATTCCATTCCCGAATTTTTCGTCTTATGCGATTTTTGTTGAGTTTTTCAGAAAAAACTTACCGCATGTTCGCAAAAATTACGGAAATTTACCTTTTAAATATAGTGAAACTTTTCCCGAAGAAAATGAAGCGTGCGAATATGTAAAGAAAAGCATCTGCTTCCCTTCGAAAGATCGTACATGTATCTCCCATTTCAAGATGGCATAACAATTCATGGCACACTTGGAATATAGCTGCTGAAATGAATAAATTGAATGGAATATTCATTTCCTAGTTGTCGAGATAGCTTTGTCTGTGAGAGCGTGATTCGTAAGACCTAAAACTGGCAATTGCACGTGCAATGTGATGATTGCTTTCAACCTGCCGCTTCAGTGTTCCACAAGCTGTCATCACACTCAAACTGCGACAATTTCTGCAGTGATCTTCGAAGCATAAACAAGTTTACTCTAGTCTTCTGTATCAAACAATGTCAATCCATTTAACTTCGTATTACGTCACTTCCATGTCTTTGTGTTTCGTTTATAACCACCAAATTCGCAATTTCTGTCCCCTTAGACATTCCTTTTGCTTCGTCATCATTTTCGTCACCGTCACCGTCACCGTTAAAGAGGCTATAAAGCCGATTTTCATCATAAGATCCAACTTTATGAAATTGTTGGCAATTTGTTCCTACATGTATACATGTATCAACTTGATGGATATTTTGTCAATAGTCGGAACTAACGTGCCCACAATTTGAGAAACGGTTTGTTCACGTTAATCAGAGATGAAAACTAATTCTCACGATATACATGTATCTACGAAGATCTTTCACATGAATATTTGCTGCGAAAGCTGAATGCAATTTACAATTGTTAGGCTTAAAATAAAAATATTAACACGAAGTAACTGAATTACTTTTTATTGCGCAAGCGTGCTTTTACAAAAGCTGCGTCATGTGGTTGAAAGTTTTAGACACGTCGACTTTTTCGGTAAAAAAGATCGTTTTTACGGTTCATGTGAGAAAACAAATCCTACACTCGCCTCAGATTGATGACATGGGCAAACCGTTTGGGAAATTTCGACAAAATCTCTCGGCAAGCCTTGGGATTTTTACGAAATTTTCAAGACCTTTTGCCCACGTCATAAACGTGAGACTCGAGTAGGATTTTCTATTGACTATAAATACTGCTACGTGGTCAAAGAACGTGCGGCACGCATTCTATAATTATGTGGTTTACAAGCGCAATTTCTGAATGGAACCCGAAACCTTGTCAAAAATATCCTTTAAACAATTCAACTCCTGACGAAAGTATCATCCCGTAACGCTTACTACAGAGTTATTCACTTTCCCCTGTGAGGTAATTTCCAGAAAAAAATCACAAAATTCACGATTTTTGAAATACGTGCGAAGGAAATTCTGTAGTCGCTACAGAGTTTCTAGTGTGCTACGTTTAATGTCTTGCTGTACTAAAAGAAGAGGCATGCTTTGACTTGTGAGAGATAATTATCTCGACGAAGTGACGAGCAGTTCACAGGTCTTTTTTGAAATTTGAGAAATTTGATATTAAAAAAGTTTTGACATCAACAGAAACTCATTTTTTACGAACAACCTTAAGAATACCTGATGAAAAGGTTGAATTCTGTTTCATTGGCAGAGAACCGATTTGAATGATGCAATTTAGTCCGTTTTTTACGTTCCGGTCTATAAACCGCCATCCGTCACGATTTCTCAAATTTTTATGTTTTTGGATTTGGATGACTTATTGTGTGTTGAAATGTTTGTTTCTTAGCCAAAGTAGACCGCATTTGTAGTCTACGTGAAGTGAGGTCATATTTTAAGTTCCCACACGTTTAAGAATGGGCTTTTTATCATGTCAGTAGTGGATTGATACTTGTTTCAGTTCAATCGGTTTTATTTTACAGTTCTATTTGTTTACTGGCAGATAGCAATTGATAAACATGACCCATGATAATGTGATGCGTTTACAATGGAACATTCTAGAAGATTCCAGTATGTTAGTGATTAATATACAGGACCATATATTATAGACGCTATATGTTTGTAGAATGATTGAGCTGATTCCCGGAAGTTCTAGGATGTGCTTGAAATGGTGAAAAGATCCAGGACATTGTGAGAGATTATATGCCCAATACAGGGTACCGAGAGTGAAAGTCAAAAGTCAATGAAAATTAGAGTCCGTTGAAAAAGCTGATTTGAAGTTGATGTTGAAGTCAGTCCATGTTCAATTACAGTTAAAGTTATAGTTAAGTTCTTCACTTACACATCATAGATTGTCATTGTTAGTCTACTCTATTGTTACTCCCCTGTAACTGACTACGTCTCATTACTTGTCGTTACGCCTAGAAAGACGACCACTGTTTTTTCTTCTGAGGATGGTGTTTTATTAAATGCAGAAAAATGTCAAGCCGGTTTAAATCCGTTGTTTTATAGTTGAGTCACGGGGAAGAGAATCAGCAGTTCAGCGTTAGTCAAAATAGAACCACCTATAAAGACAGCGGGTTATAAAAACAACCAAAGGAACAACTGTAAGTGTCTCTGACTTTCGTTGCAAGTCAATGTTTCGTAGCACTGGCTGAAGAATAGAACAGGCATTACGACGGACATTTTATTTGAGTACTCCTGTGAACGCACGGTGGAGATTTATAATGTGATTAACTCGAACCAGTCGTTAATGTATCGTCGCACCGAAAGCTATAAACGCCAGTCGGTAACGACCTGCACCCACCCATCCTCGGAAAAAACGTGACTTATCGTTATATACTGTTTTGATTTCAACACAGTTCTCAGTCTTTAGTGCAACACGTTCGCATGTCCTAAATTGAATCTTCTTGAACATACGTTAACACTGATTACTCTGTTAAAATGTCTGAATCTCCAATGAAGATAAAACGTTGGTTCCACTGCAACAAAATGTCAACAAAATGGATCCAGTGATAAAAATGAAAAGCTGATATTCAATTTGCGCATTTGGCATATGGTGAGTTTTTGCGTTTCATGTAGCCAAAATAGGGAGCCTATACAAAGGTAGGATTACTCCAAAAAAAACAACAATTATTGGATTCACATGCGTCAATTAAAGCGTGCCATTAAAGGCTATGTTTGAAACTGAGTCCACCTTTAGATGGACACAGCATCAAAGATACCTACATGGGCGATGTGGCAGTGTCGGGCACATCCGCATAAGTATTGTTTGTTCGTGGTGCGTGGACTGACAGTGTCGGCTACAGGTACACCTGTACACATATAGTAAGCTAACATATATATTCTGTACATTCAGCCTACAACATTAATGATTTTAATCAATGAAAGCCAATACCCACGCATGCGCGGGGGAATATTTCTTACTATCCTTTTGTAGAAGAACGAATGAAGAAAAAGCATACAGTAGTTTCTGAAAGTTTCATAGAAATCCAGTCAACGGTTTTTTGAGATATATTGTCCCAAATTTAAACAACTTTATAAGGAACACCTTCTCATTTGAAATGAGCTTTTCTCAAATAAATGAGCTTCGAAAAAAGGACTTAAATCGAATACTTAATAAGGTATTTCCCAGACAATGCCACACTTGCAAATTCATTAATCGGTCTATCCTATATATATATAGGGTATACCACTAGCGTCATTCGCTTGAGTGGTCTATCCTATATATATATAGGATAGACCACTAAAACGATTGGCGTCAGTGGTCTATCCTATATATATATAGGATAGACCACTAAAACGATTGGCGTCAGTGGTATATCCTATATATATATAGGATAGACCACTCAAGCGAATGACATCAGTGGTATATCCTATATATATATATAGGATAGACCACTCAAACGAATGACGCTAGTGGTATACCCTATATATATATAGGGTAGACCGTTTAATGAATATGCAAGTGTGGCATTGTCTGGGCAATACCTTATTAAGTATTCAATTTAAGTCCTTTTTTCGAAGCTCATTTATTTGAGAAAAGCTCATTTCAAATGAGAAGGTGTTAAGGTCCTACACAAACTTAAAACAGGTATATTTGGTTGACATCTATTCTACACTATTTCAATTTTGTTGATAGAAGCCTATAATTTTTGCAGAATGTTTAAGAGTCGTATGAACGAGTGAAATTTCTGCTGAGTTGCCCATAATATTTTCACTGTCTAGTTCTACTTTACTGACAAGGAAACTCTCGAAAGTTTCGTATCTTTTTCTGGAACACAGTTCTCTACAATTTTATGACGTCATAGCGTCCTTTGGCAACTCACTTTGAGCCCGTTCATGCGAGTCGTCTTTATGGAATTCTTACGCTTTTTTTCCCTAAAAAGTTTACTTGTATGAAATTGATTTTTGGATTTGGCAATTTTAAAATGTAAACTAGATTCTGATATGACCGAATCCTTCTGATACAGTTTGTAGTGAAAGGGTCTTTTGGAAAATGCCTAACACGACCTATCGAAATTTTCTTCCCCCTGTACTGTATGGTTTAACTCCAGCCCGCAGGTCTTCATTCTCGAGGCCTTGGTTTTCGATGCTGCTGTTTCTCGGTCTGTGAGATGTCTAAGTGAGGATCTCTCAAATTTCCTTGGTTGTATTTTCAAGTGTCCGCAACTTCAAGACAAAACGGTGGAACACGAACGAATCTGCGAGTAAATCACCGGTATTTTGCTACAATGCATCTGCTGGATTTAATAGATGTTGTTGTTGTAACAACAGACTGTACGTTCACGGTTTTTGGGGCCGTGAAGCTACTCTCTAGTTATTGTGCATGTCTAGGGCAACTGCAGGGGGACCGGGTGGATCATAGACATCTTAAAGGAGAATGCCACCCAATTTAATTAGTCTTTTTTGCCGTTTTAATCGGTCTATATCCACATCGCCTCGCATACGGTCGACCTTACCTTGCCAAGAGGTGTCGTGTTAACCTGTGAGGAAGGTGAGAAACGACGCTAGCGACGTCAGTGGTTCATATGCAGAGTGAATGCCGCTATGTTGCGGTGCATCGTTCCCGCTTGTCCGAACTAAGCAACTGCGAGGAAAGCGGGTATATCGTTTTTTACTTCCTCGAGAGTCCGAAATGCTTAGGAAATGGTTCATGGTAGTGACGAAGGAATTGTATGCTGTAAATAGCAAGTATGAGGCCGTGAAATATCTCCGTGTCTGTGGCCTGCGGACGTCGACAGTGCCTCACGAATGCCGGCTTACCAAATAACTCCATACGTTCCGTAGTCTGAGCTTGTTCACGGCGCCTCTCTAGTATTTCTTCATCACTGTATCCCTGTTCGAACTGATAGCCTGTAAAACTTAACGATCCACCTGCGAAGTCGGGACCTCTAGCTCGTCCTAAGTCGGGATCGCGAGTTGCCATGTTGGCGTTTATTACTGAGCGTTCTGTTTAAAAATGAATTATTTTCACCCTAACCAATACTTATATAAAACTGTAACAAAGTCTGTCTCATTAGATGTAATTTGTAATGCCTTTGGAGTGTTCGTGAGTGCAAATGATTTGAGAAGGCAGCAATGAATAAATCACTGCGTTACCGGCTTTAGGAGCAATAAAACTAATTGACGGGACACCGAGGCCGTGTGAGCTCATGCTTATTTAGTGTTTGCTGGCAGAAACTGTTGTGAAACAACGCGATTTCCATCCCACGACCAGGTGTTAGGAGAATCTTTATTTACCTTTACATTACTCAAATATGGATTGTCAATGTACAACTTCTGCCCTGACGGTGCTGTGCCCAAAGTGGAACCTGAATTCGCGGCCCCCGACGAGTACTGTAAGTAGATTTGCAGTTGCGTGGCTAATTCACCAACCTAATCACGTGCACATTACTTTGGCTCACTAGCATAGTATTTTCTTGACTGGAAGTTTAGTTTCCACTGAACTTTGGCTGTTTTATGTTCTTGATGTCTGATCAGTTTCCGAGCCACTGGCCGGGATAACGAGTCAATCCGGCCGGCCGCGACGGGCCTGATCGGGCTCCGAGACACTGGCCAGGATAACAAGCGTTTTGTGTTTAGAACTCAAAAAATCACAAGTCTAAAAAACCCAGATCTAGGTTCTACTGTCTTTAATTCACGGAAAATAGTTTGAAATTATCTCCGAACAGACCCCAAACTCCTGCTATGGACCTTATTGGCCTGCCGAACTTTGTAGGCTACGGTCTGTCTAAATACCAAAAAATCAGTAAGAGCGAAATAAAACAACACGTTTTATAAGAATTCGGCGTATCTTTAAGGGTTTTACATCGAAGTTTGATGATTTATTGGTGTAAAACGATGACTTCAAGCGATAAGCTGACACCAGTAACCCGTGTTGTGAACTGCTGAACAGACTGCGTTTGAAACCGATGACGTCATTGGATAATTTCAACACCTCTGTCTGCCGTCAGGTGTCAGGTAACGCAACCGAACGTGCCGTTGTCGAGTAGAACTACTCGATCAAAATTGATACAAAATAGGTTGTTTTGGGTGGCATGCTCCTTTAACTCACTAACCAGAGTTGACAGCATAAACATTCAGCATTGATTGATGTAACTGCCACTGATTAACCTGTTAGATATCATTCCAAACAATAATACTGCTTCGATGCACGAAAAGATCCCGAGTGCTACGTCAAGTATCGTAACACACATCACAACAAACAAAGATTAACCTGACTGGCGACTGCCGCGAAGTCGACATCGGCGAGTACCTTAGTAAACAGGCATCAGTAGAATAAACATAGAATAATCGTTAAAATAACCACAAACCTTACTTTTGTATTAGGGTGTGCTTACTTCCTCTCATAGAAGCTTCCTTTTCACGCAATCTCAGATTTAGTTGGCACAACTGCAAGCCATTTCCCTATGTATTTAAAGGGCTCGCGAAATCGATGCTGTCCATCTATCACCACTAGTATACGTGCGCCCTTTGGTTAATGTGATTTTTCCGAATAGCCCCATTGGTGTGGCCCTCAGTGTAATGCATAAAAGCCATAATTAGCTCTAACATTTTCCTATGAATCTTTCCTTCTTGGGAAATAAATGTAGATACTGTACACGACGCATCAAGTTTGTCACATAAAGCCGACTGCGTATTGTATGCAAAGCTCTTGATCAACCGAACAGTCTTCGTTTAACAACACATTGTTTCAGAAATAGGCTGAGGGATCTAGTTAAAAGCACGTACAGCGTGTCAGAGATACAGAACTGTACACCCTTAATGTTTAGGAGCACACCTGATGGCACTGGTCCGTCATCAATGCTTTTTGGGATTTCAGGTACTTGACGGCGTGATGTAGTTTGATAGGTTTATGTCAAGTTATAGACCTCTTGCGGCAATATTTTAAATCACTTAATGCGTCAGGCATCAGGGATAATTCTGTTTTCAAAGGGCAGACTTTGTTTTAATTTCCCTTGTAATCTCTGAAAGCCGAAAAACTAAACGAGAACCAATGAACCATTCATTAATTCAATAGTCCAAAACGAAAAACGTGTGCGTTTTACGTATTGAAAATTGACGTACTGAAATATACCGTTACGAAAGTTAATTTTCCGTCTGTTCCGTAACGTCCCCTGAAACGTCACTTGATTCGTCTCGATCAGTCTCCAAATTTGAAGCATCTTCGCTGACGTCTTCTAAGCCCAAGCCACTTCCACCGTCAGTCGAGGTGCGTGCAGTAATTCCACTTTGTGACTCCTCATCAATGTCCAAAACATTCGCAACGACTTGGTCGGGGACGGAATCCTTATTGGGTAACTCCGTCCCTGTTCCTGGTTTCTCAGTTGATTCAATATCTGAAGCAGATTTTCCATTCTGCTGTTCTAAAACAAGGCTTGTAGAGTTGTTATCTGCTATCGCCGTCGCTGTTTCCAGTTGTTCCGTCCTCACTGGAGTTGGAACACGACGCACCCGGTTTAATACACGTTTCACAGTAGCCTTTTCTCGCTTCATAAGAGAAGCCAGAATAACGATGGCCAAAGCGGTGACACATAGGACAACGGGCAGCATTGTGTACAACTGATTCCTTGCAACTGCGTGCTCCTCATTTAACAAAAACGCCCCTGAAAGATTAAACAAGATGTGAAGGGGTGCTCTTAGATCTTTTAACATTGTAAATGCTCACGTTTTTCAAACTTGACCTACAACGAAATTCTGGGAACTCACTCGTGCGATAGCGACCGCTTCATTCAAATACATGTTAACGTCATATCCGGAAAAAGAATTAGATCTAAACACGCTTTCAGTAACCTAGAAGGAAATGACAGGAAAACAGTTTGGTGACGTAATAGTGTTGCTGGGCTAGCAGAAGGTCCCTGTTAGGATATAGATCTTTTCAGACTTAAGTATGGAACATGTGATGTGACGTGTGACGATATGGCGTGTATGAAGACTAACAATTATTACTTATACATGTACACTGTATGGTAACGTGATAGGTTATCCACCGTCCAGCCCTGCAGTACAAAAACAACTCAGAGTATTGGTTAAAGCTGTTTAGCTGCCTGGTTTAAGTACAAATATTGAATTTGACCTTTCATTCTTCCATTCTGATATTCCTCAAATGTACCACAATTTTTTTCTATATGGATGTAAAGAACTCAACCCAAAAGAAAATCAGGTTTTAGTCGAAATAGTATCAAAAATTTCTTTTTAACATTAAATCTCTTTCAGTGAGTGGATATAATTGTATACATGTAAAATAATTTATTGTGTATGAAAATGATTTATTTATATTCGTAACCATGTGACATTGTAATCGTAACATCAGTTTTTTAATTTATGTATTTGTGTATAGCACTTGTATATAGATGTCTTTGTATTTATTTAACCCAGATACAATTCCTCTAGGCGCTTGTATAGGACTTATTGAAGCCTATTTTACAAGGCTAACACGACTTATACGATTTTATTGTTTAAACAGTTACACAATGTTGAAATGCAGTTTTCGACCTGAATTAAGTCACTTGTTTAAATGGTTCAGTTATACAACTTGTCAGCTAGCCATATCGTTTAATGGTCCTCTTGAAGAATATATTCCGTTGGGTGTTAAAAAACAGCCCATCACTTTGAACATCAGTGACCCAATACAGACTGAAGTACGTTTCCTACATTTAAAACGCATTTGGATACTTTCTCACAAGGCACCTACTAACAATATTTAACATTCAGCGAATGGTTTTCCCTTGGCATGCATCTAAACTGAAACGTCGACGTTGTAACGAAATCAAAATAATATATCAGACATACAGTAGATGATGTAATTTTCTTACAGTGGCATCGTTGAGAACATTCTAGTAGATTCCAGTGATTTAGTATTTAGCATAGAGTCATAGTCTGAAGCATTCCGAGTATATGTTTGCAAAATAATTGGGTAAATTTCAAGTTTGACTGGTGAAAAGTTTCTGAACATTGTAAGTCACTGTACCAGAGCATGGGTTATTGGGAGTTAGTTGGGTAAAGTTGAATATCAAGATACTGTTAAAGTTACACTTGAGTTCCAGTTACATAATGAGCCAACCATGGAGGCAGCAGATTAATAGAACAATGAGTATTACAATTGCTAGAAAAGCCTAAGGAGTTCATCTCTGGTTAAGTTTTCGCAGGACTGACTGGAGCTTAGAACAGACATTGCGTTGGACGTGAAATTCGAGTCGACTTGTGAACATACACGTAAGATTCAGATTAATAAAGGCATTAACTGGAACTAGTCTTCAGTATAACATAGCACTAAAGGCTATTAACATCGGCCGATGACAACATGCGCCCACCTACCCAAAGGGTAAAACACGACACAGTAGAACATAGGGCAATCAATACAAATGGCTTTGACATTTAAGGAATTTATTTTTAAGTCCTTGTAGAGATTGGATTCGTGCAACCGGCGACAAAAGGCCACACGTGGGCTGAGTGAGTACTTGCCATGTATTGCGTTTTAAGCTTAATGGGACAAGATAGATTTACCTAAAAATTGTAAATCAGTCGTTGCTTTACGATCTTAACTAACGTACAGTACATGTATAAATCTGTTTAGTATGATTTTGCGCATTTTTTCACAATAATCGTTGAATTATAGCAGACCAAAACTTTACGTTACATCTCAGTAAACACAATACATTCTTTGTCTCTTTTTACAAAACGTGCGGAGATCGGATTTGTGGGTACAAATTTGGACCAGGGAGTTGTTTATGGCGACAACTTGATGAAGAAAATTTATCTGAAACCACTTAAATCTCGAATTATTAGTAAAATTTAGGAAGCAAACATAAGCTTCCCGCCACCATCCAGATGAAACAATTAATTTGTTATTCATACTTCAGCCCGCCGTGCTATTTTCAAATGCATTCAATTAAAAGGATAAAAAAAGTTTATTCACAACGTTTGCTAATGCTTTTGGGAAATTTGGAAGGCTTACAAAAATTCGTTCCACGAAATTCGGACAGTAGCGCGGAAATCCAAATTAGTGGAGGTCCGCCAAATTCGGACACCACAAAAATGATGTTTCGCGAGATTCGTCCAAGAATGAATTTTTTCTATTGGAATTAATTTTCAGTGTCCGAAAATCACGCGACTTTACCGTAAAAGATGGAGAAAATCCATACGACAAAATGATGCGTAGGAAATAAAAAATCCGTTGGAGTCAAGCAAATCATAAACATTAGTAACGGCCTTGCTATGTTAACCCTTGCAATATACTGCTGCTTCATTAACAGCTATCTTGTTGCTATAGGAGTTTGATTAAATTAATATTGAAATTCTTCATCCTTGTCAGTATATCGGATTGGGTAAAAGTAAGCAAGCACCCCAGACAAAGATGAATTTGACATTTTCTGTAAGCGTGTATTGTAAAAAACACCTCCAAACTGTAAGAAGTTATATTATTAACCACAAAATAAATGATGTTGTAGCGGCAGTTCTTTCCAAAACATCGTTGGTTGAAATTAATCTGTGGAACCTGTATACGAACAGATTTAGATATAAAATATTTAACGTGAAACATTTTGCAACCTCGTTGTGAATAATTCTGTACCATTTCAGTTTTCTCTATTCTACCTTTTTGTCCTGCCAAACAAACCATGAAACCAATAATTCCAGACGCTTAATTGGTTGTGTCAATCACAAGGAGCAAATGAACCAGTTTATAAGAAACAAGAAAGACGTACATTATGCAATTTGCCAAGGGGAATTAATGATTGTTGAAATCAGGTGTTTATCTTTATGTAAAACATCAGTTGTCAATGATCAACTGTAAGCATGTTGACCACACCACTAACGCCATCTCAAGGGAGTTGTGTAGTCATTTGGATGTACTGAGCTGAAAAGAGATTGGGTTTTTATAACGCTAAAGGCTGCGTAAAACACTGCACATTTCCTGGAGATTCAAGTAACAATCTAGTGACGTTTCGTAACAGTGGATAATGACAGTGAAGACAAAAAATTACAGCAAAATCCTGTATACATGTAAGGGTCATGTCATTACAGGATCTCTGATACATGGCAACGGGCTTGAATCGGAATTTAAGGCCACACAGACTCTGAGATATATTGCCAGTTAATATTTTAAGTATTTTCTGCCAGTCGGTTGCCTATACTCCTCATACAGTCCAAATTAATTAAGTGATTACTGGCTAAGCCAGTTCAATTAAATTGGGAATAAGACAAATACTAGGGTTTTAAGTTTAAATTGCAAGCATTTTTGCCTTTCAGTCAAAATAATGTGCTTCATTAGAAATTTTAAATTGTTTGACTTTCTAATCGAATTTTATTAGCTGGAATTCATAGTAAGCACACTGTAGTGCACAATACTGGTATGGCAAATATACAGTCTATGGGAACTCAGCAAAACTAATATCGAGCTAGCTGTTTTTACCTATTACCCATTTTGAGTTTATTATATTGGGGAATTAGTGAACCAGAGACTGTATACATGTATACGTTAGAGGTTGTATGACCATTTTTTTACCTAAACGTAAAATTATGTTACAGCACGACGTTTTTGCCAAATGTCCAAATAAGTTCTAAAATTGAAAGACAAAGGTATTATTATTATCGTTATCATTATCATTACTATTATTATTATAGCCACTATTTTATGATTGTGAAGTCTTTTAAGACTTCACAATCATAAAATAGTAAAATGTGTTCCAAATTATTTCAATCTTTTTCATGAATGTTTTGCCATTTTTAATTTTTTCTACATACGTGCAGCTGGCTTAATATATACATGTAACGCAGAAAATGAGTGGTATTACTATAAGCTAAACTACAAGTGCAACGAAAAGGCCTGGCTATGCCAGGAACTTATTTGCTGCAGCTGTCATTCAAAACTGTATCACATTCATGTACATCTGATGAACATAATACGCTTTTTAATTATAGGATCAAAACATTTCGGCAATCCAATCTTTGCTCCGAGAATCAAACCATAGAACGAATCGCTTCTACCCACAAAAGCGTTGTGAACCCTGTATAGCAATCAATACCACCGGCTTTGAGTGCTTGCGATGAATATACATGTACGTGTACATATCTTCAGTCATGACAACTCTTTATTGGACTTTTAAAGTAATGCTAATCACAAAACTGGTAGAACTTTTGTCACTTTCTGGTAAAACCGAAAGTCTTAGCTTTTCTTAATTCTTTGTGTAGCGTGCTATTCATGCACGGTTTATGGTGTTAAAGTAGAAAGCGACAGGTTCATCTGCATGAAATTACCATGACAACCCTTTTTAATTGTCAAAATTGTGCTACTGGTTGTGAAAAAAACACCCATAAGTGTTTCTAGGAATCAATGTATGCAAATCTATTGCATTAGCAGTGTCCAGGGGCCCGTTCATACAAAACTTACTTAGCTGGGACAAATCTTAAATTTTAGTAAATTTTATAAGACTTAAAAGAGAATGCCACCCGATTTAATTAGTCTTTTTTACTGTCTTAATCGGTATGTATCGACTTCGCCTCTGATACCGTCGACCTCACCTTGCCGAGAGGTGTCGCGTTAACCTGTGAGGAAAGTGAAAAGCGACGCAGCGACGTCAGTGGTTCGTCTGCAGAGTGAATGCCGCTACCGTTCAAAACGAATTTAGTTACTTAATTTAACTGGAGCAAAAAACATTTTTTGAAGATCAGATTTGGTGATCCCAGAATCGACTTTTAACGCTAGGGTAGAATGACTTTTCTATCATCTAAATAAGAGTAATTGAAATTAGAAAAAAATACATGTAATCTAACAAAATTGCCTTACCTGGCAATAATTGTAAATCAAATAAATTAATAGGCAGAATTATTACGTAACGTTGGACGAATATTGCTATCAAAGTGATATTTTAATTGGAAACCATCGACATTCAAGAATGAATAATGAGTGGCAGACTCCAAATTAAAGATTGTACAGGCACCGCATTTGACACTCCGCACCATATTTCCAACTTTACGTCGGGAAAGCATAAGTATGACAACAGAACAGTGGCAGAGTGGAATTTCGGTAGATTGTGCTTTGGCATGCGTATCAAAGTGGTCGTTTACCAGAACAGAGCCACGCGTCCACATCTAAGTGGTAAGTGCGTTTTCGGCTTCCACATGCAATGTGTTGTCTAGCAGCGGGACATGATAAGCCACCATCGCGTTATCTCTATCACACTAGTAACTACAAACGGATATCCTTACCAGTACTTTCCCACGCGCTCCTGACATAGGACCTGACTTCGTCCGCCAAATCTTCGTCTACATTCCCGTCGTTGTCGTCATCCAAACTGTTGTGGAGTTCCTCGTCTATTGCACCGTCGCAGTCGTTATCGGCTCCATCTCCGGCAGCGTGGCTCGGTATCGCCTTGCACGCTTGGAGTAACTGTCTCAATCGCAACCCAGCTGGAAAGGCATAACCGTCGCCACGTGCGTTTACGCCAGTAACTACGACGCCAAAGTTGATATTAGGTTCTACATGTGTAAGTTCGTGAGCACCAGCGTCTACGTTATCTATCACACCGTATGTCAGATGTTTCTCCCGCTTTACATCGGAGTCTTTGAATCTAGATCATGTGAAGACGATGTTATAACGTATTCTAGTGTAGTGAAAATTTTGTTTTGATCACCACCCTACACTGGCTCGTTGGCCTTAGTTGTGAATTTCAACAGCCATAACCGAGATCAGTAGTGGCTAACGTGTAATTCCAAGCCAGTCATGCTTTTGCCATTGCAACAAAAAGCATCCTCTGTTTACACTAATTTTAAGTACCGACTGCACATGCAACTCGTTGCAAAAACGATCGTTTTGCGTATCCCGTGCATTTATGGCTTGAACGTGCTCTGGTTATGGCAAGTTTACGAATGAATAGCGAATACAAAATGACTCGTGAAAACAGGCCGTATCAAAGAGGCAAATCGAACCCAAGAAAATAATGGCCAGCAAGCGTCCTTGAGAGGACCCGTTTCGTTTTTGTAACATCACGTCCCGCCTTCCTCTTTGAAAGGTATCGTTTACATGTAAGTTCAGTGCGGTGTACATACCCGAATTGTCACATCGTACCAAATTGTCACAACTTCAAAATTGTGACAACTTCGGTCAGCGCTGCAAGCCCATGTTGTAACAATTTGCCTAAGTTTCCGCAACCGTTTTTTGTGTACCATACCACAGGCCCAAATTTGCACAACGTTCCAAATTGTCACAGTTACGTAAGCTGTGTCGGAGGAATGTACTTCCTATAAGTCGTGCTTCATTAATGATAGTATGACAGCACCTAGTAGTTCACAGGTGTACAGTGTACGTGGGGCAGTCGCCAGATTCAATCGTGCGCATGCGCTGATCGATCGTTAAACCCAGGTTGCGGAGCAGTTTTATATATGCCAGGGATGGAGAACCACTCCTAGCTTACTAGATATTTATTAAAAATATGAAATTTTTAAGTGGGATTTAAATTCAAAACTACAACAATCATTAAACTGGTTAAATTTTCAACACGTTGAGCACAGCCGATCCTAGGTATCACTCGCAGGCAAGTCACGTAGCCAGCATTGCGCAGGGGGTGGTTCGACTTTCTGAAACGACGACACTGTAGAGTTTTCTGCAGGGCCCTTGACGCAGCTTAAAAAGAGGGAAGGGAAATCTCCATACACAACGATGACCCTCAGGTCTTTGTTCCTGAGATGAGACGGAATTCGTACAGTGTAATACCAGAAATGAGGATTCCGTTACGGTTGCTCGCAAAGAACGGGGGTCAAATTCGGATATAATGTGGTCCAGAAAGAGAACGTTCTAGCGTTACCCCCTGCCAAACTTTCAAATAAGGCGTGATTAAATGAGTGATTACATCTCAATACAGACTCGGACGGAAATATTTAGTCCGAGAATGACTTGAGATTTTTTACCTGGTTGTATTTTGCGTGTTACTAAGTTGCTTATATCGATGGAAATGGGAACAGCCCACTATTCTGAAGGTTCGCTATTCTGAATGTTCATTACTCAGGAAATATCTAANACCGTATTACGCTAGCAAGTCAATATTAAAGCATTCACACCGCACTACTTTTTGGGATCACTCTCCCTGCTATTTAGCCTAGCTAGGTACTGTACATGTGTAGACACTGATTTACTTCTAGACTCCCTTGTTAGGCTATGTAGCCATCACTTGCGATCAATGCCGATGAAAAACATAAAGCCTTCTCTAATCGTCTGCGCAATCCTGTCATCTGCGCGAACACCAAACGGGTGAACTTGGCTAGATACGGCCTGCTGATTACGTGAAGCATTTTGAATCGGAAGCAAGTTAAAATTTATTACTAACTTAGTTACCGATGTATTTAGTTGTTCTAGTAGCTGGAATAATTTTGTCGTTGTTGTCCATCAGTATCATTATCTTTAGCGGATAGGCTGGAGCTGAACCTTTTCTGCAGAGGGGTGGGGGGGTTCGGAGGGTTCGTTCGAACGAACCCTCCGAACCCCCCCCCCTGACTACGGGCCTGACTCGTTACTCTTCTTGGCGCCGGCTTTGACGGCATGACACGCTACGACAGGGGTAGCAAAATCTGTCGTGTCGTCTTAGTGCTGTCACTTTGCAGCAAAACCTTGGATGAGTCCTGTGACTCTAGTCCATGAATTCACATTTTTGCCAATTAATGGTCAATAGAGACGAACATTGCCGTAGCTGCGGTGGTGACAATTTGTTACTGACGCAGCAACTGTCCCCATGCCCTGCATAAGGGTCCTCGCCGTCGTCACTTTTGAACTGTGAACCGTGTGATGGCTTTAATCCTAACGGATCTGATTCATTATCATTTCGCGGTTTCTAAACTTGACTTTTGTTGCTGTTATTCTCTCAACATGCCTTTGTTGTCACCTTTGATTTTTTATCACATGTTTCTTTTCGCCTGGTGTGCCTTTTTGTCACCTGTGCCTTTGTTGTGTTCTCTTCTTTTTCACCATTTTTAATTTCTCCGTCAGCTCCTTACAAGACAAACTCGCACAACTGCTTGAACGGACTTGGTCACTTGACAATGATCTCTTCACTTCTGTCTGCCTCATTTTCAACCTCACTTCCGCCATCAGTCGACAAGAATGCGGTGGATGAAGTAATCCTTTTAGGGGAAACAACGGTGTTGCCCAACGGGTATTTTCCGGATTTTCGGAAACCGTATTGAAGACTTTCAGTGTAGACTTTGCTTGCCATGGAACAAAGATCGGCCCTGGTACCTTTCATCGTTTCGTGGCACAAATTATTTTACACCGCTTCCATTGGTCTACAACACTCAACATCAAGTGGCTGTAGTATATGTTTGTGTGACGTGTGGTCTACCAGAGTTAGAATCGCAATGTTGTATTTTTTGCCAATTATACACGTACCACAGTTACATCCATGTGTGACTCATTTATTTTGATCTGGGAGACACTTCGAAAAGTGGTCTTGTAGCCATTTGAGAAAGACTTGGCCATCCACTGTCTGTGGCACTGTCCCACTTTCTCCTGGAGGAGGATTGTGCACTTTAGATCTGAGTTACATCTTTTGCCCAAGTCACTCATCTGGCGAAAGAAGATCGTGGTTTTGACATTACACATGTACGAAAACTCCGATGTCTTGGTTTTGCAGTCGTAGCACTATTCAAAAGATAAGATCCAGACCTTCATGGTGATGCAATCTCCAATTTGAAAAAATCCTTGTTGTAAAGATATAAAGGATACATCTCTCAGATACGAAGACATATCTTGCCAAACTTTGACAATTTACGCTCTAGGCGGCGGTGGCGCAGATTGAACAACATACATGTACGAAATTGACAAAGCGACAGCAGTTGGTTGTGCTCAGAACAACTGGAACAATTGGAACTGCGGCAGACTTCATGAATATTTCGATGCAAGTTACCACATTTATGAGTGTTTCTGTAGTATAACAATTCCTACATGTATGTTCGTTCATGACAGATACACGTCAATGGTTATGATACTGAAAGTAGGTATTAAAAACTAAGCTCTGTACAGTCCTCAACGCGAAGCACGAATCCTCCGAAGAAAACGTGCCCGGAGCACACTATAAAGATTTTCAATGGTGCTTTGCTGGGGTTGGAAATTATTCTTCTCCCAATCCATCAAAATGACGATAGGAAATAGAAGAGATCAACAAACATCTCATTCCTAAGAACGAGAAGGATGGAGTAGTCGGAGATCCCAGAAGGTATGCTTTAATTTTCCATATTATGCTATTGTGCTGCTGAGTAACTAAGCAAACACGGGATACGCGGTTCTTTGCTGTCTTGTACAGTGTTCTGTTCTAGTAGTGACATCTCTTGGTTCTACTGAAGATGATAACGAATTGGGAAGGAGGGTAAAGCAACACTCACGTCTGTTTTGTTGTGCTCGTTTGTGTTAAAGTTAAACGATGGGGGTTTTCCCTGAAGCTTTAATCCATCATTAGATCTGGTTATCCATGCATTCATATACATGTATACATGCCGCATACACACCCGCTGACATTGAGTTTGTGACCTTATTTGAATTTCGGACATTCTACACACTTTCAAATGACAAATAAACCCTAGAATCGGATTGCTTTGCATTGAAAACCTTGAAATTCCTTTTAGCATATTTATCAAAAGTTATGTTGAAATTTATGTACTCATCACATGACATTTTGTCGGCCATGTTGTATTTTGCAAAATTAAGACAGTCGCCATTGGCCACTCAGTGTTATTTGAATCAGCACATAACGTTCTACAATCATGTCACGGAATTACAGGAAGGAGTCGTTGCAAGGCTCAATGACTGCTTTCATCGTTTACACGGAAACACTGTGTTTTATTTTTCACATCTGCAAACAGAATTTCTTTTTGTCTTTGGCGAAATTTTCGCCAGGTACTCCTCACTGAGTGATTTGGGATTAATTGTAAGAAGAAACAATAATACATACAAGTTTGAATCAAAATGAAGTCCTGTCCAATCAATGTTTTCACCGAATACAATCACGCGGTTCGTGTAAGGTAGAGGAGTCGCATCATGTCTTCGCTTCAGACTGGCTGGCGATGTGGGAATGATGAACAAATAATAGTTCATGTATTGTTCTACAGCGGGCACATACAGAAGTGTGGGCCTGCTCTTCGTTTCCTCATTACAGCAGATTGCCATTACCAGCACCTGTTTCGGCTGGCTGTTTTCGTCCGTAGCTTTAATATTCGTTTCGAAGTCACCACTGCCGGATGATTGAACAATCGACGAATGGAACTGTTTTTTATTTGTTCCGTCGCCATTTTCAACAGCACCACCGGATTCCGGCGCAAACACGTACCAGGTAAATTCGCTGACGTGTGCCCTGTGACCAAGGTGTCTGAGCGGGGGTATCATCTCAACCATGTGCCCGTACTTGAAAGAGTCTCCCATCGTCCACCACGAGTTAGATAATATCACGGCTATTGACAGCTTCGAATAAATCCTGTATGACCCCTTGGACGTGTGTTGAGAAATATGATAAACCTGAGAAATATAGATGAACGGATTTCAGTTTGTTCAAAGAGACATAGGAGCATGTTTTGAGCAGAACTTGGCCACACAAACTGGGTGGTATTCAAGTTTACAAAAGAAGTATCAAAGGTAGCGTGAATAAGCTACTTGTCCATGATAATACACTGCTCGAGGACGTCTGCCTGAATCACCACAACACGTCTGCTATCATCTGTTTGAGTAAAATACGAAAAGTGTACAGATCCGACGAATTCAAGAGATGTGGATAGTTCCGACAATCACACCCACTACAGTTACCATAACGACGTCCCATAAGTGCAAACCAATACAACGAAAGGAGACAACAAACCTACTATAACAGCTGCCTTTCTTTGAGTTTTCCACGATATATGACTTCCGGTATGGCGTCAAACATTTCCAAAGCCATTTGGGGGTAACTATACCGGCTACAGCTCTCAGGAGCAGCAGAATATCCACGATGCAACGATTTAAGACCATTTGTGGGTTACTAATTCAGTGACATAAAATTTTAAAAAATGTTCATCAAATTTTTATTCAGGCGTTAGATCGATTCAAGCACTTACATATACATGTACATGTAGCTTCCGTGATCGTTTTTCACTGTCCTAAATTTTCAGTGACCCTACGAGTTACCCTAGTAACAGGTGTCAATAGGGTTAGGGTATTATAGCACAGTTTGTGCGAAACTTTCTTCATGCGTTTAGATATCCCAGATATTTTGCTTTGTTTTGGTGACTAATGGTGCTCTTGTTCACTATGCTTAGAGTACTAGGGTGGTCCTGTTCCTATGAGTCAGACCACAAGGTTTTTTTCGGCGAGGTCATGTTTCGTAAGCCACCTGTACATGTACTGTCACCGACATATGTTCAGCATGTATTTGATAAGATAGTACTAGGGTACGTTGGGCAAATGAATGAATTTCACACTTGGCTCGTTAATTCTGCGTTCCAAAGTGTTTATTGAGCTAATCATGAGGTCCACCACGTGCTTTTAGAACTCGCAAACACCTTTCCTTGTTCGTTGTCCGAACTTCTGCACTGAAGATGATTCAAGATCATCGAAAGCAAGCGAAGTCAAAACAAATGTATGTGACCCAAATTGATGGACAATCGCTGGACAATCGCAGAGGTTACTTTCTCCAGCGCCGGCTGATATTCTAGCTTCATTGACATGTCAAAACTATATGTCCACTAATTGAGAGGACGAGCTTGTCTTGATCGGAAAGACGAGAGTGGGAAATTAGTACTTTTGGTTAGTTGACTTGCGAGCTGGTCACATTTGAAATGAATATAATTTATTTTTAAAGTAGGCACTGTTACCAATAGCTACATAGTGGCGACGGACATCATGATGAAATACCGTTCTTGTCACTGAATTGTCACGGAAGTTGATGGAAAGCGTTCCGTGGTCTTCACACAAAACTGCCTAACGTCTCACACCAAAGTTGGAAAACATGTCAAGCAAAGTACTCTTTTTGTGCGCTCACAACACTAAAGAGCAGTGTTTAGTATGTTGTCTCACTTTGTCAAATTCTGATAGAAACATATGAGAGGTAATCGCGAACCCCAATGTCGGTTTCTAATCAACACCCCCACTCCCCTGTTGTGCGTACTGGTTTCAGTTGGTGAGAAGCCTAACTCCCTTAAACAGCCGTTACTACCCTCTCAAAATAAATTTGAGCACTGGAAAGATGTCGCAAGATGCACCAAGCGTAATAAATAGAAACGTTCAAGACCCCCATGATTGTCCTAAATATCAAGTGTCAAGCAAAACCAGCACATATGGGCACTACTGGTTGAAAACTAGTTGAAGCCATGGTTTCCTATGTGTCGGGCATGCACATTTACAACAAAGAGCATGTACAGACGTAATACAGTACACCTTCGAGGGCTAATTTGGGAGAAATGAAAATAGCGGATGTGTTGCGAATGATCCATTGGTAAATAAATGTAGTTAGAAGATATCATAGCAAGTCTAGCAACTTACTCCATAAGGTGGTAAGTCAACGTAAATCCTATCACCCGGATAGATTTCCTGGAATCGTGATGATGGATCAGGCGGGTTTATCCAGTCGCTGTCCTGCGTTTCAACAGATGGCGTGACAATCACGATTTTGTTAACTTTTCCCGTTTTCACATGATCCGATACAATTGTGGCGCGCGATGTTAATCGATATTTTGTTTCGGCTTTGGGCTGGGACCAGAAGCCAAATGAATAGTAAATACCCAGCCCAACTACCGGCAATACGACGAATCCTTCCGATCCTCCATTTTCTGGTCTGTAACAAGAACGTTATAATCGATCCTTGTAAATACTGTACGTTATTACTGTATATACATTACGTATGAAAATATCAAGAGGTAACATTGTAACACATCGCGGGTAAGCATAATTAGTTGTTGCCAATTCAACATCCGGTTTGACAGCAGAATTTGAGAAATCCTATTCTCGTGCTCACTGTTTCCCTGAAATCCGTGTCTCAGTTACGTGTATTTGAATGGATCATTCGAGTATTTGAATAACTGATCCGCTCTGATGTCCATGTACGTGTACCCGCGGTTTAAAAGAGTAAGTGGTCTGCAGACATGTGCACGGACCACAAAACACAGAGAACTCTACGTGTTCTCACGAGCTGACCGACACACGTGCATGTATTTACATATCGTTCTGGCGTACACTAATGTCAGTCACATAGTGCAACAGTATGACACAGTTTCACGTATTATTTGGAAATAACTAGGGATCTTTTCATGCTTCACTCCTAATGTAAGCTATAATACCGTACTAATTTCAATAAATTAGGGTCTCAATTTATATAATTAGAAAGTATTATTAGTCAAAGAGGAGCTCATGACAAAGGTAAAACGACAGAAAAACGTATCATTTGTGAGTAAGCAAAGGCATAATTGTTCAGACGATATAGGGGAGTAAGTGAATTCATATTTGAGACTGTTTCATGCAACTGATGAACTTTACGGTGATGACGACACCCTGGTGTGCTTTACGCTACTGTTAAATAAGAACTAGGCACCAAAAATGTAAAACGCAATTCTGCATTTCAAGCATTTTACTTTTTAGTATACAAAAGAACGTAAGTTTTTACTGTTCACATGTACATCCAAAGTCATCTCAACATTGATAAAACTTGGGCTGGGCTCAATAGTGCATTCAACCACTAACGACTGTAAAGCACATTTACACAATCATCTTACAAATTCATCTGAATTTGCATGTTTCTCGAGTCTCGCTACTGTAGGTTCGACATTGATTAGACCCTCAAGAGTCCCCCGCTCTAGTAAACTGACATACGAACTGGTTAAAAACATCAAACTGTAGATAGTAGTGAGATCTCCAGACCGGCATTCACCTGGGTCAGTAATTGCTCTGTCGCATTTGAACATTTCGCGCACGGACTGAACCAGACCATCCTCATACATGTACATGTACATGTATAGGGGTGCCCTTAGTGAGACCATGTTAGTGTGTGAAATCATGGGGAGACATCTATGGTCCTTAGGACGTGAATGCATTAAGAACGAGCACACGAGAGCATCAGGCAAAATTGTAAGCGTGACGTAACACAGATTATTTAGGCATAACTTAATTGTACACCTACATGTACATGTAGGGGGAATGATAAATTACAGACGTATTCTTAGTTTTGAAAAATTAACGATTTTTGTATAATTGGCCTTTTACATTTTAGAGATAAAATCTGATGGAAGATGTCTCCAATTTTATCAATTTTAAGCAACTGCTGCGAACTACCAGTACAGACTGATCCGATAGAGCACGATCACCTGTGTCAGTTGCCTCTTTGACGTCACCGTTCAGATGGATGGTTCTTGAGATCCTGCCCCACGCTTCTTATGCAACTGAACATAGGTAACAACTCAACAAGTTTCTCAACATGAAGAAGCAGCGCGGTGTGTCTTTGTGGTCATGGAACGCGCAACGAACCTGAGGATAGTCCGCCATTGGAATGCAACCGAGGTTTGCTGGGCCAGAACTTCCATGAAAATTTAATAATCCACGCTCATAACTATGCAAAAGCTGTCACAAAACCACAACCTTTTGTCATTTTCTTAACAAAAGCTTTGAAATTTGTTAAGTATTGAAACTCTAACGGCTCAGGGATGCACACAATTTTGAGATTCTTTATCTCCAGAAAACAGCGCTAACTGCCTTCACAAGAATTGTTTACTGTGGACGAAAAAATCCCGGATCCACGGCAATGAAACTAGGGCTGAAATTGGTATCCGTGCATTTCATAATTTTATTCTATTCTATTCATATTGCGTAGGATTTTGACGAGAACTCTGGGTTGATCTTCACCAGTTTGGGCTCACAGTCAGTGGAAGTAGTAAGCGAAAGCAAAACATAAAATCACTAAAACACGGTGATGTGCGTGAGCTTTGGTCTGTGTTGTGGTGTATTTATTTTTGTCCAGATATGTTTTAAAGGCTTTTGTTAAACCTGAAACTTGTCTTCTGAGAAAGTGTGGTAACTACATGTAATTGCTTGTTTTTTTGTTTTCATGAAGAGAGTCCTGACGCGACAAATTTTATTTTTTTACGATTAAGGTGAACCTAAGAGATAATAACGCGACACCAATTTCAAAATTCGTGACGATTCAAGGTCCTTGATTACTGCATTTTGCCGGATTTCTCCATGCAGTCACTCTTAACTCATTACGTAAAATTGATTTCAGACAGCGGTGACCTCGTGTGGTATGCACCTGAGCTCCTACATTTTAAGTGTGATATTTGTAACTAAAACGTGGATTACTGGAGGTAAAGCGTGATCAATGCTGTTTTAAAGGTGTATTTTCGTGCTCCTAACTATGCTAATGTATAGCATGAACTAAACGACAATGCTATTTGAACATCATCTACATGTACTATGAACAAAATGCAACTGTTTTCATTGACAACTTGTTAATTTGAAAATAAAAAATTCTGCACATGTGACCTTTACAGTAATGACGTACCTTGGGGACTCACATAGCCCGCATCATACAGTGTTATTCGCCAACACTATGTCACTATACTTACTGAACATGGTTGAGTGATTAACGGCGGATCATTTTGGACACAAAACTCGTTCTTCAAACATTTCTCAGTTTTCAACGTACTTCAAATTCACATTGACGCTATATCTTGTGTTTCTAACTAATTTGACCAAACAATCACAGAGATAAGGAATTAGCGTGCAAGTTCCACTTTAACGGTCACAGTCAAACGTCGTTTCTCAAAGCCACTGTAACCGCGTGCACTAAGTACTTCGAACTTTGCAGCATCGGTTGATATAAGAGCGGTGATCAAGCATTGGCGCTGTAATTACATGTACATCACAAACAGAACCTCGTTTGAAGCTGCAAACAGCATGCTGCAAGTTTGTGAATGATGAAGGCGGTAAAAACACTGTGGGGCACCAAAAATGATGCTCCACAGCGTTTTTACCGCTATACAACCATGCATCTGAAGTGACAGTCAGCTACATGTAGTTGTGAGATTTCAAGATCTCTTAGCAAGTATTCCTAGACGCAAGCTTCATATTAAAGAAGACTTGTAATGCGTTTTATAGTGCTGTTGTTATAACAAAAGTATGTAGAATACACGCCACGTGTTACCTACTTATAGTTGTACGTACGTGTTCATGGCATAAAGCGCGATTTTCTTTCCGTCCTCCGTCTCTACTACTATCGCATCATAATGAATGGTGTACAGTCTCTGTTCACTTGATTCGAGTTTGACTGGATGGATCGTCTCTCTGTAGGGCTCAACGACCACTCTCTCAGCCCGTTGACTATCAAGACGACATCGTTAAAGCAGTTAAACTATGCCGTCACCATTATCACTGTCGTCATCAACATCATCATAAACGTCATATGTCACCTCCAATATCACCTTCATTTTTACATAATACAAATATTAATAATAATAATGATGATCATAACAATAACGATAATAATAAGAACAATGATCATAGTAATACGAAGACGAACCATTGTTAATGAGGGTTTAAATGATTTTTTCGTGACCTTGAAACGCCATTTTGTCGTTTTACCTTTTGAGCATGAAATTGTTTCTTTTTCAAGCCCGTTAACGGCTGTGCAATAACCCACTGGAGATGATTAGTCAGTGAGCTAGCACTGAACAGTCGGTCTGCAGCCGCGGACAAGATGCAGCACCGGTCCAAAAATTAGGATCTAGGGGTAGGCCACAGTTAGGGTCAGTTTTTAGGTAGACGTTGCATGCAGGCTCAGTTAATCGCATTCTGGTTTGTTTGTATTTGACATGTTGCAAATGAGACAATATCACTAGTACGGCTGTAGATGCACTGTTCATCAAGATGGCGCCTCCTGCTGCATACATGNGGGAAATTATCGTCTGCTAAAGTAGGTTACCACTGGTAACTGAATATAATTCTCAAGTCAAAGATCCTGACGACACGATACCCGCATTCAAACTGGAGATCGGTGATTTACAAGTAAGAGGACATGAGAGAAAAAATTCACTGAATTAAGATATCATTTTTATGGAAATTATGTGTCTTATTTTTCGTAGCGTACAAGTACAGTACAATGCGGTTTGATGAACGTGCGATTATTGCGCGTGCTCATTTAGGTATTCTATTTTCACTCGTGAAGACGTCATTCGCTGCGTGGTGTAGTGGTTAAAGTTGGCGATCAGCAATACCAAGGTGCCGGGTTCGACACCGTCCTCGGTTTCCCGCCAAATCGTTATCTCACTAGTGAGATAACTTTATGGGTTATTACACGGTTTTATCTTCCATTTGACTCTAATATTGTGGTATAATGCGTTTTATAGTGCTGTTGTTATAACAAAAGTATGTAGAATACACGCCACGTGTTACCTACTTATAGTTGTACGTACGTGTTCATGGCATAAAGCGCGATTTTCTTTCCGTCCTCCGTCTCTACTACTATCGCATCATAATGAATGGTATACAGTCTCTGTTCACTTGATTCGAGCTTGACTGGATGGATCGTCTCTCTGTAGGGCTCAACAACCACTCTCTCAGCCCGCTGACTATCAAGACGACATCGTTAAAGCAGTTAAACTATGCCGTCACCATTATCACTGTCGTCATCAACATCATCATAAACGTCATATGTCACCTCCAATATCACCTTCATTTTTACATAATACAAACATTAATAATAATAATGATGATCATAACAATAACGATAATAATAAGAAAAATGATCATAGTAATACGAAGACGAACCATTGTTAATGAGGGTTTAAATGATTTTTTCGTGACCTTGAAACGCCATTTTGTCGTTTTACCTTTTGAGCATGAAATTGTTTCTTTTTCAAGCCCGTTAACCGCTGTGCAATAACCCACTGGAGATGATTAGTCAGTGAGCTAGCACTGAACAGTCGGTCTGCAACCGCGGACAAGATGCAGCACCGGTCCAAAAATTAGGATCTAGGGGTAGGCCACAGTTAGGGTCAGTTTTTAGGTAGACGTTGCATGCAGGCTCAGTGAATCGCATTCTGGTTTGTTTGTATTTGACATATTGCAAATGAGACAATATCACTAGTACGGCTGTAGATGCATTGTTCATCAAGATGGCGCCTCCTGCTGCATACATGTTATAGGCATTGCGGAGCAGCGACAGAGAAATCGGTTGCAAGTTTAAGCCAGCATTGTAAAAATAGTTAGCTGACAGCACTTTGTGGCCACTTTAGGCATCTGTAGAAAGTTTGCTTTCGGAATCTAATTCTTATATGGCGCATCGGCAGGCCGTAGTGGTTTTGAAGCGATAAGTGCTAATTTCTGATTTTGCCCCTTTTTCTTATCATCCCTTGCTCTTCAATAGAGCCAAAAATATTCACATGTACAGCATTTGATGTGAAAGATATGAGGCATAAGGTTTTCGACAGAGCAACGAAAAGGTGACAAGCCCACCGGTGTGTGTTCTGTGAGGCAAAACCAAGTCAGAACTGTTCTGTTCCCCTGAGGTTGGAATGCTGAATTGCCGGATTGAAATAAAGCCTTTCCATTCCTATGCGAAATTTTTGCCCCACGTGCATGCGTTATGTTTTGGGTCTCGCAAACTTAGACTAGCGCGGATACATGTAGATTTGTAGAAATTGAGACCTTTGTGACAACTTCTTGCAATTTGGTACAATGTTAGGCATACACAAACCTTTTGAAATATCAACGGATGAGCAAGGACGGCGTGCTCCAGTGCTAAGACAAAGCCAGTGGCTTCCGCTGATATCAGTTTATGTCGAAAGTTTAAAACACCAGCAGCGCGAACCGTTGAAATGCACCCACCACCGCACCCCACACAGTGGTTTTCTAGGGGTGTATTTACGTAGTATCGTGAAATTGGCCATCCAAAAAATGGCAAGGTGTCGTCGTGTCCCAAAGCTATTTGCCAATCCATCTAAAAGATTCAAACGCAAGGCGAATTGCCACTAGAAACCACAGTTACAGACGCAAAATATGCACTAGGAAGCACCACAGTAATCGGCGCCATTAAAAAATTATGGTCAGCTGTCCTCTTCCCAATATGAACATATATGACAAACTTCATAATTCTCGTATTATGAGCGGTTTCGCTTAATACAAAGTCAAACATAATTAAAATAACCTCTGAAGGGCGTGTACTACGTCAAATCCATGTCATACCGAAGAAGACAGTAAAAAACTTAACAAAGGTCCTGCAAAGGGTTTAGGAGATTCGGCCACGGACACAACAAAAATGCCACTAAGACAAACCACTGTTGTTGGAACCATCTGAAGATCATCGTAAGCCATCCTGTTCTCAGTAGGAACACATTTGTCAATTTTCATTAACCTTACAGGGGTTTAGCGAAACAAGGGCACATGGCAAAAAACAAGATCGAAAACAGTAAAAATTATGTTTAGTCGGCGCAAAATACGTCAAATCCTTCCGAACATGTCATCGTTACTTTAATAGAAATCTATTTACCAGATTGCATAAAAATTGGTCCAGGAGCTTCACAGAAATAAAGGAGAACGAAATTAAATTGCCACAAGGGGGTTCAGTGTTCGCTGGATCCGTAAAAAAGTCGTCGTCGTCCGTTGTCAACTTCGTGTATACATTTACTGTACTCAATTTAATGAAGATTTAGCTGTGGGCTTAAGAGATACATGTACAGTTACGGGCGCAAAAACAAAGCTGCCATAGAGACGAGTCACAGGTGTCAGACTCGTCGTAAAATTATCATCAGCCGTCTCTTCTTACTAAGAACGTACTGTGTATGCCAATTTTCACAATCATCCTTAGGGTGGTTTGGTTGATACCGGGGCGGTGGCAAAAACAGATTCGAAAACAGCAAAAATGCCACAACAGTACATGTACATGTAAGTGGCACAAAATACCTTGAATCCGTCCGAAAACAAAAAGACGGCGCCACGTCCCTAACCTGCCCACGTGCCAATTGAAATTTCATGAAAATATGTTGAGGATTTTGAAGATACACAGGTAAACGATTCAAAAAAAATGTCACAAGGGGATACACCAGTAGTCGGATCCGTCCGAAATTAGTCTTCATATGTCGTCAACTTCATTGAAAAATATCTGCCAAATCTAGTCAAGATCCTGTTGGAGGCTTAGGAGATGAACTTTGGATGCGAAAAATAACTGCCACTAGGAGGTGCCACAGTAGTTGAAGTCTTCGGGAAACCATCGTCTACCGCTCTCGATACATTAAGAACATTATGCTAATTTCCACAGTCATCCTTAAGGTGATTTGGTTGAGAGAGGGGAGGGCGCTATAAGCCAGACTCAAAAACAAGTAAAAACATGGCGCAAAATACCTCGAATCCACCCGAAAACGGAAGGATAGCGTCAACTTAGTAATCGATGCCTATGCGCCAAGTTCCATAAAATTCCTTTAGGGACATTTCAAGATACAGAGGTAAACGTAAAAAAATAAAGTTTTCACTAGAGGGCACAGCAGTAGCCGGATCCGTCCGAAATTCGTCGTCATCCCACGTCAGCTCCACAGGAATACATCAGCCAAGTGCCAAATCTTCAAGATCGCCGTACGCCCAGACAGAGATGACGGCAATATAACACACATATAGTATAAATACGCAGCGCCTATTAGAGAATTTCAACTAATCAAACAAGGGGAGAGGCTGACACTGCTATTTATTCTTCTGTATTTATATTCATGAGCCTCAATCTAGTAACTCAATTTATATCCAGCAAATCTGAGTCGGGGCTCTCATTGATTTACATGTAGATTAAAGCCTGCATGAAAAGTCCCCTAGTAACGTACTCAATTTAAGTGGAAATAACTCATGCTCCGTGCATTTTGGTGGAGTAGCCACTCATGTCAAAAAGGGTGTGGAGTTATGACCAAAACGTAGACATGTTTCGTTAGTGAGACATTTACAACAGGCGCAAGTCAGACTTACGGCCAAAGAAGTCGAAAGTCTTTTATGTGAAACAGGATTAACCGCATCCTAAAGTAGTTTGTTTAAAATGCAATTTGAGAATCCGTCAAGGAAAAAATGAAACTTGAAGCCTCACGCTCGTGCCGTCTTCTTTTTAACATTGACTCTGACACGTTCAGTGCTTGTCATATGCAGCCGCAGCAGCCCTTGGCCCGAAATTGCATCCTGTCCCCCCATGGGGAAACTAAAGATGAACTTGTTCCCATAGTGAGCACTGTTCGGTATTGCTATGTTCGAAGTTACTCTGACAAAAAAGTTCATTACTTCGAGGAGAAGACTTGCGTATAATTTCATTTCTAAACGTATAACCTACAGCGAATATTGCGCAATTACATGTAGCTCACGAGAACACGGAAATATGACAACAAAAAAGTTCTCATCATTTTACTTAAAAAAACGTTGGGCAAAGATACAATCATTGGGGTATATATTATATGTAGGATTTGAAGTTTCATACCTTGAACATCTTGCAGTGCCGTGAGCAGTAGACCACAGAAGACGGCGACTACGTGAAGGTAGACATGTACGTGGATTGCACTCCGTTAGAGGTCGTTGAATCCAAAACATGAGTAATTTACAACAAATTCTAGAATTTCTAGTCCCGGGGATGTAAACAAGAGTTACTTTCTTGTTCTAGTCGAGGAACTATAAATGTCAACTTCCGCCAGTGACTCACGCCATCGACTGGGAGGGCTGTGACATCTGAGATGCCAGCGGAGACCAGGCGTCACAAAAGTCTCAGAAAAATCTTAAGAGTAATTCCATAATTCACTCTGCCAACTGAGGAAATTTTGTGAACACAAACAGGTGCAAATACGAAGATCCAGTAGCTGAACGCATGAACAGAGGTTAATGCATCCTTCCCCACGAATAACAGAGATAGGGGATTCTATTCCACAACAGCTATGTCTATCAATGCCTCAGCACCCATGGCATGGAGAGAATACAGTAACTACATGTACATGTACATTTGGTCAAGCCGGAGCACTAACTCTCTCCAAAGATAGAAGTATACATGTACATGTGCTCCGCATGCGAGTACCCAGCCTAACAAGAACAACAAGGAGTGTTGAAATGCGCCTACGAATGCACTGCAAATTTGTGCTTCTAGGGTTGTTTATTTGTTTCATAAAAATGGCCACTAGATGGCACAAAAACGTTCAATCCATCAGAAAACGGGAACATGCCATCAATCATTTTATTACATTTCGTAAAAATCTGTAAAGGAACTTCACAGAAACAAAGGAAAACGGAAAAAAATAAAATTGCCAATATGGGACACAGCGTTCCTTGGATTTGCCTGAAAGAAAGTGTCGTCTGTTTTTAGCTAAATTTCATAGAGATCTTGCTGTGGGCTTAGGAGATGCAGCAATGGGCGCAAAACAAAACAAAACTACCACTGGGATGTGCCACGGTAGTCAAAGTCGCCATCGTCAACCGCCCTCTTCACACTGAGAACATATACTGTACGTCACTTTTCAAAATCATCTTTAGAATGGTTTGGTTGATCGTCAGAAATCCATCAACAGCCGTCCTGTTCATAGTAAGAACATACACCTAATTTTCACAATCATCCTTAGAGCAGTTTGGTTGATAGAGGGGTGGGCGTCAAAAACACTCGAACACAACAAAAATGGCCACTAGGTGGTGCAGACTACGTCGAATCCATCCGAAGACGGGAGGATGGATTCACCTCATTAATAGAGGCGTATGTGCCAAAGTTCATGAAAATCGGTTGAGGACTTTTGAAGATACAAAGGTAAACGTAAAAAAATAAAAATTACCACCAGGGGGCACACAGGTAAGCAGATCCGTCCCAAAATTCGTACATGCCGCCCCATCCATGAAAGAAACATATGTGCAAAATTTCATGAACGTACATGTACGCCAAAGGGTGTTGGAGATAGAACAGCGGACACCTGACGCCGGACGCCGGTAGATGACGACACATAAATATGTGGGGGTATGAAAATGGATCTCGAAGTTATGGAAATGTGGACCGTTTACTAAAAAAGAGGGGGAAACGTTAGCTGCTATGAATTGTGTGTGACGGGACGTTCGTAACTTTACGCTTATTGTTATTCATATTTAGTTGCAAATTTTCAGTTTTTCTCATGCTAATATCTTTGTTGCGTCTCAGTGCGCCTTTATTACGTGGGCATGCGGGCGCGACTGTATGTGTCGGGCACTTCGCTAGCGACAGGCTTAGGAGAAGGGTGTTTCCTTCCTTTGCCTACATGAAATTGATCGTCATCATGTGCAATTGAACTGAACGTACATGTATGCCTGATGAGGAAAAAATACACATTTTTGATGCTCAGTGGAGACTTGCTCTGTTACATGTGCATTCCCCGAATTTTGGTAGTTCCTGCCTACCTGTTCTACCTTTTCATATTTTTGTTTCTCTAAGGCGGACCTTTTTGCCCACTTCACCAAATGAGTGGCTCGTTCGAGCCCCCAAAGCAAATCCCATCCCTGGGTGCGCGCATGCACCGTGGAAATGTCGAGACGAAGAGATAGGGTCGAATAAACGATATTTAAAAGGGTTTAAAGATGGGTTTAATGACTGGGCCCTCTTAAGACTGTTCTTAAATTAAACCGAAGTACGGATAATTTATAACCGACCTTTCATTACATACAAATTCTTAAGACCGAGATCTACGTACAGTAAAACGAGAAGTACAGTGCTGATCGAAACCAGCTTCCTATCGAACGCGGCTAGGCCGCGTCCGGATACGGGTTCCAAACCGCTCTTAAAAATTTACTTTTTGGTAAGGATAATAGGACTAACTATAATTTTCTGTATTATTTCCTTTGTCAGCTCTGTATTATATTCTAGGGGACATTACTGTAAAATATTGCGGAACAGTAAGTACAATTTCAGCATCGTACACTTGCATGATATTACCTAAAAACACTTTAACTTCGGCATGACGTACAGCAAAGGTGAAAATTGAAAGATTAGTTCGGACCCATTAGCTTGCAAACATGTTAAAATATCAACAAAAGCAGTTCATTAACAGCCAACTGATGGAGGTCCCAAATGTTTGGTATTAAGACTACATTGAGGTCACTCCAAAGCAAATTTGAATATACATGTATGCCTGGCGGCAGATTCGATGATTGACAGCCCCGTAACCTTCGACCTCTGATAAGTAGTAAACGATTTCCCAAGAAGTTCTGCGGTTCTAATGTGGTTCTGCTAAATCATTTTGTTATCCGCAATATATTTGGTATTTGAAGATCCCCGAGAATGGGGACATATGAGAAATATTGTAAAAATGGCAAATTTTTGTGAGTTATCCTTAACGGTTGGGCCAGTCCTCATTGCTAAGTTACCCGGACGTCATACTTATGAACCAGAATATATCGGAGCAGTTTAGTCTCTGCCAATAACTAGTCCATTGGGTGCTTAGATCCAGACACATATCTACATGTATATATCTATGTTATGGCGAAAATTGAATTGATGAATCCAAGCTAAGCCAGAATTTTTGTCTTCTATTTTTCACGTTTTATTTTACATGGGACACAGGTGTCTGAAGTCACTTATCATGAATGGGGCCTCTTACCAGCGTCTTAGTGTACATCAAGTAAACGTATTACTTCGACCAAAAATGGTATTATTATGTGGCTGCAAATGCTGACTCCGTCTCTTGATATGAACAACGAGTAAAGAGTGGAGTCCCACACTGGCGTACCAGTCGGGAGAAAAGCTATGCAACCTCAAAACCATGGTAATCCTACATTACTCCAGTTTATATTGAATTGGCCAAAGCAAACGAGCTAAGAAACGTCTGTCTGATATCCTTTCTGGTTAACTGTTCAACAAATACCATAAACCCACTCACCACATACCAGATTTCAAGGCAACGTGGTGACGGGGATGAACCACAACCCTTAGTCTTAGGCTACTGTACATGTTGGTTAAGTAGTCTTCCAGTCTAAGATGACACCAAAAATGTTTCATGAAACCTGTCTCAAACACCATTCGTTCAGTCTCTCAAAAACGATTTGGCAGTTTTATTTCCTAAACAACAGACAACGTTTTTCAGTGGAAATCATTTTGAATATTTTGGATGTATCTTATTCCATTTACGAAATGTGCACTACGCGAGCGGGCTTGTATTTTCGGGCAACCATGAAAACTAATTGATAAGAAATGTAGAAATAGTTGATGTCTGCCGAATGCTTATGGTCAAACAAATTCCAAAGTGTGTCTTCAATAGTAACATGGCATTGCCGGGATGTGAGCAAGAAAATAATTGTATGAAACAATCATCTGCCCATGTATAACTGGAGCCTGTTTCATTGAAAGTGACTAGGCTCAAGTCAGATAACTTGCCTGAAGCACTACACAACTCGATGCAAAGACCTTGCTCTCTGATACCGTTTCTGGGAATATACTCAAACAATTCTCATGAATCCTACAACTTGCACACCGTCAATTATTGCCAAATATGGTGCGCTAACAATAATATTCTGAAAATTTTATTTAGAGATAGGAAATTGAGAGCACAATACTAGATTTTCCCCTTAATTGCTTTTAATCATATGGGTCGAACGGAGGTGATGGCAAGTAATAACAAGGATGTCAAGTTACGCCCTTAATCTTTAGACTGCTCTGCAGCATCAAATGGAACGTCGCTTATTTGATCTTTGTTGACCTCCGAAACTTGTTCACCCTCCTTGCCTGCGCTGAAGCTATCGTTGCAGGTTGAGATATTAGTCCGAGTCTCTACCTCGACCTTAGCATTCACAGAGCCTTGAAGGGGTTCAGGTTCTTTTACGGTTGCCTCCGTCCAGATATTGGGGTTCTTCGCCAGATCGATGTCACTCGAAGAGACCTCATATCGTGGCTCAGCAGTAATGACATCGACACTCACAGGGTTCTGTTCTTGGTCGGACATGTGCTCCCTAACTACGTCTATCCCGTTGCCAGGCTTTTGCGTCATGTCGATGTCCGAGGTCAATACTTCAGGCGGCAGCTCCTCAAGTTTATCCATGACAGTCACGGGAATTATGTCGTTTAAGGATTCGTTACCGAGTGCCTTAGTCATTGGATTGGGTTTCTTCGCTTCCAACTGTGAACGTCCGCACGCTCGATTCAAGAGACTTTTAACAGTTTTGAACTCTCGCTTCACGACAACTATTACTAATACCACCGCCAGAAGGGTAGCACACAACACAGTAGGAATAACAACGTATAACGTGGTCCTGTCTACTTCAACCTGTTCTCCAGACGAAGAAGCACCTGAAACGTTAAAGACGTTTGAAGCACAATCCGACACAAAAACAACTTGCCGCTTGGAAATTGTGCCCGGCAATTTGTCTTTGGTCAAGTTAGAAGTGATTACAGCTCTTCGAACGAACTCACAAATTGTCATTGGTTGTGGCCGGGCTCGTAAGGTGGCGTGTCATGATCTTATGATATAACGAGTTCTTTGCAAACTACTAAATCCCTTATCATCTGACTATTTGAACATATTGAGACGGTTTTTCATAAATAAGTGATCTAAATCCAACGGAACCGCTATAAATAGACCGTTTTGTGAAGAAGTTGTCCTTTCCATTTAGCGCCCCCCACTGGAGGCGATGGGAGTGAAAAGTTGTTCAATAGATGACATGCCGCGCCTTGGCGCAATGCACTCCGCCTTCTCTCGCTTAGCTGTTGAATTTGATAAAACTTAAACAATATTATTTTAATATTTTCTAATCAACGCTTAAGACCTGAAATGAAGTCATACATGTATGTGGGCAAAATTGACGCGGGTGATCAGATTGTCTTACCAAGATATGACCATCTGTGGGTGCTCCTCGTGTATGACTTGCGCTCGTCCGCCAAATCTTCATCCGTTTCCCCGTCGTTGTCGTCATCTTTATAGTTTAGCAACTCTTCGTCCGCCTTACCGTCACAGTCGTTGTCGACTCCGTCCCCAGCCGAGTGCGTGGCCAACTGCTCACACGCCTGGTGAGTCAACGCGTGCCGTAGCCCAGCCGGAAATGCATAACCATCACCACGGGAGTTCATGCCAGTAACCACAACACCAAAGTTGATGTTTGGCTCCACGTGCGTAAGCTCGTGAGCACCAGGTTGGACGTTGTCCACTAAACCGTACGTAAGATGTGGTTCGTTCTTGACATCGGAATTTCTAAATCTGAAAGCATGGGTTAGATAACATGTGCATTCTGATCATCACGCAATCGCGGGCAAGCCATTGCGAGTAAGAATTCGTCGAAGTTTGAAATGTGTCCAAAACGCGTGAACAAAAAATAGCAATTTTAAGCGACTATTGACGAGAACAATTATGACAAAAAACACAAAAAATTATTAAAAAACCGTGTTTTTTGAAACTCGCAGCCCATAAGTGTTACTTGCACCAAAAGGCAAGATCGGGCGATACAATAAATTTGTTCATTTCCTTGTAACGCCATCGTGTACATTATTTCATATACTGCTGTAGTGAGATCACTCAACAATTTTAGCCTAAGGTAAAACAAAGGTTCTTAAACTTCCAAACGTGAAGAAAGTCTGACAAAATCTATGGTTTTCGACACATAAGCAATTTTGTGTCAATGTTTTCCTCAAACACGAATACATGCCTATGCTCGACATCTCGGCCAATGGTCTACTATCTATGAATATAAAACGGAAAGTTCACACGAATTCCGTCTCCCCCGCTCCACTACAGACCTTCGTTGCGCCCATTTCGGCCCCGCCTTTGTCCCAGGTAGAGCGCTTCGCCTTTAGCAAGATTCGAAGTGTTTATTTTTTTCTCGCAGACCGTCTTATCGCGGACGCTGAGGGAAGCCGGCCAACTTTGCACTAGCCTTTGTCATTGGTGACGTCAGTCCGTCGGCTTAATTGCCAGAGTGACGTCTGTCCGTTGGTTTAATTTCAGACCCTTGGGCTTCCATCGCACGTATTCTTCTTCGGGTCTGACGCCGCCAAATTTGGTACTTTGCTTCGCGATACTTATTGCCTATGCTTTGTCACATTTCGCCCGTGTTTTGTCACTAAAAATACCTGCGCACGTCGTTGTCTTTTTTCTTTCCCCATGATGTTACGCGAGTACACCCGAATGTTTACAATCCATTCATTACGGCTTAGTACAGCATAGGCGGATTTAGGGGGGGGGGGGNGCTCAGATCCAATTTCAAGTGTCAAATTCGGAACGCGGAGCAATCGTAACGGAACTATGGCTAAGTATAGGCTCTCCAGCGATATCCAAGGCGACCGGCAGTGGCGCTGCGCACTACGACTCCGTTTCCGTCGTCTGCTCCACTGTGCAATGAAGACATTTACTTCATTTTTTAAAGAAAATGGAATCTAAGTGACGACGAAAAACAGAAGTTGCTGGTAAGATTTGAATTTTAATCGAGCCTTAGTGAATCACTCAGAAACTCATAATTCTCTACTTGTCAAACCTTAACTAAGACGATTTCCAAAGCAATTCCGTCGTTATTGCCAACACGAAAAACGGATTTGGTCTTTTGGGCATTTGAAGACTATTTTAAATACAACAAATTTGTTATGAACCGAGAGTACAAAATACAAAACGTGTAATAAGCATTACAAAAAGAAGTAGGATTCGCGCGCAAACGCTGTGGTCCATAAACAATTATGTCTCTTAGTATCAGGTAACAAATTAAATCGTGGTGGTGTAGTGGTAAAGCACGCGCGCTATATCCGTCAGGTCGTGAGTTCGAGTCTGTGGTAGGTGCAGTTTTTCCTGTTTGACACGTCCTCTTTTTACCTGGATAATACTTCAGGAATCAAGGAAAATGCTTGATTTTAGAGGAAAAACAGAACCCCCCCTCCCAAGCTCCCCCATTCGGTGCTATAATATGCGCATCTACAGTCGTGCTTTGCGCAAATGCTTACAAAAAATGTTGGGTCCCCCCTTGTGATATCCTTGATCCGCCACTGGTACAAGACTCCACTATTGGCAAACAAACAAGCTTTCAGAGTGCACTGCTAAGTTATATGTTTTACAACCCACAATACGGAATAAAAATAGTCACTGTGTCTATTTTGCTGACTTATGTGGCGATATTCAATTTAATTTGAGCCAAAAAATTGTACATAATGACGCATTATCTCAACACTGCGCTACGAGATATGGGTGCTTCGGTCCACATGTGCTCACAGTCTTCCTAACAATTCTTACTCACTTCGCAATCAGCCGTGTACCTGTAGGAAAGCACGGGTAGCAGCTAGTATTTGTAATAATCAGAACCTACACGTTTCCTATAAGAGCGTGCGTCACATGCCATACTTTCGCTTTAATGACATAATACGGCTATATGATATTGTTTTCCGTATTCACGTCCTGCAATACTTCAACAGTGCACTCTGACATGGAAAACAAGTACGTCGGTGAACCGGCCACAGGGAGGTTATACGTGTTGTGTGCCTGGCTGCTACATGTATAATAACAGTTAGCGAGATAAAGAATTTAGTTACTACCAGTTTCCCAAGGATCAAGAACTGCGTAAAAAAGGTTCAGAAACATCGGTAGAGCTGGTAGCAAAGACTGATTTAGAGAATTCTTTCCGACTTCGTGGCATAAAGTACGCAGCGATCATTTTGAGGGCGGCAAGAAAACGTTTCTAGGAAACTGTCCAACAATATTTCCCTTAAAAGAAACAGCAACAACACGGCGGAGGTTAGTGAAAAAAACTTGCTTTCGCTTGACCAGAACCTAGCCAACCTGAGCAATTTTGAGGAAAGTGTCTCTGCACAATCACCGACACCTGTTCTGTCGACTTGCTTACTAACGCACATTATGCATTAACGTGCTAAGACAAAGTCCAGAATATTATTTTTTACTTTCTATAAAATTGTGGTGCATTGCTATCAAAATTCGTTGTTAAATTACAATCATTTTTCAGAAATCTCGCCTACAGGTGCGTAGCTGCCGGTCTCGCAATCGTCGATAGGGCAAGTTGAATTCTTGAATAAAAATACAGTTTCGACTCATAAATTACCTGAAATCCTCCTTAAGTTTTCCAAATACCATCTCTTAGATTGTTAAGTTCTTGTGGAGTCTGGATTAGCTGCAGATTAAGTCCAAATCTGCGCTAGATTGTAGCCCGCAATACTGAAAAAATCTCTGGAGGAACACCCATGTTGTTGTCACATGACGTTTGTTTTGAAGTTTGTATGCATGTGCTTGTCATAAGAGTTCATTTGCCAGAGTAAATGCGATGTAATGATCTAGGTGAGCATTGTATCCAAAGAACTCAAGCAGTCAAGCAGAGCGTGTTCTAATATTTAGCTTAGCACTTGCTGGTCTCATCTGCTAAAAACGTTCGAGAATTGTTTCGGTAAGACCGCTATGTCACTCATTGAGTCGCCGGGTGAATGGATGCGTGACCGTAGTGTAACATCTATTTTCCGGGAGATTCGGGGTGTAAGGGTGCGAATGTGTTCACTATCAGTGGGTCATTTTGACTTTAAAAATACCAATTATGATTAGCTAAACAATTTCTCTTAAAAACAATGCACAAGTTTTTACGGTATTAGAAACTTTCGGAAATTAGTGCCAATATTTTTCTTGCCGATGCAATGTTACCCGTTTGATGAATAGATAGTTCTTCGATGACAGCCGGTACAGTAGGCAGCGCTCGCTTCTTGGCCGCGTGCTAGTACTGGTCGAGTTTTTACTTTTGTCAGTCTTCGATTCACGGTTTTCACATGTACAAAGAAGTTTCGATTCCTGTTGAGGCCGCAGAAGATCTGTACCGGAAAGATACAATGCAATCCCGCTGAAAAGTAGGCCTACGCTGCGTCTGCTTTCAAAGTCCAGACAACTGTGGGCAGATTCCTCGCAAGAGCAGCAAAACTTTTGCTTCTTTTTGAATCGCGGCGTAAGTTTGAAGTGTATACTGACATAATAGTGAGGCTCGTGGTCTACAAATACAAACTCAGGACTGTCGGATCTTTCAATTGATAAATTGGAGACGTTACTGTAGAATTTTAGAAATGTAGTGCAATTAAGGCATTTTTCGCGTGTATATGTAGTTCTTGGGCTGGGCGCTTACAACACAACTTAGGAGATGGTAGATGGATCGTCGAATAACTGTGAACAGACGAAGAACATGTGAACTTGTTATGTTTTGCGAAGCTGTGAACGGACTGAAATTGGAACTCGCAGGCATACAGGGGCGATAGTGTATCCCCATAAAAAGTTACTCACTTCAAAATACAGCAAATAAAATCAAATGAAGCATGCATATGTGCACATGGAGTTATAATTAACACATTCCCTGACTCTGGACACAATTTAGTCTACAAATAACTTGAACATATCCATGAAAATCGTGGTTAGCTCGAGTTTCTCTCACTGGGTGCTATTTTGAGGCAGTTACGTGAAATCACACCTGTTGACGAAAAAAAGTCCAAGGGACACAAATTTCACTAGATATTTTCTCATGCTATTTTTGCAAGTGTCACGCGCCAGGTCTCGCGCTTCGTTCAGTTTCACGCTAGCCTTTGGCCTCATACTCACCTGACTAAGCTGAAATACATTGTGGTTATCGCGTGCGCTGTCAAAATCAACAGTAATCACAAAGTGGAGTTGGGAATTCTTCGCCAAAGTCACCTGAATTCCCGTCGCTATAGACCCTATTCACGCAGACAGGAGGCGCGTTGCAAAACGAGGCTCGCTACGATAGATCTGGTGTCTTATACGCGTAGTTGTACGGCTGCGTTCCTCGAACAGCTAAAAAAAATACGGACACTCTGTTTTACAATCCCTAAGGACGTTGGGATTCGGAAGCGTTGCGTCCTTGCCGTACGCCGCGACGAAGGAAAATATGTCCGTGTAAAATTCATAACTCTTTTCGAATCATAATTTGTCGCATCTCGGACTGGATGCCGCCATAGCAACGAGGACCGGAGAATCTTCGGCCAGCCAGCCTGTGTGTCATGACTATGGGTTGAGGCGCGATGCATTTTTCTTTACAAAAAGGACAGGGCCCTTAATCCCTCAATTTTGGGCCCAAATATCGGCCCTATTCCCCTCTCAAAAATATTGAAAAATCACGCGAAATTCCTGGCCACGAGACTTAGAAATTCCCTTTGTGATTGAAAATTTCTCTCCAACGGTTCAAATCAACTGTGACCACAGAGGTGACAATTCGAAAAAGTACAAAATTATAGGCGGATTTAGGGGGGGGGAGCAAGCCCCCCCCTTGACTGCCGAAAACGTGAAGCGGGAGGAAATACTGAGTTTGATCTAGGACCAGTAGCGGACGAGGGAGGAAAACACGTTCCGTTTTATTTTTTTAGTCCAACGCCAGCTTTCCTGAGCAGAAGGTATACATCCTCGGCGCCCGCAACCTCCGGGCCGCCTGCGTGCATACAATAGCGCTTTGCCCGCTTCTCCGAGGATGTCGCCCCCCCCCCTCACTATATGGTATCCTAGATCAGCCACTGAAAATGCTACTTTGAGAGCTTGCAACAGGGCGGGGTGCTATTGATGGTGATAGGGAGGTCAGTAGATTTTTCACTGACCCGTCACTCGGCGAAACGTTCCCCTCTCAGAAGGCTGCACAGGCACCTTTCCCCTAGGATATGAACGAGGCCTCTGACGAAACATAACTATGCTTGTTCCAGGGGGAATCCAGGACTTTGAGTTAGGGGGAGGGGCAAGGCAGAGTATTAGCCAGGATTTTGCCCGTCAGACATTCGTGCTCCTGAACTGTCAAATGGAATCTGGGAGAATTTAAGGGGGGGGGGGCTGGGGCATGGCACCTCGGCTCCCCCCTAAATCCGCAACTGTGTTCTGTCCAGTTAACTGAAATTGAGCTCTAAAACGAGGTTATGCTTTGGACGAATGAATTAGGTGTTTTAATTTTAAAATTCAACTTGATCGAGATTGTTATTGAAAAATACTCACATGAAATAGACGTAATTATTCAAACCAAGAAAGCATACAGAACTGATGCTCATATAATTTTTATTTTCAATTGCGAGCCTGGTTTTCATCGTAATCAAAATATATATTTAATAACATCAAGTATTATTTCAGATCAATGACAAATCAACTGTTAGTCCCGGCAGTGCCTACCTCTCCAGGACCTACATGTAGGCTATGCTTGAAGCTAATAGGCCTAGTCTGGATCAACAAATTAAACCAGGTGTGACTAATTGCACATGACAGCAAAATGCTATGAGCACCACTGTCGAATACATCTTCAATTCGTCAGCAATACGACCGGATGACCTGGTTCGTGTAGAAAGCATTTTTATCAAGAATTTATTAGAAGAAACGTAACCCTGCATTCAGCATGATACCTAATCCGTAACACTACGATTGCCGCAATTTGGTCATGTTTACTTTTCATGTTTCGAACCTAGTTTTCCGGAAAAATTATACCCTTTCGTCAGACAACTCTTTGGTGCATTGACTTGTTCTTTAACTGTATTCTTCTACGTCTCTGCGGTTAATTATTGACACATTTTTAAGATTTACTATTCAGGTTGGACTCCAAAGACCGGCCACTTAACTCACGCAATGTAAATTTCCGCTTTATTTATCGCAGTGAGCCTCGTTTGGATTTTAATGTCTGCCGCGTGAATTGGGTCTATGCTTCATCGAAGATATGTCTAGAAGCAGAAAGAGTAACTGAAGAAAGTAATCACCTGTTTAGGTGATAATTTTAGGTGTAGAATGTATCTTTGACGAGGTGAAAACTTAATCAGTGAGCGGATTTCGCCTACCGCCCGTTTAAAGTACACGGGACGAAATTAGTACAGAACGCGATAGAACGTATCGTGGTGCGAATCCAAATTTCATTTGCCATAACAGCAATGCTTGTTTGGCATTTTTCGAACTAAACGGCTAAAAACTCGACGAAAATAACAGAATACACTCTGCTACCGTATTGGACAAATGGCCAAACGACAAGCTTCTAGTGACGTCACAGTTAAATCTCACGTAATCTAGCGTTATTGTTATAAACTCGCAAAAGGACTATTCCCAAGTTTATTTCATTTTTAGGCAGATTTTTTAAATACTTCGCTCAGACTGCTGGTGAACGTGGGGCATCACATCCTAGATGTATGGTCTTGCGCGTGAGTTTATAAGTTTTCTCTTGTAAAAAGCAGTATTAAATGTAACGATTTATTACTTGAAAAGAGATAGCAAAGATGAAAACAACTGTAACTGCGCGGTGAACTTGTAACATTTCCTAAAAATAGTTAAATACGAATATTTGATATTGTAGTTTTAGAGGAATCGGCGCCTGAGTTTCAGACGATATATCAGAGAGGTTTCCCAAAGCGACATGAACGTGAATTATCACGCAGATATGATTGCGCGCGCCGATTCACGTTACGGTAAGAAAAATGGATTAATTTTACAACAGCAATTTTTTTACGTGAACGTGAAAGTAAACGTGAACCGAATACCTAGCTCAGAGTGTCTACTTATCGTAGCACGCCGTATCCGCTAGATTACAAACTATTTACAAATCATTCTGCGAATGCAATTTCTTTTATTTTCATTCTCGTGACTTCTAACACAAATCCGTCACATCAATTTAGTCAACTTTTTAGTTAATTTTGCGATGAGATTTAAAACGTTGTGTTCTACAACTAGTTTCCCCTCCCTTTCATTCATCTCCATTTCAAACTTTTCCAGTTCCAGTGTTATCTCTTGCTCTTGTATTTTCAGCTCTGCATCATGTTTTTCTTTAAAAATGTTGATGGACAATCGGTACATGTTCGTTTTACACAACTTGAATGAGAACATGTTTTTATTGTATTGTATTTGTATTTTACTATATTCTATTCTGCTATATATAAATCGGTAAATAAAACAGCAAGAATGGATCAACTGAAATTTTCGGATGTAACAACTTTCTTTATCAACAAAAACAGAAATAAAGTAAAATCAAACACAAAATGACAATTGACATATAAGATATGGTGTAATGAAAATGATACATTTTTGCGTAAAAAATTCAATGACATATTTTAAGAAATTTTTATGTTCAATCCATGAGGTTCTATTGTATTCAGTTTGTCTATCCAATATTGTTCTCTTTTAAGTCTGTGAGGG
>NMRA01000614.1:224575-247290 GCA_002633005.1 Phoronis australis | reverse complement strand
GAAACTCCAAATACATTTTGAGCTATCAGGGGTAACGAACTAGCAAGGTATGTCAACTGTAACCCTTGTATTTTCACAGGTGCATCTGAGAGCCAAAACACTACAGGATTACCTGGTCTAAGGGATCCTGTCAGCATTGCGCTCATCGTTGTTGCAATCCTCGCCTCAGTCTTTGCCGTTGTCATCATCGTTCTGGTCGTCATAAAATTCCGGCGGCGTTTCCGCAGTCAACGGTACCACACACGCAGCGACAACAATGCCACGCTCGTGTCAGAGACAAAACGACCAAAGTCGACTAATCTTGACCTTCAGGGCATCATGCCTTTACTAGTGGACAACACAACAACGAATAAAAACATGACAAATAACGTCTATGACGTCAATATGGGCGAGAAACGGTGGTCATCGGAGGTGGAGAAGAGGAATAGCGACAATCTAAAAACCAAAGAGGACATGTTGAAAGACCAAATCATGGAGGATGATATAGAGTTGTGCAAACAAATTCAGCAAGTGTGATTTATGAGTGTAATGTGATTTTGGTGAAGATACTAGATCTGTGACTGAACTTTGGGCGTCTACTTGATTTGTGTGCACATCCCTCCCCCCACAACGTACAAACAATCCTGGTGTTGATCGCCAGAACTACAAATGATAGAATAGAAGACAATCTATTGAGGGCAGGATTTCTTTTTTTCTGGGGAGGAAAGAGATTCCTCTGTTGTGAATGCGTCATGTTAGGCTGACCACCTTGTTAGACGGGCTTATATGTGTGTCACCCATCTGGAATCCGTTTTTACATGTTCCTGCCTTTGTTGCTTGGTCAGTTCCTATTTTACTTTTAACTAAGTAGCAATTTTTATAGAGAACTCGCTTCGCCTGCCAAATACAGGAACTTGGTGACAATGACTCATACGTTGCATCTAGGAAGGAGATCGGTGCTTTATGAACAATAAAAAATAACTGATATCCGTTTGTCCCTGAAGCAAGATGTTACATTGCACAAAAAAGAGACTTGTCTTCGAGTAGACTTACTCCACTTTGCTTTGCATTATGGGCCACTGTGTCATGGAGATGACCTTGACCTTTGCGCTGCCCTTGACCTTGGTCATTTTTGTATTATAGTTGCGACATGTTAGAACACATATCAAACAGTTGTGATTTTGAAAGAAAAGAAATAAGTATATTTTTGAGTCGTGTTGAAGGGAGAATTCTGAATGGTATGTTCATTTATTAGGCATTTGAAATCAACAAAGTTGATTTCGTAGTGGTTTATATATCGCCTGCAAGGCATCTTGTATTTATATTGAGGTTGATAGTATTTTTGTATTAGGTTTAACAGCCATGATAATACTTGTGTTTTTGCACACATTTTGATTTCTTGGTGTGTGCTTTCTTTCAATATGTTTGTCTGTTGTATATTGTCGAAAGTGTAACATTGAATTTTGTACATTTAAGGTAATTGTCAACTTTCGGGTAGTTTTTAAATGCTGTTTTAATATATTGTGTAATGTTGTCTCCATTTTTCACCTCTCCCTTGGCAGCCCTTTGAATGCATTATTCATGTGCCGGAAATGCAAGTTATTTGTGGCGTCTTGAATCTATTTCAGCAATGTGGTAAATCTTCAGTGACTTTTGCTGACCTTTAGATTTTTTCATAATTTTGATTTATCTTCACTGTGTAAGAATTGCACATAAATCCACCTGTTCTGTGGTACATGGAGGAGAGACAGGATTTCCCAAATTTCTGTTTTACACACAAACAACAGAGATATCAGCAGTTTAGGGTTCTTTAGAAACTAATGATCTAAACAACCAGTTTCAAGATATGGATTCAGGTGTTGCACTGGTCAAAGATTCCTGAAATATGTACTTTTAAGGGTTGGTTACCTAGGAGTAATTTACCAGTTACGTGATCAAATGGGATTAGACTTCGCGAAGATTGACAAATACCTTCACGTTGACTCGGTTATTCATTTTAGTTATAGTTAAGTTCCCTATGTTTTAGAAGAGAATTTATGCAGTGAACAAAGCGCCCCACGGCTGAAAGGAAAAAAAAACGAGGCTTCCAGTATTTTGTATAACCCCAATGATGGAACAAATTTGAATATAATATTGATTTTCTCTTCTCAATTTTGCTTAAAGACAAGTCTGTGGAAAATTTTAACTATAAAGCCCTCCTTTATTTTTTTGAGGATTGTCACAAGTGCTTTATGGTTTGTAGTGATCATATCTGGTGTCTGAAACTTATGTTTAAATGTCACCCATTATACATGCCACAGATTCAATTCTTTGTTTTTGTTTCATGTACATCAACGCATCAGTGCTTATTTGATTTGAATGTTCAAAGCTCGCAGAGCGCTTATTGGGAATAATACTTATTACTTCTAATCGAGACGAAAGACCTGTGAATGCCCACATCACATGAGGTATTGTTAATTAACCTATTCACAGCTGAGCTGTTGTGTATATTTACCGACTGTATATTGGTTTATGTGATTTGTCACTTAGAATTAGTAGGATGTATATTTTATATGGTTGGTTAATGTTATACACCATATTTTAGACATGTCCTGCAAGAAAGATAAAGTGGGAGAAATTCACGAAATACAATAAGCCATTTCAGTTTTGGTTGTCAGTGAAGTGATTTTATTACATTTTTGTTCACCCTACGGAAATTTGAGACCGAAATTCTTAATAGAATTGCTTGTGAAAATTTTAATGTCTGATTCTTGTACAGTCATTTAAATATTGAAAATAAACTATTTAATGCAAATTACCGTACAAATGGTTGTATTTGCACGACATTGGGACTTATGCAAAGGCGGTTCTAGTTCTAAACCAAAAAAAAACTTTGCAAGGCTTTGCTGCCATAAAATTCAAGGACATTTAACAAAATTGGAAGGTTGTGGGGATTATTGCCACGATGTTGCTTATACACGGGTTTGTTGATGGTGTGTCACCATCTGAACTGACGAGAAATGAAGAAGGAAGTGCCAAGTCGTTCAAGATGGCCGCCACTCCAGCCAAAATGTGCAGTCTAATCCAGGGTGAATGTTAAAGGGATATTAAACTGCTGGGAAAGTACGTGGGCCAGCTAATGCCATAAACACCAGACAGTGCATGTCACTACAGCAGTTAATTCAATATTCAGCTAGTGTTCAGTGCAGCAACTACAGGCAGTTTACTGCATTTCATTGTTGGTCTTACAGTGTAAATCTTCACTTTATTCACACACAATATAGTTGACAAGTGAAATTCTATTTTCTAAAAATTTTCCACAAAAATAAAGAAATATTAGTCTATAATTCAAATGGGTTGTACTATGTAGATGTCATAAAAGAACATTTGGCAAAGTTTCCATTATTAGCATTCGGGCTTTGAAAATGGATAACAACAATTTTGGCAAATACTTGAGTGCAAAATGAGTGNCTTTGCTGCCATAAAATTCAAGGACATTTAACAAAATTAGAAGGTTGTGGGGATTATTGCCACGATGTTGTTTATACACGGGTTTGTTGATGGTGTGTCACCATCTGAACTGACGAGAAATGAAGGAAGTGCCAAGTCGTTCAAGATGGCCGCCACTCCAGCCAAAATGTGCAGTCTAATCCAGGGTGAATGTTAAAGGGATATTAAACTGCTGGGAAAGTACGTGGGCCAGCTAATGCCATAAACACCAAACAGTGCATGTCACTACAGCAGTTAATTCAATATTCAGCTAGTGTTTAGTGCAGCAATTACAGGCAGTTTACTGCATTTCACTGTAAGTTGGTCTTACAGTGTAAATCTTCATTTTATTCACACACAATATAGTTGACAAGTGAAATTCTATTTTCTAAAAATTTTCCACAAAAATAAAGAAATATTAGTCTATAACTCAAATGGGTTGTACTATGTAGATGTCATAAAAGAACATTTGGCAAAGTTTCCATTATTAGCATTCGGCCTTTGAAAATGGATAACAACAATTTTGGCAAATACTTGAGTGCAAAATGAGTGGAGAATAACCACAAAAATACTTCAAACTGTTTATTGACGACCGCGCGGACTGCTAGTTTCAGTCCAATAAACTCATGCACAATATTGAGTCCTGCCAATGTCTATCACAAGTGGGAGATGTACAGAGCAACAAAGACCGCAAAATTCCCAGCAGACAATATTAGTGTTTGGAGAGCACCGAGCTCTCCCAAGACACCAGTTCCCCCATAATCCCTGGCCCCCCATAATCCCTGGCCCGTAAAGCCATAATACCTGGTTGCATTATATACAAATTAAAACCACCAGCTAAAATGTTGAACTTGTCAACGACTGGCTGTCTCGCATAATGAAAAATTACAGCAGTTACCAAAAGCACGGTTGACGAATATCTTCTTGTTGAAAACCTGTCAACTTATAGAGCCGGCATTTTCCGCAAGTTCCTCAATGATTTTTCTGTGATTTCCTTCCGAGTTTCACTCCAACTTTGAATTACGACGGAATTGTTTGCAACATGAAAACTGCTGCTTGCTTTATTACGGACTGTCCACATTGCCTTATATGGGCACATGACAATATTTCAAAAAAATGTATAACTTGGAATCCTCTTTAAAATCTATTCCATTTTTGTGCCAATTTCCAGCACCCCTCGGTCTATAAATGTCTTTCCAATACCTCCAGAAGTTGGAAGAAAACACAAAGTAAAATAAAGTCTAATTTTTGCACAAGTGACAAAGTCTTTCCGCGACTGCTGATTTCTGTGGACAAGTTAACAACCCTGCAACTGGCTTACGTCTCAATGGGTCTGTCCTGAAACTGCACAGCATCACTCTCATTCTAAGATATTTACCCACAATGCAACTGTCCTTCTTTACATGCAAATGCACTAGTCACCATGTAATAACCTCATAATTACCTAATTCATTATTGTAATGCAGGCAAACTTGTATTATTGCATTTTGAGTAGTAATGGCGACACCAAGGAATTGTCAAATATCAGTGCTGAATACCCAATGTATTGTTCTTCCTTTGTTAACTAACTTTGCAGAAGTTAAAATGAATTCTCAAACACACATTTGGTAATAGACGTGCATCATTGCTACTCAAAAATACTCAAGTGGTCCATCTATCACTAAACAAGTTTAGTCAGTTGGTTGAACTGGATTGCAGCGAAGTACTTTGCGCACAACCGACATAATTCATTTTTGGCCAGCTACCATTTCCAAACCACTGATGTCACATGGTGGTGGAGTTCGTTAGACTGTTTAAAGTGCTAGACACTTGATCCCCCCAGTCCCTGTATATATCCCTCCCCCAGTGTCCTTATCAGACGTCTTCCTTAATTATTGCCGTTCTCAGGCTCACAGTAAATGGGCACTGTTACAGTCAATCTCCTCAGCTGTTTGAGAATGAAAGCCGACTACTGACAAAAACTGCTGCGCAAAACAAGGACCAGGCTGAGCGTAAACAGAGGGCAATGCACTTTGACTGCAAATAAGCTCAGTTCATAGATCATATCTTTCGCCAAAATGAACTGTGAGGATTTCGTTCCACTTTTTGGGTTTCCTCTACTTAGCGAGTGTAAGTCCTCACAGAAGGCTGAGGAAGATAAGTGATTTAGCAAATTACTTTCGGTAGCGAATGAAAATTAAATACTGCGTGACCTCACAACAGCAAATCTCCCTCACTCGCACATTACAACCATGTGTACTACATTTACACCGACTACTATAAACAACGTAGTTTTCAAATCAGTCAACATTTTCCTTAATGTATGCGGTTGCCCACATCCAGCTACACGCTGAGCAATAGTTCGATTGAGGCAGACAGCTCAGCTTGTAGCTCTCTGTCTGCGCTGGCCTTAAGTGAATTATCTCGATAGTGCCCAGAGAATTTCATCCCCGTTAAGAAACGTAATGCGGGTAAAAGCATTTGAAAACAAAACTGAGCTCTGTGACTTTTTAAAGCAGCTATCGCCTATTACTGGATGATCATGTAAATTCTCATACACTATCCAGAAACTCTTGATATCTTAATGTCTCAAAATTACTTTACCAAAAAGAAACAGCCAACACATGAGCCGCACTCATGTAAACTCAATCCACACATAACAAAATAACAGTATTGGACTTAATAAAATTTGATTTTGATGTTAAGCTGTACATTAAATTAAGAATATAATTTTACAAACAATATTTTGAAACTAAACCAGGTTCCACAATTTCCCGTGTTCACTGGTCCTGATCAATCCACGTATCCAGTTCTAACCAGCTCAGATCACTTCAATACCTCATATCATTTACAAGCAACAATTAATTTACATAAACCCGAATTTGATGAGATACAGCCACTTTAAGTCTCAACTGTGGTATTAATCACAATGACATTGCCCGAGACTGAACATACCACGTGACCAAATGAATAACAGTAACAACCAAAATAACATTTGTGTAAGTTGGTAGCAAATTTTTCGTAATAAAAGTTTCACATCTTTCTGTTCGTGTTCACACAGGTTGTTTTAGAGTTTCTAATGATGGATGTATAAGAACAAAGATTCCAGAATAAATGTACCTTATGTGTACATGTATTCTCTTCATTATCGCAGTGAGAATTGGTCAGTTTTTACACCGTGTGCCAACACTAGAGCGAAACTACGTCGTTTCAAAGTTATGAGACAGCTCTGAGTAATCTGGAATCTGCAGAAGCCAGTGTTGTCTTCAACCGTACTTGTATTAAAGCAAGATAAATGTACCAAACAAAAACAAGACAGCATCCCACAAGTAGAACACATGATTTCTTTGACTTCACTCAACTGAATATTGCCTGTAACCCCACCCCCCTGAAACATTTGCAGTGAATTCCACAAACATGTCAAGTACATGACGGCAATTATCAACCAATCAGGTCTTCGGCTGTTGAAATCATGTTTACTTTTGGCAAATAACCTGTGCATGTCCGAGTTCTGTAAGCCGAGAGCAAGCACAAGATGTCTTTCATACAGCGTACACGTGATCCAATAGATTAAATCTTCAGTGGGAGCAATCCACAAACTTTTAAAACTCTGATGAAAGCCAGGAACAAGAAATAATGCTGTCAACAGAATCTACAGGATCAACACATTAGTGAAAGTACTAGCCGGTCTTTCTGTGGGAAAATTCACAAATTACGAAGTGATCCATTGAATGCCCACGAATACGCGTACACATAGAATCGCCTCTGTCACCCCATTAGATCCTTGTCGGATCTCGTCCTATATGTTTTAGGTGGTAACTCGGGGATCTCAGAGTCCCCGTTGAATGTCGCAAACACACTCTCTCTATCCGAGTTCCTTCGTGGGGGTATAGGCGGGGGATTGCTGCCAGTGTCTCTGGGGGGGATTGAGGGGGGAAGTGCGAATGGTTTCTTCCGCACCTGGTTGTAACCAGGTGAATTCTGTTCCGTGAGGGACGAGCTCTCACGATGGCCTCGTCGTGGAGGAAGTGGCGGTGGCTCCTGGGTATCGTCGTCATCATCAGGCAGGGCTGAGAGCAACGGTAAGGAAACAGAAGTCTTCGGTTTAGGTGAGCTCAAATTGTTAGGGGTATCTACAAGAAGAAGAACAAGTTGTACTGCTATCATAATACGCAAGGANGCTTACCCCCAGTTCATGGGAAAAGAATTTTTAATGAAATAAAAATTGAAACAAGGATGTGGACTGTTCAAATACATTCCCCAAGGGTCGTTGCCTTTGAAGTAATCCTGTTTGAAGATGGTGGGTAGTCCCCGACTTCATGTCACCAATGATCGTTGCTTAGCAACCATCTCCCACAGTGTGGCAAAAGGGTACCAATCTAAGGAACTTCAAATATAGCGGAAAAAGTCTAAAAAGCATGTTGTGCGATTTTTCTTGGGAAAACTTGAATTTAGTAGTACAACTTGGAGACATTTTAGATCAACAGTGACATGTTGGACAGAAATTAGGTCATCACTGAATACAAACCTGTGCTTTTTTCAATAGATCATTAGTCAATACTGGCCTGTCCGACTTTTCATTAAGTCATCAGTCAATACAGACTTGCCCCTGTTTTCATTAGGCCAAAAGCCAATACAGACCTTGCAATCTTTCATTAGGTCATCAGTCAATACTCACTGGTTCCTTGCGTGCCGCAGCACGCAGGTATCACTTCATTTTCCTCGGGAAATTTTTTTACACCAGCTTTTCTGACTGGGTAGTCGAAATTCTCAACAGGCAGCGCTTTACACAAACAAAGTGGTGTGACTGATGGACTTAAGTGTGAATGTGGTCTGTTGGGCAGACAAATCGGTGCTTAAAATTTATGTGCAGGAAATGTGAATCCTAGAAATTTTTGGAGTGTATCTTCCTACTGTCGATGACTTTTGTTTACGATACTGTCCTGTATTCATACAGTATGAATAACACACCATCAAATCGGCCAGATGTGTGTTTATTGTACATGTATGTGCTTCAAGAATGCGGCTCTTAAACATCGCTGCAGAAACGAAATAGTCGTTGCAATGCCACTTGCATGACAAGGCTAAAAATTGTTTATAGTCTGCCATTTTTTCACGGTGTTGTAAAGCTGACCAATGAATGCTGAGGTTACATCAACCAATGCTAAAGCGCGTGCCACTGCATGATACGTGCGTACTGGCTAGGCACGTAGGGAACCAGTGAGCAGTCAATACAGACCTGCCCATTGTTTTCATTAGTTTTTCAATCAACACAGACCTGTCCGTTTTTCATAAGGTCATCAGTCAAAACAGACCAGTCCATTTTTCATTAGGTCATCATCTGGACATAGGTAAATTCCTTTCTTCATTAAGTCAACAGTCAAGACAGACCTCTCCGCTTTTTCATTAAGCCCAAAGGCAATTCAGACCTTCCGTTTATTTATTAGGCAATCAGTCAATAAAGACCTGGGCATTTTTTCATTAGGTCATCTGTCAATACAGACCCATCAGGCAATACAGACCTGTCCGTTCTTTTATTAGGCCACCAGTCAAAACAAACCTGTTGGTTTTTTCATTAGACCATCAGTGAATACAGACCTGTCCATTTTGTCATTATGTCATAAGTCAATACAAACTCGTGCATACAAAACCGTGCGTTTTTTCATTAGATCACGAGTCAATAAAAACCTCTCTGTTGTTAACACAAACACACAGTCATGCACACACTCATGCACACAGTAAAACACTGGGACAGAAAAACACACACACATGTGGATGCATCAAAATTGTCATGTTTGCAATCACGATCTTAAAAGCATCTCAAGTAAAACGCACAATCTTTGAGATTACACTAATTCTTACTGACCCTGACCACGTATTTCAACCACTGTAAACACGCCAGAGTCACTGCTCCTCTCCGCATGACCCCCGGGGGTGGTGGGTGGGGTGTTGCTCTGCAGCAGGGGTGAGTTCTCATCACACTCGTCCCCGTGGGGTAGCAGCTTCAGTGTGCTGATCGTGCGTGCGGAGCGCAGCATGGACGATGAGCTATGCCGACTGGAAGTTGGCTTGACGCCCGGAGACTTGAGAGGGTATTCAGTCTTTCGTGGCTGCAAAACCAAATGCCACAGTATACCGTATACATTCAAAAATACCTTTAGTGTGTTTGGCCAGGGTTCCGTAGATTCACTCAATGATTCACGCTCCTACTCATTCATGTGAAGTTGCAGAAAGAAACTACTGTAAAAATTCTCCAATTTGGGACAGTCTCTAGAATTTGGGACGCTGAAACTCACGCAAAAATTGAATTTTCTTGACTTTGATAATCTTGCCATCTTTCCAGTGGTTCTTGAATTTGGTCAGGCCAGTATTGCCTATTTCTAGAATTTGGGACAAGCTCTGACCTTGAAATAATCAATTTTCACTGTCCCAATTGGAAATTTTTTACCGCAGTCTTCAAAATAAACTGGACAGATTTGGTCAACTTCTTGCCAGAATTGTTTGGCAGTTTAGTAGAGCTTTTGTATCAATAAAATAGTTTTATTGTCAAATTTCTGTCAGAGTTTGATGAAAAATAGTAGTGCCTAGCTGCCAATCTTCATTATGGACGGACTTGCTCTCACAGTAAATTGTCGGGATTTCGATGCCGTGCCTGGAGCACCACCTGTGGAGACATTTAGCCAAAATTGAAACGGTTTCAAGTTGGAAAGAAAATAGATATTTAGTTGCGGTTCTGCGCACCAAAATTTTGTACAATTTTGATATTTTTTCCAGTTTATTTTGAAAACTAATTGTATATGGAAAACACTTGAGTAAAACTAAGAAGGAAGTTTTCAAAAAGCAAGTGAGTGAAGGTTGACATCTTTTACAGACCAATTAAAGTACCAACTAGTAAGTACTTTCAATGGATAACACTGCTTGGAATGACCAATGACACAAACTGCTACATATTCCAGGGCTTGGAATGACCAATGACACACACTGTTATATATTCCAGGGCTTGGAATGACCAATGACAAAAAGAGGAAAAATTTCCATGTGATGTATCATTCCACAAACAAATAGGCTTGTGTAATAAAAATATTTTTTGTGTTGCAAAATTTAACTAAAATAAACATTTTTGCATGAATAAAGTCAAAATACTGATGAAAACAACGAGAAAAGAAGAAACTGGAAATCAAATAAGAGGAAATCGAAACCAAAGAAGAGGAAATCCTCTTAAAAGAGGAAAATTCCTGGGATAAAAATCACACACACTATCCAGACCTGTGTATGCGCAAAAGACAACTGAGTGGACCTATAAGGGAAACTAAAGCCTATGCGCATACACTTAAGTGTAAAAATTGAGCAAACAAGCCTTTTGAAGCGAAAAACACATTACTTCAGATAAACGGATGATTTTTAAATTGATTGTCTGAGCACCATGATCAAAATCTTACGAAGACTTTTGTCAAACTAGCATCTAAGAAATTGCTTCGCAAAATTATCATTATCATATTTGTAATGCACAATTCCCTTACTAACAAGTCGCTCTCGAAACATTAACATATCATCAAAACTGTCAAGAAATTTCGCAAAATAAATTAAGTTAACATTACCATGGCAAGAGAATGTTGCCATCAAATTCATCACCCAATCCTAAATAGGTGACTTGCCAAAACCAAAATGAATGAATGCGCTGTTTCTGACACAAACGAAACACTATCAGACAATTGACACGAAGAAGATTTCTACGTACAAACTTGGGCAGTTGCCGTGCATTCCTGGGTTCAATCTCCAGAGATTTATTGTACAAATCATCGTTGAACTCTTTTTCCGTCCGGTCACCCAATGGATTCAGGTTCTCGAAGAAAGCCTGCAATGTCAGCAGCAATATCCTATTGGCTCGTTCTTCAAAACATATTCACTAGTAAGACAGACCCTCCATAACAGACAACGCTTAGTTCCGTTCTCTCAGGAAACCAGGAGCAGCGTTTAAACAATAGAATCGTTAATTCAAAACACTTTGGCATTGTAACACTCCCGAACAAAGGAAGTTCCTAATTAATGATAGCAGGCGGTCTGGTACACGTTGTACCAGACGTGCGTATGCTGCTCAGGTGGGCCATTTCGCTGAGCACCTGAAGAAAGTCCCTATACCACTATCACAACATTAAGTTATCTAACATATCTGAAAAAAATTCATAAGCTGTGAAAAACAGTGATCATTGACATGCGTTTCGTGGCGAGCTTTTTAAATTTATTTACCAACAAGTTTGTTACATCAGAAGCATTCAATTCATGGCAACGAATTTATTATCAGGCATTAAAACCATAGAAAGTACTGAGATAATAGCGCTTCAGACGTAGATTGTTTTATTAACTTTTGGGACGTGTTGCAAAAAATGGAGAAAAAATATTTCTGTCGGATAAGCCTGATGGTTCGAGGCATTGTCCAATGATGTGATAATGCCATGTCACGTATGCTGTTGTTACCTATCATACCAGTAAAACTAACATAAGTCAAGTCCAACAGGACGGAGATTTTATGTGAGTGAGCAAGATGAAAACCCACTTATCTGGAAGGCTAAGTGAACTGAGTCCGAGTTGAGTGAAAATCTGACTTAAAACACTTTGGACTGATGCGAGCTTTACCTTACGACTTTCATGAAACCAAGTCCGNATAACGGTCGGATTAACAAGAGCTGCTTTGTATTTGCCAGGTATCTGTTGAGAAATGTAAAAACTCAGCTCGCATTCGTTGGAAATTCCAGGTCGCATTTTGCGACTTGATACGAGCTGACAAAAATCTCAGCTCGCATTTCCAAATTTCAGGTCGCAAATGCGACCTGCAGCTCGTTATGTCGAGCCCTGCTGATGGTTCAAGGCATTGTCCAATGATGTGATAATTCCATGTCACGTATGCTGTTGTTATCTATCATACCAGTAAAACTAACATAAGTCAAGTCCAACAGGACGGAAATTTTATGTGAGTGAGCAAGATGAAAACCTACTTATCTGGAAGGCTAAGTGAACTGAGTCCGAGTTGAGTGAAAATCTGACTTAAAACACTTTGGACTGATGCGAGCTTTACCTTACGACTTTCATGAAACCAAGTCCGAGAGATATAATGAGTTGACTCACCCGTATGTCGTTCTCGATGGTGAGGCAGTAGGGCTGGTTCTGATACTCTTGTATTTCACCCGTGATCTCCGCCACCTTTCGCCTCTTGCTGAAGTTGATCAGGTCAGGGTTGTTCTGCAGAAAGTCGGGATTACCCTCTTCCGTGTGCAGGATGTTGGTTAAGTACATACCTAACAACAGTCAGTGAATTATGTAACTTCATACCTGGCAACAGTCAGTCAATGTGATGCATACCTAGCAACAGTCAGCAAATGTGAAACATATCTAGCAACAGACAGTCAATTTGGTTCATACATAAAGGAGAACACAGATGTTTTTGACGTTATGATTAGTGACTAAAACCCTAGATTCCTGGTTGTCTTGGAGTCATTGTTTGCGTTAAGTACTCATCCCCTGGCATGTATTTACTATCCACGAAACAATAGGAAGGGACACGAGTGGCACAGCAAAAGGCCTGCATCTTAGTTCTGCACTCAGTTTCGTTGAGCAAATACAATGTCCTAGATGCTGTTGAACACGGCCTATGTCGGTAATTTGTGTAAAGGAGAATAAATTAACATATAAAGGCATTGCACTGGACTGCTCTTATAGTAGCTTAACTGGTGACAAAGAACCTTCAATAGCAGCTATTTGAAGTTCATAAGAAACCAGGGAGCTGCAATACAAGTTTTACAAACTAAGACGAATGATATAGACAAATCTCTAACTTCAAAACAGTTGGCGGCCAACATAAGTATTTCAGAAGAGATGTCACTCATAGACCTACCCATAAATGGTACGCAGGGCGGGTTTATCGACCGCAGCCTTTCATTGTACTTTTTAAAGTGGTCCGCGTTCAGCTCCTTGGCTTCGTCAAATGCCCTCACTAACTTATTTGGCACTTCCTGCAGAGACAGAGAGAGATGATAGCGTAAAGTTTCTCGCATGGGTATCTTTTACATCAACTGGCACTTCATACGAGATCAGCCGGCCGCAAATTGGAGCATTTATCTATCAAGGCCATTAAAAACAAACAGAGTGTCGTTTCCAATAAAACTTGTGGCGTGAAAATATAGCAAAGTGCCGATAGCATCAACTTTCATACAAGCTCACTAGATTTCTAGCATCAGTGTTGTAAATACGTAGACTTCAAAAATTATGAGATTTTACAAATGAGAAAAAGCTTTTAAAAATACTGTAATACAGAAAACTGGTTCAAAAACTTTTTGACTTTCTGAAAAATCCTGTATAATCAAATCACATTCTTTACAGTTTCGTCTCAGTTCAGAAGTCTGTTAGTCAGTAGCACAATTTGTCTGAGAACCAATATAATTACGCAATGGGTTTTTGTACCTCCGCAGAGGAGAGTTGAATTAAGGACATGACTACTGACAAGTTAACGACTCACTTCAAAGGTGTGTTCCAGTCTGTGAATGGGCGCTGAGTTGAGCGCGCTGACAATCTCTAGCACTCCGTTGAAGTTGTTCAACTCCATAAACACCATGAGAATCTCCAGCACACGCGACACCACAGCAACGCGCTCCTCAAAATTTTCTGCGTCCAGTATACACTTCTCTAGCCAGAACGTGAACTGTAATAATCGCACACAACATCAAGTATAACTTAAAAATTTCTTGACTGCACTGTCAGTTTGTTCTATATCTCAAGGCTTTATCTTAAGTTACATCGAGTGTACTTGTGGAGGTTCAAAAATCTGCAACTTTTAAAATAAGAAAAAAAGTTTGAGACAGTGTAACACCTCCATAGGGAGAATAGTGGAATTGCCGAAAAACTAAGAGCGAACTTGCGGTAATTATTTAAAAATTTGATAGAATTAAATCAAGCAAGACATAAATGAAAAGTACTTTTTACCCTGGGAGATCAATGATTTGCTGGACATCGTCGATCATCCAAATGGGTGCAGTGGGTTTTGAAAATGGACATCATTTCTTTATTGAGAGCTCACACAGACCTTACACAAATATCCTCGAACCACTGTTCTATAAAGCGCAAGTCACGGTCATGGCTATTTTCACCACTGTACACATTTATACAAACATTATCGTGGCAATGGAGGTGAAAAGACCACTTATTTTGCACATCTCATATTTTTAACCATTTGCCGAGCTTTGTTGCTTGATCAACCACCACTACGACAAACGCAATTAATGTTCCGGTCGAAGAATCACGACGATAATAAAGCTGTTGGTTATTTTGTCATACTTTAACAATGTAAAAAACCAGCGAATAATCGGCGAATTTTATCTCTTAGCATCACTACTTTTGTAGTATCCAAAGCATACGTTGGCAGTAAACATCGGCCGCTTTGTAAAATGACGAAAATGGCGGTAACTGTGAACGGTTCCCTAACCCACCATTGTAGAGTGTCGTATCATGGCAAGAGTGTTAGGTGAGGTGATGTGTTTCTCCTTTTTCGTCCATTTGCTGCCAACGAGCTCTGAAGGTCGCACGGCACGGTAGAGATCAGCTTCAAGCAGAGTCACCTGACGGGCGATCTCGATTGGATGAAGCTAGAAGAGAGTAAAGACGATGCAAAATGATGATGTATGAAGGTGCAAAAATAAGGGAACTTGTTCAATATCTAGGTAAAAGAGATCTATTCCACTTACTTACTCAACCCTGCTCTTTGTAATGGATTCCTGCCTTGTGTCTCACGAGGAGCGAAGAAAGAAAATGACTGGTCAGGATAGACATGTAGCAGCAACTTACAGCACTATTGTGTACAAGCAAACCTTGTTACAGCGTACATCAAGGCACCTTTGGAATTTGTACGCTATAACGATAGTGCGCTATAACCAGTGTAGACTTTTTTATTGGACATTTGCATCTTGAATGACTTAAGTTGTAAATGGCGTCTTTAAAAAAGGAATAGGCCTAAAGTAATACACTAGTTCGCCAGACTACTGCTATACACAAGTCAAAAATGATACAGTGTATATTTAGTTGTGACGTAAGCGTATGGAGACCTTCTTCAGACTGGAGAAGTCGCAGTCGGCCAACGTTCATCTTAAACGTAGGTGAAGGTCGCAAGGGACAGGAAATTTTAAATGTTATATTGTTATAATAATTGCAAAGGTGTGTAAAGGTGTAAGTTGTATACAATTAACCTATCACCAGGATTTTGAGTGACGGATTAACTGACCAATCACAACGCAGCATTCTTGACGCACCCTCGTTTCCCAGCGGCCATTTTACCCGACAAAAAACACGTTGCCAGGTAAAAGTTATTGTTTGTTTCTCAACATTTCGCAAGGGAGCAGAGTTTGCCATTGGTCAATTATGACTTTCATCGAAATATATTAGATGAAATCAGGACTTGGAAGTTTGCAGGTTGATATTGACGTAAACGTTCCAAGTGGTGTAAGGTGTAACAAGGCTCAACTGTACAAAATATCGCGATGTAAATATTAACCAAATTATGACGGCTGGCTAAATACCATTGGATTGCCACGATGAGAGGAATGCAAGCATTCGGTTTTAAGAGGTTTGGGTAATATGGTTTTGGTGAATTTGTGTCAACAAATTTTGCATTTAAAATACATCTTCACAATGACGGAGATCCAAAAGAAAGTTTAAGAAAAACAGTAAGAGAGGGCTCTGTGTCAACTCACAGTCATTAGGTCGAACTCTGCCGGTGATTTTGTGAGGTGCCATTCCACCTGAGGAGGCGTGTTTTGATGGACAATTTCCCGACCGACACTTGAGCTTTCCAACTGAAAAACAAAGCAAAAGTATACCAAATAGGAAAAAAAAACACAAACTCTGGCATTTCAAGGAAACCCTGCCAAACGAAAATTTTACATGCCGCTGTTTGCTACCTGAGTCTTGAGATCTCATTGACAAAGGGCTATGGATTAAACGAAATAGTGAAAGAAATAAGAACAAGATGTATTGTACTACAGTGGATTAAGTTGACGAATTGTTTAAACTCATATAGCTGCGTCAAATAAAAATAGATGAAAGAAATAAATCACTTGAAAATCAGTCAGAAGTTTTTCCTTAGGAATTTCGCAAAGAAGAAATACCATTAACTTATTTTTTAAACTATAGTACGTAACCATGGCAACAAGATTCCTTTTAAACACAGGGCAAGAACCTCTTTTTAATAAAATGCAATAAGATTCAAAATATGACACCGTTCTGTTGACCAATGACAAATACGGACAATAACTTACCCGGCGCTGTATCGTCTTGGTAACAGACTCTAGCCATTTCCTCATGGCTTTGCCCTTCACGCCCTCGATGAACGTCTGCAGTTTGTCTAGCAGTTCTCCGTCATTCTCAAAGTCGTAGAAGTGCTGGCCCACCCAGTGTCGCATCACATTCACAACCCTACAAGAACAGACACCGCCATGGCACAACCGGTTAAATTAACATTTCAAGAGAACAAAGTATTAACAACATGATCAGCTTGTTTCACATCCTCATACACTTTGTCAACAGATATCAACGAGAATCGGCGCAGACATCCATGATATTACCATGAGTGCTGATCCAACTTCCTTTTGTTTAAACTGGCTTGCACATTACATTGGCTTGCACATTACATTGGCTTGCACATTACATTGGCTTGCACATTACATTGGCTTGCACATTACAAATCTTGATATAATAACCCAGTTATCATCACATACATTGAATTACTAATTATTCTACCGTCATTTCTAGTCATAAAAAGACACACTTAACAAACAGCACGGCAAATACGGAAAAGACATACAAGAAAGCTGCAGTAGAAAGTATCAGAAAACAACGCAATTCAACCAGAAAACAAAACACTAAGTACATCTGGGCCCTGTTTTTTCTCCACTCACCTAAACTGTACCGGTTTGCTGTACTCTTTGCGGAACCTGTTGAGCGCTTCGCGCGATATATTCAACCCAGGCTCCAACTCATCCGGGTCATCCTTCGACACCATCTCGAGATCCGGAATCTCGAACCTGGCGATGAGCAAATCCAGAAGCTGCTGCGGCTTGCAGAATGACCGGTAAGTGGTTAGGAATGTGCGGACCAGCTTCGGATCCGCGTTTTTATGATACGTGAGCCGCTCGACGAGCTTGACTAACGTGCCACCCTTGATAAGCGGCCAGTCTGAGTTGCGGGTCTGTCGCTCGTCCGTGATAAACTCGATGTTGGAGCTAGAGTCAGCTTCAGTGAAGGGATAGTCGTCTTGGCTAGGCATTAGGAGAGGCTCTTGGCTTCTCTCCTCCTGTAGAATGACGTCTAACGATCGCTCCAACATGCTAAAGGAGAGAAAATAAACGTGATAATGGCAAATTCCGTCACTGGATTACTGGGGCACACAACATCAATTTTCTTACAGATAGATAATGCAGGCACAAACTATCAGAAGAGATTCGTAGAATAGCCTTCCTTACAGACACCTGATGACTTAACATGTATGTATTTTGTCTGCAATGATATGGGGTTATTTCCCACAATCCATTGTTAATACGACATTTCCTTATACCTGTAGAAAGGTTATTTAATATCTAGACATACTCTTTTCCAAGCTACAAGGTTACACAGTGTGCAGGGCAGTTGTCACGCTGTCAATACTAAGTACACTTACATTTGGGAAAATGAAAGACATGCTGTGCATTCAAGACTTTCCGTCTGGCTTTCCAGTTTTAATGAAACTCATTGCACAGGAACATTTTGATGTCACAGAAATGACAGACGTTGTCTAACTACAGTGTAAAAAAGTAAATAATGAGATGACATTGTTCTGACTCCTCCCAACATCACATGTAGCAAATAGGGGTATGTGGCAGCGCAGGTAACTACGCGAATGAGAGAGAACCACTTCATCGAGGCTACAACGCTGACTGGTGGAAGTTTCAAGATTGAGAATGAAAAGTATTTGTATGCAAACGTGTTTAGTAAAATCTTTTGAAAGAAAAGACAAGTGTTGATTATGACAGGCCAAAATTGTCAGAGGCTTTTGTTACGTGACATACAATATTATTTATCCTATAGCATCACTGTGAAACCATAGATAACTATTGTGAGATAACCCAGAGTTACTTGAGGTGGCAGTGTGGACTAGTGGGACAAGTGTCCATCTCCTTTACTCAAAGTCGTGAGATCGAGTCCCACTGGGGTACACTGCTAGACCCATGATTCAGGTATCTAGCTCCTCAGCTCAGTTTTAACTATATATCAAATAATTCCAGGTGATCAGTGCAGCGCAACCACCTGAGTGGCCAGTGCAACATGTACTATTACTTTTTTAACAACTTACCTGTGTGTCTGTAGAAGACTCAGGTGAGTTAATGACTTACCTATGGGTCTGAAGTAGACTCAGGTGAGTTAATGACTTACTTCTGGGTCTGAAGAAGACTCAGGTGCATTAATGACTTACCTGTGTGTATGAAGTAGACTCAGGTGAGTTAATGACTTACCTATGTGTCTGAAGAAGACTCAGGTGAAATAATAACTTACCTGTGTGTCTGAAGTAGACTCAGGTGAGTTAATGACTCACCTGTGGGTTGAAAAAGGCTCAGGTGAGTTAATGACTTATCTGTGGGTCTGAAGTAAACTCAGGTGAGTTAATGACTTGCCTGAGTGTCTGAGATAGACACAGGTGAGTTAATGGTTTACCTGCAGGTATGAAGTAGACTCAGGTGAGTTTAAGATTTACCTGCGTGTCTGCAGCAGCATCAAGTGAGCCATCCAATTATTTTTATCTTCCGCTGTCTTGGCATAAAACACAACATTATTCTGTATTTCAAAGGCGTTCTTCAAATCTGTAGGAAAATACATACCGTGCAGTGAGACATGAACCTAAATTTTGTAATGAAATGAATGTAGAAATTAACAAAAATCTGGGTACCCAGGGATGAAATAAGACTTCAAATCAATTCGAGTGAATATCTTTATATGTTAATCTTATGAACAGGCAATCTGTCATTAAATAATCGGTTTCAGTAGTTCTCAGTGTTCTCTTGAAGACGGGGAAAAGTTAGTGGCAACCAACAAAGCATTGTAATATCAGAGTACAAGATATGAGGACGGTGTCACACTCGAGCCACAATCTAAGCTAAAATTGCACTGCCCTGTTCTGTTTACCAAGACGGGCTTGTGTGTCCTTTGAACTAAGTTGATGTCAAGAGTCATAGCTAAGAGCAAACAGTTATGCTTCCTCTTACTCCATCAATACTGGGATGGTCCAAGATCTACTAATTACTATTCTGGAAACATTAAGTCCGACTATGAATGATAACTGTCCAGTACGATACATTTAATGATTCTGTGAAACCACAGTGAACTTCCTCTTAGAAATAGAAAGGTTGAGACATTAACTCGCACGACTTATGATGTTTCCTCTTGCAACAGACACCGCAAAGCTTTTGCAAAAACAATCAATCAACAATTAACCTGGCGACACAACAGGCAAGTTCATGTCAGCTCATTTAAATAATAGAGACAATTTCCTGTTTAACGAGGAAGTATGACGTCACTGGAAAGCATCCAAGATAATTAAGCAATCAACAAATTGAGAGTTATGTGACAGGAAACCGGAGAGAACTACATATTTGTTGTTTTTGAAGTTTGACCTTTTGTTATAACTTTATTCCAGCCTTTTACCATCCAGGTAATGAAACCTACTGCAGCCCTGTCAAGGTCTTTCAGCACGCAATGAAAATTGTGTGTTGAGGCCGAGTGAAAAAAGTTAGTGTCTGAACAAAAGTCATCCAGCAAATAGGGTAAAAACAATCTCACGTTAAGAGGATACTAAATAGGGTTTTGGCGAGTTCAACCAATCCTCATTCTGTTACCTGCAAATACATCACTGGCAGCAAACTTCAGTGATGAAAGCAGAATTCAACTAACACCACAAAATCACTGCTTCACAGCATAGATATTATGGTTTTTAGTGGGTGGTCTTTCCCCCAACTGTTGCGTAACTCGCCTTTAGTGTAGGCCACGCTAGCCTTTTAGCAGACTTTGTACAAGTTTTCACAGTTGCTACAAACTCTTGAGGTTTGACGAGGGTTGCAAAGCATTACTTTGTTTTTGAGATTTGTATGGGGAAAGTAATTGTTAATAGGTTAACAGGCCAAAATTGGGTTTAGTATCCTTTTAACAATGGAAAGTTGTTAGCAATAATGTTGAAAAGCACATGACTTGGATTTTAAGACATTTGTGTGTGAGAATTTCCTAACAAGCACTAGAGATGAAATGAACTAGCGTGGAGTGACTACGGAAGTTACCGTCAGTGTCCTCACGATCGACAATTTCCATTTTACGCGTGTAGTACTTTTCTTTGAACTTGAGGTTTGGTTTGCACGAGACTAGCATACCGTCAAACAGGAACAGGTGGCGCTCCGTTCCCTTACGACCTTGAACTTTCCACAACGTACCCTCTGACGGGAGAAAATAATTGAGGCTTACAAGCAGTTAAACAACGTAGTGAAAACAAACTTTCAAGAAATTCTGCAAATCTACACTTTTGAACAATTACAAAGAAGCGTCTCTCAAGCGATGAGGAAAGCAACAATGATTTTGTGTCTTTACACAATTCCACTTCAACCCATTTACATTTGAAAAACTACGTAAGGTACATAAGTAAGTGTACATACAAGGTTCAACCACCAGCAGGGCAAAAATACCATTAGGGCTAAACCTGTGTAGTGTGCTTTTGTGGGATAATAAGCCTTATACAGCATTTAGATACCACCAGGGGTAAACCTGTGCAATGTGCTTTTGTGGGATAATAAGCCTTACACAATGTTTAGATACAATCATGGCTAAAGCTGTGCAGTGTGCTTTTGTGGGATAATAAGCCTTATACAGTGTTCAGATACCATCTGATCAGAAGGTAGATCGGATATTGAAACTAAAAAATGACCAATTGCACGGGATGCTGCCAGTCAGAGTTTGGAGATTATACCTTGGGCCCTGATCTGCCATCCAAAAAACTCATGAGTGAACCTGCCTTCTTGTCATCCGAACCCACATCAGATGAGACAGTAGACCATTCTAATTACCGTTAGAAGCCTACATTCCAGTGATCCGCTCGCCAAAGATGATTGAATGTGATTGGCCCAAATATTAGCATTTTGCGCATTAATTTCCTGCTAATTACTTGTGAGACTGTAAGTAGGATGCATTTGACAGCTCTCGTTTAGAGCATCTGATCTTCTTTATAATCAGACGTCCTATCTGCGATGGTATGAAAATTCCACTTTCAAGATATTAGGAACATAATATCTACACAAAAGAATACAGATAGACAAATTAGGATTAATATGCAACACTACTTCTTCTACTGAATGTAGATCAGAAGTACCCTTGTTCAAGATTATCAAACCAACTCAAGATTTTTCAAACATGGCTGAGAATTCTTTAAGCAAAACTCAAAAGCTGGAATTGTGGGCCTGAGACATGCTTAAAAATTCATTTTGGGACAACGCCGATGGTTGGCATAAATATGCACCAAATGCATCTGATTTAATGCCCAAAGCATATGATTTGAAAATCTCAAAAATCAGGAGGTGGGTATTAAGCAAGGTATTGGTGTTTAGAAGCAGTACTTCTGAAAAGATATAGTTGGATGCTTACCCGCACTGCCTTTTTTGGTTAACGACCAGGGATTTGCATTTAAGTAGGGCAATTCACAATCAAGAATGAAATTTTAAAAATCCTGCGGACTGCAGAGAATGTGCTGCTTTTGAGTAAAAGACAAGCGAATCTCAACCTGCATGAGCATACATGAAAATATTGTGTTATAAGGAACCATACTCCGCGACTAAATAAATGGAGTGTGGGTGTAAACCCGAGCACGGATGTTTAAAATTTAGGAGATGCATGCGTTTGGACAGGGGCATTAATTAACTTGAATGAATATGGTAGTGTAATCAACAGAAATACAACATGACACTCCTGCAGAACCACAGTACACGCCTACTCAATGTATTACACATACCACTCAGACACTCACCCATAAGGAACTCGTTACACGCCTGCCCAATGTCCCGGCCCTCCCATCCGTCGATGGATTTTTGTATCTCATTCATCTTCTGCCTGGCCACTTGACGGTTCACTTGACCGTGATAACGCAGACCAGCCTCACTACAACAGAACGGCAAGGGAGATAACAACACATTTCAAGCAGTGGTTCTGCTGGTTGATTAGATTCTGGGTCCAGAAGAAATTGGACC
>NMRA01000614.1:181954-222088 GCA_002633005.1 Phoronis australis | reverse complement strand
GGGGGGGAAGGCACCTTTTTTTCGCACCCACCACCCATATTTTTCATTTATTTCTTCAGCCTACCGCCCGTAATTTTTTATAAGTTTGAAATGCAACCACCCGTAATTTTTTTTTGTTCTTGTGGTTGACTGCACAGGCGCTTGAGTTTATCTGTTCCTCCATCACCACTAACGTCATTCATTACTAAGAAAACATATGTTTCTTATATATGGTTATTAGCCATCGAGAAATTCGAGCACCTGTAGTTAAATGGTGTTATGGGCATGCCGATGAGGAGATCGGAGGGAGTGAAAAAGTTGGAGCTCTTTGCAAGTTGCATTTTAGTTTCAGTTTTTGACTCTGTGCAGATTGTTTATAAAATTTACTAAAATTACCCACCATCAAACATTTATGGCCCAATGAAACAACAACGACCTGTAAATTTTAATTTTTTTGAAGTACGACCACCAGCCATTTTGAATTTAAGTCAAACGCAACCACCCATAAATTTTAATTTGAGTTGCCTTCCCCCCCTCCCACACATATTTTGCTGGAACAGCCCTAACAAAAATCTGGGGACCAGGGGATGAAATAAGACTTAAAATCAATTCGAGTGTATATCTTTATATGTTAATATTATGAACAGACAACCTGTCATTAAATAATCGGTTTCAGTAGTTCTCAGTGTTCTCTTGAACATGGAGAAAAGTTAGTAGCAACCAACAAAGCATTGTAATATCGGAGTACAAGCTATGCGGACGGTGTCACACACAAGCCACAATCTAAGGGCTGTTCCAGCAAAATATGTGTGGGAGGGGGGGAAGGCAACTGAAATAAAAATTTATGAGTGGTTGCGTTTGATTTAAATTCAAAATGGCTGGTGGTCGTACTTCAAAAAAATAAAAATTTACAGGTCGTTGTTGTTTCATTGGGCCATAAATGTTTGATGGTAGGTAATTTTAGTAAATTTTATAAACAATCCACACAGAATCAAAAACTGAAACAAAAATGCAACTAGCAAAAAGCTCCGACTTTTTCACTCCCTCCGATCTGCTCATTGGCATGCCCATAACACCATTTAACCACAGGTGCTCGAATTTCTCGATGACTAATCACCATATATAAGAAACACATGTTTTCTTAGTAATGAATGACTTTGTTAATGGTGATGGAGGAACAGACAAACTCAAGCGCCTGTGCAGTCAACCACAACAACAAAAAAAAATTACGGGTGGTTGCATTTCAAACTTATAAAAAATTACGGGTGGTAGGCTGAAGAAGTAAGGGCTGTTCAGTAAAATCCGTGTGGAGGGGGGGACTAGGCTGAAGAAGTAAGGGCTGTTCCAGTAAAATCCGTGTGGGAGGGGGGGGAGAGACGGCAGTAGAAATAGAAATAAAAATTCATGGGTGGTGGTCTTTAGAAAAAAACTCAAATTATGGGTGGTCATTCCTGTAAGAAGTGGTGCATTAAAAATGGGTGGTATTTTTTGACCTGTTAATGTTGACAAAAACAATGCAATTGGCATATATCCTAACTTATCCCAATACAAAAAAGCCCATATTGCCAGTGAACAGAGTGCAATATGTTCACTAAGCCATTAATCAAGTCATGGGCAACTTAATTTGAGACCAACTGTTTGTCTGCAGTCCTATTGAATTGAAAAGTTATGCAACACTAAACTGGAGTTAACACATATAAGAAAATTGATGATTTTTAAATAAAAAGTATGAGGAGTAAGATCAACAAGTTCCAATATTCACTTGACATAGAAGTATAAAAGAGTTCATGGAGACAGTTTGAGATTCATAGATCCTTATAATTGAAAAAATGTTCATTGAAATTATAGACACATGGTGAACAGAGACACCTGGTGGCTGCCAAAAGTATTGCTCACAGGCTACTTTAGTTTTGACAATATTGGACAAGACAACTAGTTCTTGTCTGTCAGTCACCTAAGTTCTTAACAGGTCCTCCTGGAGGCAATTTGTTTGCAAGTGTTGGATTATATATTTTAACCTATTAAAAATAATTAAAAAATTATGGGTCATGGGCTGGAGAAATAAATGAAAAATATGGGCGGTGGGTACGAAATAAAAGTGCCTTCCCCCCCTCCCATACAGATTTTGCTGGAACAGCCCTAAATGAAAAATATGGGTGGTGGGTGCGAAAAAAAGGTGCCTTCCCCCCCTCCCATACAGATTTTACTGGAACAGCCCTAAGCTAAAATTGCACTGCCCCGTTCTGTTTATCAAGACGGGCTTGTGTGTCCTTTGAACTAAGTTGATGTTAGAGGAGTCATAGCTAAGAGAAAACAGTTACGCTTCATCTTACTCCATCAATACTGGGATGGTCCAAGATCTACTAATTACTATTTTGGAAACATTATGTCTGACTATGAGTGATAACTGTCCAGTACGATACATTTAATGATTCTGTGAAACCACAGTGAACTTCCTCTTAGAAATAGAAAGATTGAGACATTAACTTGCTCGACTTATGATGTTTCCTCTTGCAACAGACACCGCAATGCTTTTGCAAAAACAATCAATCAACAATTAACCTGGCGACACAACAGGGCAAGTTCATGTCAGCTCATTTAAATAATAGAGACAAGTTCCTGTTTACCAAGGAAGTACGACTGGAAAGCATACAAGATAATTAAGCAATTAACAAAATGAGAGTTACGTGACAGGAAACCGGAGAGAACTACATATTTGTTCTTTTTGAAATTTGACCTTTTGTTATAACTTTATTCCAGCCTTTTACCATCCAGTTAATGAAACCTACTGCAGCCCTGTCAAGGTCTTTCTGCACGCAATGAAAATTGTGTGATAAGGCAGAGTGAAAAAACTTAGTGTCTGAACACAAGTCATCCAGCAAATAGGGTAAAAACAAGCTCACGTTAAGAGGATACTAAATAGGGTTTTGGTGAGTTCAACCAATCCTCGTTCTGTTACCTGTAAATACATCACCGGCACGAAACTTGAGTGATAAAAGCAGGATTCAACTAACACCACAAAATCACTGCTTCACACCATGGATATTATGGTTCTTAGCGGGTGGTCTTTCCCCCAACTGTTGCGTAACTCGCCTTTAGTGTAGGCCACGCTAGCCTTTTAGCAGACTTTGTACGAAGTTTTCACAGTTGCTACAAACTCTTGAGGTTTGACGAGGGTTACAAAACATTATTTTGTTTTTGAGATTTGTATGGAGAAAGTAATTGTTAATAGGTTAACAGGCCAAAATCGGGTTTAGTATCCTTTTAACAATGGAAAGTTGTTAGCAATAATGTTGAAAAGCACTTGACTTGGATTTTAAGACATTTGTGTGTGAGAATTTCCTAACAAGCACTAGAGATGAAATGAACTAGCGTGGAGTGACTACGGAAGTTACCGTCAGTGTCCTCACGATCGACAATTTCCATTTTACGCGTGTAGTACTTTTCTTTGAACTTGAGGTTTGGTTTGCACGAGACCAGCATACCGTCAAACAGGAACAGGTGGCGCTCCGTTCCCTTACGACCTTGAACTTTCCACAGCGTACCCTCTGACGGGAGAAAATAATTGAGGCTTACAACCAGTTAAACAATGAAGTGAAAACAAACTTTCAAGAAATTCTGCAAATCTACACTTTTGAACAATTACAAAGAAGCGTCTCTCAAGCGATGAGGAAAGCAACAATGATTTTGTGTCTTTACACAATTCCACTTCAACCCATTTACATTTGAAATACTACGTAAGGTACATAAGTAAGTGTACATACAAGGTTCAACAACCAGCAGGGCAAAAATACCATTAGGGCTAAACCTGTGTAGTGTGCTTTTGTGGGATAATAAGCCTTATACAGCATTTAGATACCACCAGGGGTAAACCTGTGCAATGTGCTTTTGTGGGATAATAAGCCTTATACAGGGTTTAGATACAATCATGGCTAAACCTGTGCAGTGTGCTTTTGTGGGATAATAAGCCTTATACAGTGTTCAAATACCATCTGATCAGAAGGTAGATCGGATATTGAAACTAAAAAATGAGCAATTGCACGGGATGCTGCGAGTCAGAGTTTGGAGATTATACCTTGGGCCCTGATCCAAAAAATTCAGGAGTGAACCTGCCTTCTTGTCATCCGAACCCACATCAGATGAGACAGTAGACTATTCTAATTACCGTTAGAAGCCTACATTCCAATGGTCTGATTTGTTGTTACTCTGCTCGCCAAAGATGATCAGATGTGATTGGCCCAAATATTAGCATTTTGCGCATTAAATTCCTGCTAATTACTTGTGAGACTGCAAGTAGGATGCCTTTGACAGCTTTTGTTTAGAGTATCTGATCTTTATAATCAGACGTCCTATCTGCGATGGTATGAAAATTCCACTTTCAAGATATTAGGAACATAATATCTACACATTATTACTGCGCATGCCACAAAGACAAACTAGCAACAAAAGAATAGACAGACGAGTTAGGATTAATATGCAACATTACTTCTTCTACTGAATGTAGATCAGAAGTACCCTTGTTCAAGGTTATCAAACCAACTCAAGATTTTTCAAACATTGCTGAGAATTCTTTAAGCAAAACTCAAAAGCTAGAATTGTGAGCCTGAGACATTCTTAAAAATTCATTTCGGGACAACGTCGATGGTTGGCACAAATATCTACCGAAAACATCTAATTTAATGCCCAGGGCATTTGATTTGAAAATTTCAAATATCAGGAGGTGGGTATTAAGCAAGGTATTGGTGTTAAGAAGCAATACTTCTGAAAAGATATAGTTGGATGCTTACCCGCACTGCCTTTTTTGGTTAACGACCGGGGATTTGCATTTAAGTAGGGCAATTCACAATCAAGAATAAAATTTTAAAAATCCTGCGGACTGCAGAGAATGTGCTGCTTTTGAGTAAAAGACAAGCGAATCTCAACCTGCATGAGCATACATGAAAATATTGTGTTATAAGGAACCATACGCCTCGACTAAATAAAGGGAGTGTGGGTGTAAAACCGAGCACGGATGTTTAAAATTTAGGAGATGTATGCGTTTGGACAGGGGCATTAATTAACTTGAATGAATATGGTAGTGTAATCAATAGAAATACAACATGACACTCATGCAGAACCACAGTACCCGCCTACTCAATGTATTACACATACCACTCAGACACTCACCCATAAGGAACTCGTTACACGCCTGCCCAATGTCCCGGCCCTCCCATCCGTCGATGGACTTTTGTATCTCATTCATCTTCTGCCTGGCCACTTGACGGTTCACTTGACCGTGATAACGCAGACCAGCCTCACTACAACAGAACGGCAAGGGAGATAACAACACATTTCAAGCAGTGGTTCTGCTGGTTGATTAGATTCTGGGTCCAGAAGAAATTGGACCGTGGCTTAAATCTAGGTTAACTTTGTTGGGTGGGAATTGGAGCTACGACGCATGACCTATATCAGAAGATACACTTTGTTAGAGTTAATTTGCTCACATGTCACACTAAAGTTGATTTGGAGACGGTGGGTGGAAGTTATCCGTACTTGGCTGAAAATTATTGAGTTAAATAAAAACTTTAAATTGATGAACTCTTACATATTCAAACAGACATGAAGAAAGTGAACACTGAACAAAAATTGTGACAAAAAGTACTGGAAGTCAGAGTCCCACATGTTGGTTTTAAAAATACTTATCCATGACAGCATTCGTTTAATGTGCTACTGTCATGTAATCGAGCGTTGCTATGCATGTTTGAAATCCCGACATTCAGCTTCCAAGATACTTCACACATTCAACTGATTAAGAGACACAAATAATCAAAACTTGCAACCTAAATTTAATTGCCTCCTGCGTAGATTAGTTGCGATCAACGTATTGGTCAAATATTTTTGGAAAACAAGAAATCTCGTTTTTCTTGATGCAAAAATCCGATGTTCACTCATTTTACTGTTCAAGTTATATGATCAAGCCCGTAGTCATCGAATATACCTAGCTCAGCATACCACATTTTACCGAGCCAGCATCAGCTAAATGTCCCTCAACTGGCTGAGCTAGCTCACAAACATAGCAGCGCACCCTGTACCTGGATTGTTGACGAGGTATGGCATTGCCTATGCTGGCCTCTAGCTCAATTTTGAGTCGACTCAACATTCCCTCAGCCTGCTCAAAACTTTCCCGGTCCTCCTCATCAGGACTGGCATCCGATAGCACCTGTAGACAATAGGAGACGACTTTCATTATGATACAGCTAATGTTGCATTGATCTACATACTGGTGCAGAGCCCAGAATTGTGTAATGTTGCAATGATCGACATACTGGTGCAGTGCCCAGAATTGTGTAATGTTGCAATGATCTACATACTGGTGCAGTGCCCAGAATTGTATAATGATGCAATGATCTACATACTTGTGCAGTGCACATAATTGTATAATGTTGCATTGATCTACATACTGGTGCAGAGCCCAGAATTGTGTAATGTTGCAATGATCTACATACTGGTGCAGTGCCCAGAATTGTGTAATGTTGCAATGATCTACATACTGGTGCTGTGCCCAGAACTGTATAATGTTGAAATGATCTACATACTGGTGCAGTGCCCAGAATAGCTCTCTTGCGAGTTTCACGTTAGTCAAAGTGACGTCACCGCAAAAGGGGCAAAACCGGCCATATTGCTCTTGTTTTGCCCCGAGTCTTTGCTACACACGCTAAATCTTACTGGAGTTCTTATGGTGAATTTTACACCTAAAATGTTAACACAACTTAAGAGATGGTAGATGTATTTTGGAATAACTGTGAATGGACAAAGAAAATGTGAACTTGTTATGTTATGCGAAGCTGTGAACGGACTGAAATTGGAACTCAACCCGGTCTAGGCCTGAATGCCGCAGGCATACAGGGGCGATAGTGTATCCCCATAAAAAGTTACTCACTTCATAATACAGCAAATGAAATCAAATGAAACACGCATATGTGGACATGGAGTTATAATTTACACATACCCTGACTCTGGATACAATTTGGTCTACAAATAACTTGAACATATCCATGAAAACCTCGCGATTCGCTCGAGTTTCTCTCACTGGGTGCCATTTTGAAGAAGTGACGTGAAATCACGCCTGTTGACGAACAAAAAGTCCAAGGGACACAAATTTTACAAAGTTCACTTGATATTTTCTCATGCTACTTTGCAAGTGTCACGTGCCAGGTCTTGCGCTTCGCTCAGTTTCGCGCTAGCCTTTGCCTCATACTCACCTGAATCAGTTGAAATACTTAGTGGTTATCGTGCGCGCGGTCAAAGTTAACAGTAACCACAAAGTGGAGTTGGAATTCTTTGCCAAAGTCACCTGAATTTCCCGTAGCGATGCTTCATCGAAAATATGTTTAGGAGCAGAGAGGATCACTGAAGAAAGTAAGCGCCTTTTTAGGTGACACTTTTAGGTGTAGAATGTATTTTTGCCGAGGTGAAAACTTAATCAGTGAGCAGATTTCGCCTACCTCCCGTTTAGAATACACGGAACGAAATTACTATAGAACGCGATAGAACGTATTGTAGTGCGAATCTGAATTTCATTTGCCATAACAGCAATTCTTGTTTGGCATTTTTCGAACTTAACGGCTAAAAACTTGAAGAAAATAACAGAATACACTCTGCTACCATATTGGGCAAATGGCCAAACGACAAGCTTTTGCCCCACTTCCCGTGACGTCACAGTTAAGTCTCACATAATCTCGCGTTATTGTCATAAACTCGCAAAAGGACTATTGTATAATGTTGCAATGATCTACATACTGGTGCAGTGCCCAGAATTGTGTAATGTTGCAATGATCTACATACTTGTGCAGTGCACAGACTTGTATAATGTTGAAATGTTCTACACACTGGTGCAGTGCAGACTTGTATAATGTTGAAATGTTCTACACACTGGTCGCAGTGCCCAGAATTGTATAATGTTGCAATGATCTACATACTGGTGCAGTGCCAGAATTGTATAATGTTGCAATGATCTACATACTGGTCGCAGTGCCCAGAATTGTACAATGTTGCAATGATCTATATACTGGTGCAGTGCCCAGAATTGTATAATGTTGCAATGATCTACATACTGGTCGCAGTGCCCAGAATTGCATAATGTTGCAATGATCTACATACTGGTGCAGGGCCCAGAATTGCATGTTGCAATGATCTACATACTGGTTGCAGTACCCAGAATAGTATAATGTTGCAATGACCAGAATTGTATAATCAAATGACTTGTGGTAATAAGCTAGCTTCGTTACCAAGTAATTTTTAATAGTACACCAATAAAGCTAATTAGTCTTAAACTTACAATACTTGATGATTATAGAATCTCATTATGCACATAGAAGCAAGGGCGAGATGGTAATAATCACAGGCTTGCAATTAAAAACATCATTTTTCGACGAAATCTGCAAAATTAATTCTGTTCGGTAATTCTATCAGCTACAAATAAAGTGTCTGCGATTTTCTTTCAAGGACTTTTAGCCTGGCAGCCAGTCTGTCAACAATCAAGACTTTTGACTTTTTCAAAGAATATTGACAACTTGCATTTTTGACAGCGCACTACTCAGATTAAAGGCCTCAAAAAATGCGAGATCAGCTTTTGCACCTAACAGTAGAAACAAACAGAATTTGCAAGTTTAATGAGAAAAAACAGAGTACGGAAATTATGGTGACCTCCATGAAAATCAAGATTTTTCAGCTTATGAATAGTTACATATTAATTTCATAAATTTCTGGGCATTATTTTGAGTGCATATAATTCTGTGATAATCGATGATTTTAAAAAAGTTCTGGGTCTCCAATTAATAATTAAAGCATTAAGAAATTTGATCCTTGGGAACGTAAGTAGCCAATTACGATTTATGTGTAAACTATAAATGTTCGATTGAAGTCAGTCTGCGAACCTCTTGAGTTAACCAATGATTGATGACATGGACTGCACACGAGACAATTACTCCTCCAATTATTCTATATGTTCAAGATAACTAGTAATTCGTATTTTTAGTAGCAATTACACCTAAAACATTGTTAGCTCTTGCCTTTAAAGCCCTAGACACAAAGCCACGAGGTAGCGGATTTAATTACCCGTCGCGTTAGTTATTGCTATCAAGACCGCTCGCAGACTTAATTCTTAGTTCTCTGTAAAAGTACATCTTTCTTGAAACTAGTCCCCATCTTACTCGGAAGAGACAAATTAGTGCACCGAGACGATAAATCAGCTACAGCTCTTGAAACATGGACGTATCTCAAGTTACTGGTGCACAGTATTAAACACGGATTACAAAGTACTTTGTGCAATATTGTAATAATTATTCATTTAAAATACAATCATTAAGACTAGGGATGATAACATTGGCGTTTTCACAATACCTCTTAGTTTCCAGAATTTCACCATTTTATGGCGCGTGTGAGACTACAAGGCAGTATTTCTCGTTTTGCAAGCTTTCCTTAAATGTATTTAAGATTCCTGTGGCCAGTTGCATGAAACAGTTCCAAACAGAAACTCAAATGAATTCTCAAATATTTCACACGCTTGTCTGGGTTTACTCTCCAATTACACATTGTTTTATTACATAATCTTGATTGTGACCTCCTCTTTTATTTATGGCATTTAATGTAACATGGCTGGAAACTGAGCCCTTATTTTAACAAAACTAAAATTCTTTTTCTTTTTTAAATATAAGCATACTCCCAGAAATCACTTTCGCATTATGTCCAAGTTCTCATTCACTCCCTTGAATACATGCGCAACTAGAATTAATAGATACCTAGGTTTAACGCGAGAGGCGTTGCATGAAAAGGTTCAATAATGTTGAGAACTTGATATAGAGTTTACAGTTGGTGCCTATCAAAGCTAAAGAATGACGACGTTAAAGTTTCTTTAAATTAGAACACAATACGGCAGAACAGCAAAACTTTATTTCATCAAAGTTTTAAATAAGCGTAAACAAGAAGAGATTTATTCTTGCTTAGTTGAAAACCACATAGTATAACCTTCATCAACAAACACACAATGAAAATTTTAATATTTTTGGCAATACAATGAGAGTTCGAAAAATGGAAACATGACAATTTTGGCCATTGTTTTCGTTCGAATTCGAGGAAGTTTTGCTGTACATAATGAAGACAACTTAGCATTAGTGTAAGCTTAAGTCCACAACTACGGTGAAAAAATACGAACATAGTTGAGTGCCTATTTGGGACTGTTTCATGCAACAGGGTACTCAAGCCTCAAAGCCCCTTACAGCACTAATTAGTTGAAGCCAAAATTTTGAATGGTGTTATAGTGTGTAATTAGGCAATCTTAAAAAAAAAAGGGTTCTACCAAAAAACACAACGTTAAGCCATGGTTTTCAAAGACAACAACACTACATGGGTCTTTATCGAACTCAACGAGTAAATCAATGTTGAAGTTAGTGATAAGGCAATCAATGAACACATGCCTGCCAAAATTTCATGACTGAAAAGTGATGAAAATGCGTCAGATCCACCATATTGAAAACAACTTTCGTTAAAGCAGACTCAATAATAGCTACTGACTGCAAACTAACACATGAAAATTTTTGAAGCAATTGGTACTACAATGCGCCCTCTCTAAGATAAAACGTTTTTGTTCAGAAATTGAGGGGCCCAAACGCAATGACCGATATTTTCACCATCTTTGACCAGAAATTAATGATTTACAGCACGTGTAGTACATGTCTGCTATAATAATTGTACAGATTTTCAGCCGTCAAAAAATATCGACTGCTATAAGAATTTGAATCTGAATTCGAAAACAAAATGGCCACCACATCCGCCATCTTGAATGTGATCATGACCAAAAACAATAGGCTTCTAGCTATTCCGGAGCTAGAGGTTGAGTGTGAATTATGTTTGCATCAACAGAAAAATGCGACCTATTGACCACATAAAAACCCAAAAAATTGATGTCAGAGCAACGTACTTGGCGAAAGAATTTTGCCAATAAGTTGGAATGGTCAAGCAGAAATGAAAAACAAGTCAGCCAAGTTAGCAACACCTTTTTAACTAATCAGCAACAAAGGCATATTAGATATCAATTTTGTTAACGGCACCTTAATTAGGAGAACAAAGTAAATTGACATGATGGGCACTAATTAACTCTTATTAACAGTTAGGCACCAGTCATGAACTTTCCATTACCTGGGGCTGTCTAATTGAATTTTCGTTGCAGCAAATCAGCTTTAGAAATTCACAATGCACGGTACAGTAATTATCCATCTCTTGTTTTATGCACACGCACGGTGAAATATTATATTTTGTCAAAATCTTCAACTACAAAAATCCGCAGTAGGAAATTTGTACCACATTATTGATCGTGTCTTTTGCTGACTGTCATCAAAGAAATCTTAGTAAATTTTGATTACTGTCTTGGCTTACCCGTATAACGTCGAAATAGTGAAGACAATGGTAGATAGGGCCCAAGAGTAACTTTGGTAAGACGTACTTTACAGCTTCTAGGTAGCCTTGACTCTCCTTTGGAAAGAAAAGAACAGAAAAGAGGAAATTATTGACACATCTCTCAAACACACCAGGAAGAGAGACAAGAAATTATACCACAACTTTGTCAGTACTTCCTAACAGCATATACTCAGAGAAAAACTTTGTGTCAACAAGGATGTGTCTCTTGTCCACATAAATAACTGAGAGCACGAAATGATTAATTCTGCAAAACAAAATGAACAAACTGGTTCAACACAGAACAAAAGGGATCGTATTTAAATTGGAATCATTCATCCTAAGGTCCTGAGATGACACTTCTGATATTAATGTTGTCAGACGCAACATGGTGATCATTAAAACTCTATGTCAAACATAAATAGCACTAATTTCAAAAGTTGGGAGGTGGCTGGAAAATTTTAATTTAACAGGAAACTGTATTTATTGAAATAGAGGCTCATTTTACTGTCTTTACTACTACAGAAACAACGATGCACAGTGAACTGGCAAAAGTATGGACCCTACCGACAAACAAAGCCATCACCGTGCTGAAATTGATCAACAAACCTGAAACAGTTCTTTGACGTCATCCCTCTGTAGTAAAACGTTCAGTCGCTCTCGACCGTGTGGCTTGAGAATATCTTCCACGTATTTTTCGTAAACATCTAATTCGGTCTCCTGCACCAAAAATATCAACCAATGGCCATCGAAATCAATAACCAAAATTCTGCAAACAACTATACCCAAAATCTGCAACAACTTTTCGCAGTAGGCAACCTTAAATGATCATGAAACACTATCCTTCAGTTCATCAATTACCACTACTCATCTAGTCAATTAAAATATGAAAGCGCTCCGAGGAGCGAAACTTGACGAAATTAACCAAAAAGATGACGATAAAGATGATGACGAAGATGACGAATATGACGACGATGGTGGCGAGGATGAACAAAAGTAATAATAACATATACATGACGAATGTTGAAGTCCGAAATCAGTAAGAAAAAGGCTAAAGTCTTGAGCGACACTTGGTGAAATTAACGAAAAATACGACGGAGATGACGACGAAGATGATGACGATGATGACGAATATGATGATGGTGGTGGCGATGATGAACAACATCACAACACTCATATGACGAACTTAGATGTCATAAATCAATAAGAAATAGGCTACAGTCTAGTTCAATAGAAGATAAACCAACATCAATGCAGCAAGGGCGCTCAACAAAGGAACAGCGTTATCGGAAAATCTCAAATAACTCGAAAAGTAGGCGTCCTAGCGAAAAATGGAAAACATCTTCTGAAAGCCCGTTCAAAATTCTATCTAAACTGATGGTATCACCTAATTCCGTAAATTTTTTGAAAAAAATGAAATTTTGCGTTTTTTTAGGAAATTCAAAGTCAAATAACTCGAAAACGGTAAGTCTGAGAAAAAAATTGTTACAGGCCATTTGAAAGACTATTCTTCAAAGAATCCACATGCAAAAAATCACGTCTTTTTCTCTTCCCGTTTAAAATCGCACTCCAGCACGACTGAAAATGGGTCAACATGAGCCAGATCCGCAATCTTGAAAGCAACTTCCGGTTTTTTGGCTTTGTATAATAGCATGTCATAAGAAACTAATACCTGTAAAAATTCGAAGGAATTGGTTTTATAATGCGCCCTCTACAGGAGAAAACGTTTTTAGGCAAAAATCGAGGTGCGCATGCGCGATCGCCGATATTCCCGCTCTCTTTAACCGGAAGTAAACAATTTCCAGTATACTTGTAGAAAACTTCCAGGCCATTTACTGTGCCCATTCTTAGCCTTTTACGAAACAAACTGTAGCCTCCAGAAGCATTTGAACCTTTAAATGAAAACAAAATGGCGAAAAACAATAGGCTTCCAGTACTTCCGGAACTACGTGTTATATGTAAATTTCGTGATGATCGGACGAAAATTGCGACCTGTATCGTGCGAACAAACAAAACTTAGTGACAGAGCAACAAGTAATGAACAAAACATCCAAGCAATAAAGCAGCTCAGCATACGTAATAGACTTTGACAATATTTTACTTTTATTTACCACTTTTCTAATGTTGTGCAAACATTTTGTTTAAAAATATGAAAAATATTTCTTTTGTCATATTGTCAACAAAACGTGGTGAGCCATAGGATGACAAAACTTCATTTCAGTTTGCTCTTAACCGATATTTCTTATCGATCTATTACCATAGTCACGAACATGAGCGCCATGCATTAACATTCCAGTGATCAGTTACTCTCTTTTGGGTGTTACAAATTGGCAGGAAAAACTCCGCAGCGACGAATTAACCCCTCATCAGACAGCCATGATGGCTGTCACAATTAGACAACTGCTTGGTTGCCTGGATGGTTTGAAAAGGTCACTGACCTCTGCCAAGTCCTCGAAGCACCCCCCGACCAGCGCGGTGGCGTTCTCCTCTGTCATCTCGACCGTTTCCTCCAGGGCACTGATTAAATTCACCGTCACATTGTACAGTTCCAGAACATTGCTGAAGATCACGTCCAAATCCTGTCACAGGAAGGTAATAAGAAAACTTTGTATTGTACAAATGGACGCCTTCAGCTTTTGCCATGGGAGAACAGAACCATTGTATGAATGTCATCAGCATGTTTTAAAAAGCACCCCATAATCTTGCACCAAGAGTACCTAAAATATTTAGTTCCCTCCTCAACTGCTCTAATGTTAATTGACTTCTAACACAGTATTTTGCGAGTTTGCAAATTGTAGTTTACAAAAAATCAAGTACTGATCAATCCATGCTTACTTCCGGTTACGTGGGACCCTTAAAAATGTCCATATTTGGCTAACTTTAAAAAATCATACCTCAGAAACCGCTGAATGGATTCGAATGAAACTTTCAGACACTTTCTCACCTTGAACATTAATACCAAATTTGATCATGTTATTAACACTGATGTTTGACTATCAATGTACCCTTCTTTTTTCCTAAATTATTTTAGAAAGACATAGTCATGCGCTTCAATGGGATGATAAAGAGTCAAAAATCAAACTCTACAGGTCTTTGAATACAAGAAAATAATCTGTAGTTTTGCCAATACTTGGCTAAATACACAAGCCTCCCAATAAGGTCCTCCATAACTGCTACCTACCTTGCTCCTGGGGAATTTCTTAAAAAACGGTGCGCGGAAGACCTTTATGATCATGCTGAGCTCACGGAGATACTGAGTCTCGTCGAGAATGAGGTCCTTGACCACCTCCTCGTAGGTGAGCGAGCCTCGTCGGACAGGCTCCTCCTCCTCATTCAGCGGGATGTCTTCATCATGTTGGAACATCTCCATCAGCACCTGGTGGATCGGGACAGAAACACGTGATCAAAACAAGATGGAAGGACTCGAGAAATAAGGCCTTTATTACGATTGTTACTAAAAGTTTCTTGTAACATATCCTCACCTCTCCCGACACGAATATATTTACATCAGCGTGCCCTGTTGATGCTCCTTTGTTAGAGCATTGCTGTTTTGGTTACGTGTCATTTGGGGCTACCCCTGTTGGGTGTACCTCAGCTGCAATTGGGGGGTGATACTAACTGCTTTTGAGCTTTCCGCACACTCACAACAGACCGAGTCAAACTTCACAGTCATCTAGAATGTTTTCTTATTTTCTGGGTTAACATCCCGGTTCCATGATACGCCCAACCGAAATTTTCAAAATTTTTTTTGCATTTCAACATCCGTGTCTGGCTATATGTGAAACTTTTAATCCTTAAAACTCCAGATCTGTGAATACCACCAAGAGCAACTTCACCTTCGCTGCATGTAATTAATTTGCTTACCTGTGATTAACAAAAGCTAGATTATGCCGATTTTCTATTTAACTATTGCACACCTACTAACTGACATAACCAAAACTCTCATGGCATTAACACACTCATCAGTACTTCATGTCAAAGCCAACCATGTGTTTTCAAAAAGTTAGTTTCAAAGTCTATGCTCAGTGTCGATTTTTGAATTTCTTAAATCTGATGGCGTTACCTAGTACAAGTGTAGAACATTGCAGCATCAGGTTCGAATCTACTTCAATAAAAGTGACGTAAGACTCGAGATAGAAATTTGGTCTTGCGTTCCCACTTCAAAATTGTTGAGTAAAGGTTTAGCCATGCAATTCATTAGTAAATAACTGTCTACAAATAAGTTACAGAAATCATCTCAGTATGTAGTAGTTATGCATATATTTTCACAGACCATGCTATTTTGCTCGAGCGAGATTTAATTGTTTTTCAGAAACAGTTGTGTGGAGCGCACGACCAGATTTCTAACTTAGTCTAAAGTCACTTTTCATGAAACAGGTCCAGAAGCACACTCACCTTGTCAGCACACATGGCCACCTGTATATCCAAACGGGTGATCTCACTGTGTTTCATGTTTTTCACATAGTTTCCAGTAAGCTGAAAACAGACAGACAACAGCTTAAGAATGACATTTCCAGGTCACAAAACGTTGACTGATATTCAATTGTATTCTAAAAACAGACATACTCTTGGAAATAAACTGGCAAGCAATAGGGTAAACATCAAAAAAATACTCATAGGTGGTAATGCTCATCATGGAACGAGTTGACATGACACGAGTTTGCGTCGTGTCAAGAGAGTCGGGTAAATGCAACTTTATATCACAAGTACCTTTAATATTATGTAAATATCCCAAACCCATGTTAGACTATTGGCCAGTATTCTAGATGGATGAAATCTTACCTTCAGGATATCAGCAGCGATATACTCCAGCACAGCTACTATGTACATGGAAACTTGATGTTCAATTTTGTAACCTAGCACCTCCTGAAAATGAAAACATTTTCTTTTTCACTGCACATCCCGTTTTCTGGCAATCTTATCGGCTGCTAGAATCTCATGACACGATACCACAACAATTGTGTTATCGAGGTTCAATTAAACAGCACAAAATGCGAAATTTGACCAGCTATGTAGAGATTATGGAATGCATACATCACAAAGATTTTCAAACAACAAGTGCTACACGTTTGGCAATGCTTAAAAGTACCAAAACAATGCCAACCCCTTAGCAAATTATCAAAACCAAGAGGTACAGCAATGTTCATCTTTGTCTCAATAAATAGCTCACACAAAGACAGTTGAGATTTCAAACTCATGAACACACTCAAGTGGCCTAAAACAGTGCATTATGAGTAAATATGTGCAGTTATTTTAAGTGGAAGGTATCCCTCATCTAAGCCATTTCTGGAGTGACCTCACTTGTCTTTGAATGACATTTTTGCAGTGACCTCACCCACTTCTGCAGAACCTCGTACACTTTTGTAACGGCCTCATCTACATTTGAAAGAGCACATCCACATTTGCAGTGACACCACCCATTCAATTGCAGGATCTCACCCACCTTCACAAAGGACTCACCTTCAACAGAGGATGCACCTTCTCGACCGGAAGGACCAGCGACGACTTCTTCTTGCCGCCCTTCTCCAGGGCCGACTTGGCATCCTTGATGGCCCATTTGTCAATAGGGTGGGGGAAGGTCTTCTGTACCCGTTCCTCCACATCCTGCACACTGTGGGGCTGCGACTGACACAGGATGCCTAGCAGCTTGAGAATTAGAGACTCCACATATTGCAGAGCATCGTCACGGGCCGTCAATGACTGGTGCACCTGCTTCTGCACCTGGAACACAGGGGGGCAGCACTAGTTAGTAACGTACGAATGGTTCCACAACAATAGTCATTTTCCAATATAGCGGTGACATGGTGACATACACCTAAATGGTGATAGGGTAGTCTGGTTGGTAGACAGCATCCCCTGTTCTTGTATGAATTTAATGAATAGGGTATATTTCCCAGCATTTTTTATAAATTCCTTGCCCCCTTCATGCCGATGAATTGCCAATTGCCATGCAGTAGATTATTCAAGCGATTCACAGAGAAATGTCCTATGTTGAAAAGGTCCCCGAATTAAAGTGGTTTTTGTTCTAGAAACAACACCCAATTGTAGCCAGGATTAATTCCATGAACCTATCACTTTTGTTACTTCGTATCCGACAAACAGAAAGTTGAATTGTTAACCCACTAAGCCCGAACAGTACAAGAACGGATGTCATGCTATTAAAAATGACTATATCTTTTCAACCGAAGTTTTAAAGAGATAGGAGTACCTCCAGGGTTGAAAAGAAGCCCAAAACAATAAGCCTGTCATGGATCGAACTCTCTTCTCTTGCGGATATAGAAAAATTCATAACAAAACTGACCTACTTTTCAAAATGTCAGGCAATGAGTTGGTTAACGAGGGAAGAACCATACATTGAGCATTCAGCACCGATAATTGCCCTGTTTGCCAACTGACCTATCACAAGCTCTGCCCCCTTGCAAAATCTTGACGAACAAACAATAAGATTTACCCGGCAACATCTTGTTTGTCGGGTAAAATGGCAGCTTGGAAATGAAGGTGTGTCAACAATGCGGCGTTCTGATTGGTCACGTAAGCCGTCACTCAAAATTCTGGCGATAGGTCAATTTGTTTGTCAGCATTACGACACAAAATAAACACTTACTGAACATTAAACAATGAAGTTGATCTAACACACAAGTGCAAAGAATTCACAAAATCACATAATTTCTATGAATAAATCGCGAAGGGTTTGAACCAGTTCACGTGCTGGTATTGCACCAAATACCAAAACAAAAAATACAAGAAAAGTATCGAAATAAAAAGTAGTTGGTACCTCAGCCAATACCAAGAAATTTAAAAAATGTCCAATTTAACATCTTCATGCTTAATTTTCCACTTCAATCAGCTGTGCAAGCAACACAGACGATGCTGGCACAAGGAGCCGTCATAATTTCTGTTTACGTTTTAGCCACAGCCCCGTCAGGTATGCAATCCAACGTGTCGCATGCAGTTGGACTTAGGAAAACAAAAAACTAAAGTGCAATTTAAAAATATTAACAGTGTTTCCTAAGAACCCAAAACATGACTGTGGACATAAATGCGAGCACCACTAACATCCACTTATGGTAAAAATTCCCTAGTTTGGAAAGTGAAAACATAATTATTTTGCTCAATAGAAAATATAGGCCATTCTAAATTCAAGAATAACCGGAAAGACAGCAAAATTACAAACTCAGTACATTGACAAGACAATGCCCGAAACTGGAGAAAGATTGGTGAACATCAAAATTGCCCTTGTCCAAAATTCCTGAATCAAGCAAATTCAGTTTTTCCGGGAGTTTCCGCGTCCCAATTCTAGAGACTGTCTGAAATTGGAGAATTTTTACCATAAAGTGGTTACAGACCTGTGATTCCACTCAAAAGTCAAACTTTTGATGAAAACCAATTCCGATAAAGAGTTTTCGTTTCATATTGGCCGTTTTGGTATCCTACCAATTTTAAATACTGGTACCCAACTCTAACCATTTGTGTAATGAACTGTTTATTTCTAAGATCAATGCTGGTACGTTATCTCAAGTGTAATTTTCTAAGAAAACTATTTCTTTCATTTTAGTTGATTCCCCATTGGCATTTTCGACATTTCTGTCACAGTGCCATGCTATAACCTACTGGTACTGAACACACCAAGACAACCCAACCACTTCAGCTGCAAAACTTAAAAAAGAAGAAACCTTCATTACTGTAGTGTTCAACAAGGAAGTTCTCAAATTTGATTCATTTCAATACAAAATAAAAAGCACAACTGAACTAGTCAACTTTGGACCACATTCGTAGAAGTTGCTTATCTCTAATGCAGGACTTGATTCATAAATAGCAAATAATTATGACTGAACACTTTGGAAACCAGAAAAAGAGACAAAACAAAGCATATTAATAATAAACATACTGTCTACTATACCTAACTTTTCGCCTTAATTGAAACTTGGCAATTCCATATCCTCATGTGTCATAACCAGTTCTTTAAAATGCAATACTAAAATTTAACAATTGCATTCCAATTCAGTTATTTTTAAATAAGAAAGTACAATTAACACACAGTGGTTACGTTTGAGCAGACGTTATTTACCACATAACTTTCTAACTAAGCTTAATATCCTACCCTGTAAACACACCCTCCAGACTTGTAAGTCACCTACTGAGTGAGTATCCTACCACACAATAAAATATGTCATACTTGTTACCAGCGGCAAGTTAATACAAGCACTGAGTTAGAAATATGCACACAGGCAATATGCAGACTAAAAAATGCCAAAAACCAATGAGTGATGGATGAGTGCACTGCATTCCTGTAATTCACTAGATGCAACAAAGCGTGAACTGTAGCTAAGGTCAGAGACACCTGTCTGTGCCAAAAAGTGTCGTCATGACGCCACTCAGCAGGCTAAAACAACTTTGCCAACATTTACTGCCAACAGTCTTTGTGATAGACAACAATCCACAAGACCAGACAGGCCCGTGCCAATCACAGACGGGAAAGATTCATAAAGGTGGCGCCACTAAAGTGTAAAGGGTATAGCTTGGAGCATTAGTGAAAAGTTTGAGGACATCTGGGTGTTTTCACAGTATTGGACCCCTACGTTATGCATAAACTGCTTAGCAATTCGATTCAATGAAAATTTACCAGAAAAGATTCTGTCATAATTGATATAATCATTCGGAAGACAAAATGTTGTGGAATCTACAGTAAAGTTTCCTAAAATTTGAACAAAAATAATTGCCGAAATCATAATTTTTTCAACATCCAACAGCTTACTACACAGTCAAAAAAATAGTCAAACTTCATCGAATGCTTTTTGATGAAGTATCGTTTTGTTCCTGTTCACTTTTGTTGAAAATTTTGATAAATTAATTTTTCACTGTTCAGCCATATTGTATTCAAAACTGAAAAAGAAACGTTGCCATGGCTACTAGATGAAACTAATTGAGAAAATCCATCGATACCCTAACGCCAACTAAATACACATTACGTAAAACACTAATCCGAGACTAAAGCAATGTGTAAAAACAATTAGTTCTACAACTGTAAAAATATTTGAACATATATAGAGGAACATAGGGACTGTGACATGAAGCTGTTTTAAAGTAACTACGGATTCCAATTGCGTCATCACAGACCAGAAGTAGTTACCGTTACCACACTTACAGTAAATAAGGATTAACTGTGGTACAGCGATAACCAATGGCTTTACACTATATGAAACTTGATAATCTCAGGACATGGCACAAACAATTCCAAACATCCAATAATTCAAGCACATTATCAGCAAAACGTGTAAATGTTTTGAGGTATATCGTCAGAGTTTGGAAGACCATACCTTGTCTCAATTGTGTTTTTGGAGAGGATAAGGTAGGTGGTCACAAGAACACAAATTAAGATAGGTAAAAGTACATTACACTGGTGGATTTAAGGGGGTGGGGACAAGGGGGCCATGCCCCCCCTAAAATTCTCCCATATTCCATTTGACACTTCGGGGTTGCGAATGTCTTACAGGCAAAATCCTGGCTAATACTCTGTCCTATCCCCCCTAACTCAAAATCCTGGATCCGCTCCTGCATGAAGCAAACAACTCTCACATTATTTCAATTCCATTAAATAATGACTGACAAAAAACAAGTTACAGCTACACACATCCAAAACTTCAGGTCAACTAGGCCAAAAACCAACTACCAAACTTCAAATATGTAACATTTGTACACTCTATTGCTTATTCATAATCCAACTTTCCTGAATAGCTTGAATACGCATACCACAGATTCCAATCCCAAAACTCAATAACTTGAACAAAGCCAGGTTAAAATACCACAGAGTAATGTCCTCATGACAGGGCAAGGAGAGTCATGACACAAGCAAACGTGAAGACATTCTAAGTTAAATATTCATGTCATGCTGTCATCGCTTTCTTAAAGTGAAGTCAAATGGTTATCAATTAATTCATAATACTTTCACAATGAACAATAACTAAAATAAGCAAGAAATTGTGAATCAATGAAACCCAATAGACAGTGCAATGCTAAGACGTTGGCATAAGAAATTGGAAGTAAGAAGGTATACCTGCTGAAGAGCATTTATGAATATGTCTTTCCATTTTCCAGCGTTCTCGGCCGATTCGAAATCGTAACTAGATGGTTCGGCAGTTATTTGACTTGATGTTGAAAACATCTTGTCGATGCCGATTTATGACTTTCGGGAACTTCAAGTCAATTCAGGTTGCAAAAGAGGTGTACAGCTCTTCGCAAAGCACATTTTCAGCGACCACAATCTTCACTGACGTCCAGAAAATCAATTGAAAGCTCACATGGTGACACATGGGTAACAAACTAATTAAAGAAATTAGCTCGTTTCATAACGAAGACGACTTTGCTTCCGTGATCGAGATTCTACAGGAAATAGATAGTCACGCATGCGCTGATTAACAGTAGTGGCTGTAAAAAACTTTCGACGTTTTAGCGGAGCGTTTAAAACATTACATATTAACCGATCAGCTGCATATCTGAATATTTATTAATAATAGTTGACATCACACAGTTGCTTGTAAAGTTCAGCAGGCTACTTAGCGAATGAAACCATTTGAAGACATCAAGAAGTTCTAGCAATAGGTGTCGCTTTTCATTGTTTTGGCAGTTTGCACGAAGTCGTTGCCTGTCACGAGTGTACAGCAAGAGACCGGAGTTAACCAGTTAACTGAGTCATCGATGTTTTATTTGGTGAGGTTGGCAAGCAACATATGATTGAGGCTAAGATGTTTACAAAACGACGGCTAACTACAGAGTAGACGGGAACTCTGATATCATTTCAGTTTTTCCGACCTGCCTTGATCCATGACTTGTTCTTAGTCAGACTAAGTTAGGGTTTAGGCACTCAGTCCAAGACTGGTCTTAGCCAGCCAACACTAGTTGCATGGAGACTAAAGTCAGTATACAGATAGGGTGCAATGTTTGTAAATTTTATGTCTACCTCACAATTTCACACCACCTGATTAGCTCTGCAGTCAGCATGTCACCCTCCCTTAGTTTAAATGTGTATCAACATGTTTGCTAAAAGTTTTGTGTTATTCTCCATTGTATAACAGGTATGAGGTATCGACCGGACAGGCTGCATGCAAAACATCCCGCACTTGTAAATGGTAATTCGCTGGACAAGTTACGTTCACCTTATCCATGGTACACAAAAAAACAACTACTCAGTTTATCATGCATTGCTCTGCCGGATGCAACTTTTCCATACATATGTGACTGTGCTAAAACATCCAAAATCAAAGCAACCATAAGTGTCATGACTTCAAAAAAGAGTTGAAAGTTACAAATTTTAGAGTAAAAAGTTGTACTCCTTCTGTTAAAGCAGCTAGGTTAGTTTCAAAAAGGATACACAAAATCAGTTATAGTAATGAGCTACTTACGTAGGCCCTATGGTATGTGCATGTTGTCTTTCATTGTCTTTATCTGCGTATCTCATAGGCTTGCTTCCTCTTTGTAAAATGCGACAGTTTGAGACACTAACCTTGCCTGTTACAGTCATGTAAGTGAAAAATGACCTAAAAATGGTATATTATTTTCGTGCACCACCATTCAGCTTTATAACAAATAAAAGTATGTTGCTGAATTCCTTAGGGAAAAGTGTTCCCATGACGAATGAAAGATATTCCTTTTCCAAAGAAAATACGAAGGGGCATGTGCTGCCCTTGGGTCTGGAGTAGGGGGACGTAGTATGTATCCCCGGCTGTGCCCAAATAGCAACAAATGCCAGTGCCTCAACATGACTGAATAGGCATTGAAAAGACACAGATCGTGCACATAGCATAATGCATGTTTTTCAAACCTCTCATTTATCACAGAAACGTTTGTTTTTCTTGTAAGAAATCTATTGAATATTTACTATTTTAGAGTATAAAAAGAGCAACAATCATGTATGTAGGTGCATGCATGCACACAGACATCACATCACACCCGCGATCAACAAATATTAAGAGAATTAGTCAACTCAAAAAGATAAATCACAGTGGCAGATCTACGTTTTCAGCAAGGGGGGTTTAGGATTCGAGTGAATCTGAGGCGCGTAGCACCGAGGGGAAGGAAGGTCTGAAGAGGGTTTCCCTCCTCCAGTGTAAGACTTTTTGTGGTTTTTAGTAGCTGATTTTGTTTTTCTGGCGAAATTTTTTTCAATTTTTATTTTTGATCCTGTCCCAAGGAGGGGGGTTTGAACCCCCCGAACCCCCCTGTAGATCCGCCTCTGAATCATGGGTGTCAAATAATTCGCATTGACCATTATTTAAGTTTCATTAAATTGCTCTAAAACTTTCAAGTTCATAATATTTGGAAACTTCTTTTTTTTGAGTCGCTGCAAATAAGGCATGCCATTGTACTAGACAAATTAGTATGGATCATAGTTCCAAGAATATTTGTCAATTCTGTGCACCAAGAAAGTTTGTTTTCATCACTTAAATGTCTGTCATCTATTTTCATGTATTTAATCCAAATATAATGAGTTCTATCTGGCTAGATGCAAACATGCTCTAATCATAGTAAGTTATTGTGCAATGAAATTCAATGAAAAGATGTTCAGCATAATGGAGCACTGTTTTTTTATCAAGGTGAAAGGAAGATTCTGTGTCACCATTTTCAGCTCTTTAACATCCTATGACATCACTGTCATGGAAGGTAAAGCCAAAACAAATGTTTAACCTTCGAACTTTTGAACCTTCTGACTTATGGGCCTTCAAAATTTACTGATATGTTTCACAAAGTTTGAGATTACAAAGGGTATGGTTAAGGCACTGCGTTGGCTTGGAAGTAATTTTTTTTCCTACCAAGAATATGCAAGAAACTATTACTTGACCTTCGCATAATTTTCTTTGTTTTAGTTAAATAAGGATGTCTACAGTGCAGCTGTTGAAGTTAGTGACAGATGCCATACAATCACAGGAAAGACTGGCTAATGCTCTCAAGGCAAAGAAAAAGCAAGAGTGCCCTCTGCCCTTGTTAACGGGAGGTGAAATTTAGAGAAAAGTTGGAAGCATTGTCTTCCAGGGGATATATAAGAATACTGCTGTTTTGTGTTTTATTTCTTTTTTTATTCAAACATAAAATTACAAATAGCTAACAATAATGTTATGGCAATGACATTCAAATATTACATAACAAAAATTTGACGATAGTGTTGAGGTGCTTAATTTTATATGATACACATGTTATACACGTTGGTCACCCAGTGCAGGCCCCACTCAGATTAATTTTAAGTGTGTAATTTATATATGTACACTGTATCAGTGAATCGATGACTTAGTCAGCAAAGATAGACTCCCACGGTTTCCAGTATTTCTGTAGTTCATTTAGATAAATTACTTTAGGATTTACTGCTTTGTGTTTTATGTTGTTGGAGTTGTAAACTTAGACTAAGGGTTTTGACAAGTGAGAAATATATTAAGTGATTGGTGTTGCCATTTAAAAATGTGTCTTGTCACAGCCATGGTGTTTTAAGTAATGCTGTAGAAGGAAGGTTTCAGGTTGCAGCTTGGTCAGTGTAAGAGAAGTCTGGCGGTGCTTTTGTTGACAAGTGATCAATTTGAAATATTTCTACAGTCATTTCAGAGATCAGAAGTTGAGCAAATATTGACATCTTCACTTTCCACACAAACCAAAAATACAAAGTGATTCTGAAATAGTCCTTATGGGGGCTTTCTCGTACATTATTGGGACCTTTGGAGCTTTTTTACTAGTGGGAGCCCCATCAGAAATCCAGGAAAAACTTGCATCTGCACCCTTGCCATGAAAACTCAGTTCACAGAACCGATGAAACTTTTCAAGATTAATTGCAAACGCACCCCTCTCAAGTGGCAGAGTTAAAGGGTTGCAATCTAGTGCAGTAGCATGATTTTAATCACAGAGTCTTGGTATACTGATCAGGGACTTTGGTCTGTGTGTCTCTTTTATGGTAGGTTGTGGTAGTCATTTCCGTGCCCTGTTATCGTGGATTGTTTTCTGAATATTCACCATGATTTTTTGTCTAGCAACAAAATGGCGTTTAGAACTTCAAACATACCACCTTCTCATCATCATCTTGTGTCAGTTTCAGTTGTCGACCAAGCGCTGGCATGTCTGGATTCAGTGAGAGGCATAAAAAGTCAACTAGAGGGCAGCACTGTACAGTGGACTGACTTTACTTTCAGCGAGGACTTGCTACTGAAGCTACGTCAGTTGACTTTGATGCATGTACCTAGCAGTCTTAATGATGATGTCAAACAAGAGTTTAGAACACTCCTCGAAAACTGCTTTAAAGGTATCTTTGTGTTATCCAGGGTTTCCAACTGGTGAACTTTGTGTTCAGGAAATTCAACTGTTGTTAACTCACAAATTAAAACCAGATGTGACAGTAACGCCTCTTGTTGAGTGATCACAATCATTATTTGATTGTACTTAATTTAGGAGACATCTATTAATTTTGACAAAAAAATCCGCTTTGTATGAAGTGCCCTACATTTCAGTACGAGTGAAAGTAGTTCCTTGATATTGTCATGAATTGTAAAGCTGCATTTCGCCCTGTTTAGGTGGCTAAAAATGAAAATCGAATTAGGCCGTTTACTCTCATAAAATCGATCTCGTAATATTCCTTATGGTGATAGGATTCCATTTCCATTGCCAACTCAAGTGATAGGCAATGTTTACATGCGCCATTTTCAAAATTGCAGTTTTGTCCAACCCCAATAAACTGAAAAAGGTTTCTTGAGTTGCTGATAGTTTCCTTGTTCTTCTTCATAACAGAAATAGTATCACATCTCGGTTCGTAATGTTATGAGATCAATTTTATGAGAAAGTAAATGACCTAATTGAGTTTTTGTATCTTAGCCTGCTAAACAGGGTGGAATGCAGCTATAAATTATTCCAAGCTAAACAATCTAATATTAGAGTAATTAATAGTCTTTCATACTCAATTTTTCAGAAATACCGTAGCTGAATATGATAAACTTCAATATTTGATTATTTGTTTGGCAATGGAGCTTGTTTAATTAGTTGTATGGTTTCAATACTTTTTGTTGTTGCCTTAGTTTGGTTTATTACTGTTATTCATGTTTCATTTCAAGAGAAGCAAGCAAATTTTGGTGTGTCTACAAGCTCCACTCAAAAAGTGGCTACTGGGTTTAAGGTAGTGCAATAGAAATTGGGAATCTTGCTCCATAACTTAATAGGGCAAGATGTTTATCCTCATTTTGAAAATGTTTGGCTGATTGTCCGAGTCATGTCAGAAAATGTTGAATCCATGGATACTTCTAAAGTTTATCAAATTTTCTACCATCAGAGTTGCTGCCCGCAGGACAGTAGTAACATTTGACTGGCATTGGAAGGTCAAAGGTTAATGCAATCGAGAAAAATTTTAAAAATTACAAGACACCAACAAATAACATGAAAAACACCAATGAGGCGAAAATGACAGATGTTGCAGCATTGGGAGTAAATAACATGAGATTCAAATGTAGCTATATAATCCAGGACCGTCCAATTCTATTTGTCAGTGGCTTATTTAGGAGGATACACTATCCCTAGGGAACTGTTACTTTGTTATCGTGGTCTGCTGTAAAAGGTTTACCCATGTTTTGTTCAAGGTAAATGCAAGATGTTGTTGTTTGCATCGTTAGTGACGTGTCCATGGTATCAGGCCACCCAAGAAGAGCGAGGCCAGCAAGCCAAACACAATGTGATTGTGGTGGTCTTTTCAAGCCCTGACGTGGAATATTTCTGCCCCATAGACCTGCATAAAAAGGAAGCCAACAGCGTCATTGATCTTGTAAGAATTGTTAAGTTGGATAGGATGCATGACAGTGATAATTAGTTTAGGTGGCATCCTCATAATTTTCAGGAAGGACAATAAAATCTCACCAATTTCAGGCAAAATTCATTGTTGAAAATGGCTTTTTCATTTTTGAAGAGACCTCTAAACATTATGTTATGAATCATAATGTTTTTCAAAATATCGTTTGACTGTACAGAGTGTAAGAACATTAAGTTGAGTCTAGTTTATAAAATAAATAAAAACAAAATTGTTTCCGGCCCGAATTTCAGAGATAATTTAACGTGCTCCATCAACTATTCCCCACGTCATTTTCTCCAAAGAATGCGATCGTGATCATTTTGCTCTAAAGATTGTGGTTGTAATCATTTTGCTCTAAAGATTGTGGTTGTAATCATTTTGCTCTAAAGATTGTGGTTGTAATCATTTTGCTCTAAAGATTGTGGTTGTAATCGTTTTGCTCTAAAGATTGTGGTTGTAATCGTTTTGCTCTAAAGATTGTGGTTGTAATCGTTTTGCTCCAAAGAAGGTGATCGTTGTCATTTTGCTCCGAAAATGTGATCGTAGTCATTTTTGTTTCAGGGAGACCAAAATCTTCTGTTACTGTAAGAAATATGATCTGAATGCTTTTGTCAGATTCATTTCATAAAAAAATATTTTGCTTGTTGTGTTTCTGTGGAGGTATCTCTAATAGTAACAATGTTAATGTGCACTTTAGTTGTTTTTAGAACAAAGATCTGTTTTGGTGTTTGTAATAAAGGCTGAAATTTTGATACTTTTTCGTAACGCACGTGTCCTATTTTGTATGTTGTATTTTCAGGGCTGGCTGTATGCAGTAGAGGTATCACACTTTGCACATTATTTGTGTAAAGGCAAGGCTCGCTTTTTGGAAACGCTGTTTACCCCCGAATCAGCTGTGTTACTGTTGTGCAGTTCCTGGGAGCGATTAAAGTCATCAGTCAACCCCAGTGACATACGCAGTATGCTAATTAATTATTTAAAAGTTGCATTTTGCCTTCTTTAACTGACTAAAGACGGAAAATAATCAAATCGGCCTTTTACTCTCATAAAATTGCCCTCATAACATTCCTTACGGTGATAGGGTTCTGTTTCCATAACCAATAGGAATATAGAAATTATCAGTGATGCAAGAAAACGCTTCAATGTTTATTGGGGTTGATCAACTCTAAAACTGCAAATTTGAAAATGGCACCGGTACGCATTGCTTGTGACTTCAGGTGTTGCCTCATTCGGCAACAATTCAAGATACAATGAGCATAGTAATGTGCACTGAAGCACTTTGGTTAAAAATTCAACATTGACCGCTAAACATTGGCGAAATGTCTCTTCGATTAGAATTCATGTGTGTGCTGATTTCTGTAGTAGATATTCTCTGTGAACGTTTAAAACAGTGTGGTGCTGATAAAAAACGCACCTTTTTATAACACCTGCACAGGCTGAGAGCAGAAGGACGTTCATAAGTGTAAGTGCGTTAATACGTTAACAGTCCCACTGGAGTACCTGAATGCATACATTTTTACAGATTTGATTGTTTTCACACTAGAGCCCCCAGGTATATTTAAAGTTTCCCATCATTTTTTCATTCAGATTAATTGATATTTTTCATTTTCATAGTGTATACTTACTGAATAAAGCATTTGGAAAACAAGGCTAGAAGAGATTGAAATGTCCTGTAGGAGATGGTATATTTCAACAGTAATTTGTCTCTTATCTCGCACACAATAATGTGCGAATAAAGCTAAGTAACCAACACTTAGGAATTCTTTACTCAGCTCACTGTAATAATTAATTCTTATAAACTCTGCACTTCTGCTGACAGGTGTCTTGACACTGAACAACTTTAAAAGGACCAACAGGGCCCTCTTGGAAAGCAGTGCTATCACTGAAGAGGCCACCCTCATTTGAAATATCACAATAATAAATAAATAAAATAAATAAATAAATAAAGTCTGGATGTGTAGGCACAGAAAAGTTTGAAAAATGGATTCCTGTCTCTCATCACGCTATTTGTCCTTTCAAGACATCTGCAGCTTCCATGTACTGGAATTAAATGTGACAAAATGCTGATGAAGTCATCTAATTGCATTTCAAAAAGTTATGATGAAAGTTATGAAAGAAATTAGATACTGTAGGAAATTTAGTAAAAACTATTATAGGAAATAGGTGGTAGTTGGAAATTTTGTTCGCATGAAGGATTTTGCTAATTGTTTTAAAAACGACTGTTCTCATCCATAGAAATTCAAGGAACACTTTATCATCACTGTTTTGTTTTTTTTTTCCGAAAGGCAAGTCTTCCTTTAATAATAAACATTGATGCACTCCCATCCTAGTTGAGGGGTTGCGCTCTATCGCTGTTCTTACTGTTTCAGGTGTGCGGGGATTTATAGAAGAATGTCGAGGCCAGGCAGCGGGGGGTCTCGGCAGAAAGAAAAAGACCGGCCAATTCAAAATGAGAGATGATGTCACGCTAAGAGACTTCTGTAATTCTTGCAGGTAGAGATGCTAGTCAACGGCATGATTGTTCTTGGCGTCATAGATATCCCTCTGCAGTTGAGCATGGTTACTTCCCTGTTTGGAGGCTCGGCCTGTAAACTGAAAGCTGTAAATTTGATTATCTGCTTAGCATAATCTTAAGCTAGACAACGGTTGCAAAATGTCAAACCCTGTTGTGAATAATTCCTGTCTGTAAGTATCGCAACTTAGAAAAATATTTTGCTGAGAGTTTCCAGACAGGGTAATATCAATTAGCGTTTAAAGACTCACGTTCCATGTGACCTATGGCACATTGCATTCTCACATGTGACATGTTTCATGTGATGTTTTTTAGTTGTGGCATGCCACAATACAAATGGTACATGCCATAAACAGTAAATTTGTGACATGGTTTTTTCATACCAAAAAGGTATAATGAATTTTAAGAGAATTTTTGGCAGTTAACTGCAGTTAATGAAAATTTATTGTTTTACAAAACTGCTGCTACCTTTAAAACACGTTAGTGTGATAACTAATTATCAATAGATAATGCTTAGAACACTTTAATTTTTTTTGGTGGTTTAATGCTTTCAAATTGGAGGGGAATCAAAATGTCCGTGTTACCTTCTAATCAGTTTTATGCTTTTTGCCTACTGATGCTCTTATTTTTTCACAGGCTTCTTCAGTACGCTAGTCAGAGCTTGAATGGAAAAGTCTTAAATTTTCTATCACCAGATGTCTCAAGTAGTTCATATGCAGAAGCCTTATTGGAGAAGATCACAGCATTGTATAAGGTTTGCTTCAATACAAACCTGTTAATATGGGATTTATGTTTTTTGCTCTTCCTCATGCCAGTGTTTGAAGATCCACGTCTCTAGTATTTTATAAGTGAAAGCTCATTCCCCTCAACTTAAGCAATTTTGATTTGGAAGACATTTGAAATAGACCACTGGCTGCTGCAAAATTGACCTCCACTTGTTTGCTTATGCATACTTAGATCAGAAATGATCTCTCAACGGCTTAAGATCAATTCATCAAAGGGCCTTAGTTTAAGGCAGTATTGAGTCGCGGGTTTCGGAATTTTTTGTCAGCAGTTTTAGCTCTTATGCCTTAGCACATGTCAAGAGATGCTTGTCTGATTCTGCTGATTGAGTTCTATTCTGATGTTCAATAAAATTGGGTGATTTGTTATTGGATCAGGAGTGGCAATGCATCTATTGGTGATTTGTTATGCCAACGCCCAGTGACCTGTGAGACTGTTGGCCAAATAGGACCATTTTCCTGCCAGAAACTCATTAGTGTGGCCTCATTAGCTTTGTATGGGGGAGGCATAACAAAAACTAAACATGAAAAATACAATAAATAATTCCGTTTTGAATGCCTCTACATGTAGTCCAAATGTTTTGAAGCTTTAGTCCGTTTTATTTATTTCATTGACCTGTCACCAGCACATGCGGTCTGCATTTACTGTTTTGACTGCCATCTGTGGTTTGTGGTTGGCATCCAAGCTAAAATCTATTTCCCACTTGCTCGCTCATAACTATGCAGAGCTGCTGAAAGGCGCAAGTGGTAAACGTGACTGTATACTTACATGGGCGACTTGCAGGATACTTGAGGTCAGAGATGGCTGTTAGTGTTAGTGGAGACTTTGTTGTGTTGCCCACCTAGACCTTAATATGAGCTTGACTTGGCTTGTACAAATAATTTTCCACTGTTATAAGCTATGTCGTAGTATCGAGAATTACTCCACAGGCATATTTACTCTTCTGACATGATGCTGTTGTGTTCTCGTTTCTGTGAATTTGAATTTGTCAGAATGAAACTCTTGTAATTCCCCTGACGGTGATGCTGCTTCTTTGACTGAAACTAACGGCCGCGACGAGCAAAGTGCATGACCTTTGTCCAAAACAATTAACAACCCAACAGTTCTTCTTAAGACTTGAAATTATTTCTAAAGAGCAAGATGAGACTGATTTTCTTATAACAAGTGGCCTAAAGTTTTGACAGAAAGTGAGGGTTTGTTGACCGTTAGATCATTAAAATGCCCCTACAGTGCTGTGTGATTAAGGACTTGCGTGCTGGCGCCACCTTGTGGTAGTATTGCTACTTTTCTCTGTCTCGTGTTGTTTATCATTAGTATGGTTTTTAATGAAGCATCTTTTTCTGATTTGTACTTACTTTAAAGGACGATAGAGATCGATCAACCAGTAAGCGAGAGATTTTTGACCTTGTCCTTGAATGGAAAACATCCATTGATAAAGCTGTGCAGACATTTACGTTTTCCAAGCCAGACAATCTCCAGAAGCAGGTTGGGAGTTGGCTGAGTCATGTGAGACTCAGCGATGTTGAGGTCAAACCGCTTCTTCAAATAGTTGGTAAGCCATTCCAGACAATGTTGTTTTAATGTTTCCTTGATCAAATGATCGAATTTTTTTATTCAATGCTTGTCTACTTTATGTGTACCGTATTCGCCCTAATAAGCACCCAGGGCGCTTAGAAAAATTCGTTTTGGGGGCACTTATTGTAGCCTAAGGGGGCACTTATTGTAGCCTAAGTCGGGGATTAACTGCACATTAAGCCCAAAGTGAATAATACTTATGCTTTGTTCACCGTGTCATTTGTTGACGCTTATCAAAATTTTCTGAATTTACAGCATTCAGACACCTGAATCATCTTCTTATAGTCCAACTCCAAATCAGATGTTAGATCTGCCTTCTTACTGTTTACATGAATCCATTGGCGTGATTTGTGGTTAAGCTCTGTTTGCCCTTGGTGTCCACTCGTGATGGACCAGAATATCAGCATTTTGCACATGAATGTTATGCTAGTCAGGCCAAACAAACTAGAAGAATTGGTTCTGGTGTGTGCCCGATGCATTTTGAAACCTGCGCTTCACTGTTAAAAGAAAAAATCTTCCGCCTACATTTTTTTAAAACCTACACAAATATACTCTAAGCTTTTTTGAACAAAATGCCTTGGCAACTTGGCGACAATCACCTCTTTTGTGACCTTAATTGGACTACTTGGTTTTTCATGTGATTATAAGTTACCCCCTGTTGTTCTTCTAATGCATTGTGGGATTAATGATTTACGTGGGGAAATTTAACTTCAGCATGAGCTCTCATACAACAGGTTTGCTAGTGTGTAGTTATTTGAGGCTTTTTGAGACTCATGTTCAGTCTTTTATTTTTGCATTGTCATACTTGCACCAAAGTGTTGTTTCGCATTATTTTGTACACACACACCATGTTATATTGATGTCACTAGATGTTTATGAGACGACAAGTCTCCCACAATGCATTTGAAAAGGGCATCAGCACTGTAGATGAAATCCCCAAATTGCATCTCTCTCATCTTTCCATCTCAGGGTATCTACATAGAGCTGGAATGGATTTGTCGTTTGTTACTTTTCAGTTTACTTGACATTTTATCTTTCAAGACGCCCAAAATAAGGCAAAGCTTAGAAGTATCATGAATAGAATAGGCGATCAAGTTTCCAAGATGGCTCCCGAACAGATCCTCATGGTAGCCCAGGCAGGCAGCTTCTTGTACAATCTGTCAACACCAGAGAGTGATGTTGATTATGTGGTCATCTATGCTCATGAACCGATGGTGAGTGTACACGATTAATTTGTAATCAAGCGATATCATTTTGAATATTATACTCTGTTATTGAACCATTGTGTTTATGATAAACGATGACTTTGAAAAGGACTCTCCCAGATTACACAGCGCCACGCGAATCACACTGTATATCCACAATGCTGTAAACATCCGTCACGCACATTTGCTGCCTTGTTTTCATGCCACTGGAATTTCACATGTTAATTGTTGTCTGTTTACAAGTTTTCTCGGTTGCATTGCTCTATTCTTCCCTCTGATGTCCATGGGCTGCAACTCCGACGTGAAAAAGTTTGATAAAGTGGACAAATATCCATGGATGCATGATCTGATATTTTTTACTTTCCTGACATCAATGAGAGACACGAAAATGTGCGTGATTTCCAAAACTAGGTCACGTGCTTTCTTATCTCCAGAACAAAGGAGAGTTCTATCGCTGAGTAATTTGGGATGGGCCTATTGTAGCGTATGTTTTTAGTTGTCTGCTTTTGAGCGTACTAGCAAACTTATCACTCTTTTGAAGTTCAATTTCACCAAATACTTGATAATGGTAAATATACTCCAGATACATCTGGTTTCAGGTGGCGTATTCATCCAGTCAAAGATTACCGGAGTGTTTTGAGAGTAGGGGACCCACCAAGTCGTTCGAGTATGGGGCCTACGAGGCACGCCTTTTCTGCGAAATGCTGTGGAAGGGAAGTGTGGTGATACTGGAGGTAAAGCGGGGTCTCGGTGGGGAATGTGAATTAAGACACATTAACTGCAGCAGATGCAAGGGTCAGGGGTCGAAAAACACCAATTGTTAGAGGTCTGTTTAAGAGTGTAGGAAACTTAACATATTATGGTGAAAATTCTTTAGAATATTGAGTGGACAGCGGTCAGCACCACCTGGGGTTCAGTTGTGTCTTGGAGTGGAGATTTAACACAGTTGCATTCTCATTTTGTTGACGATCATAATTTTTGTTGTCAAATTACCAGCGGTGGGATAGTCAAATGATTAATGCAAAAATGTCCTACATTGCAAAATGTCCTACATTGCAAAATGTCCTACATTGCAAAATGTCCTACATTGCAAAATGTCCTACATTGCAAAATGTCCTACATTGCAAAAATGTCCTACATTGCAAAATGTCCTACATTGCAAAATGTCCTACATTGCAAAATGTCCTACATTGCAAAATGTCCTACATTGCAAAATGTCCGTGAATGAAAGAAATTACATCTTGCCTTTGTCAAGTCAGCCCTTCTTGCTCAGCAAAACTTGAATTTGGGTTAACTGAAAGTCGCTTTCGAGTTTTCACAATGGAGTTCTTTGTCGAATGTTTCAGAGTTGTACACAGCTACCTCTTTTGGTGACTGGCTTAATGACTGGGAATATGCATGGGTTGCCTGAAAGAGCATTGGATCCTTATCAATGCTTAAGTAATGAATTTATGAAATAAGCCGATTTAGCTCTCACAAACTGGTTGAAAAAGTGTCCTTGCCAACCTGACACTTGGTTTGTTCAATCAAAATGACTTCGGAGAACATTTTGTGATTTATATAAAGCAGTTCGGTTTTGGAAGGATTGGCAAACCTTGTCATAAATTGATGGCATTTTGACTCTCCTTGTTCTTACCAAGGCTTTGAATGGTCTATTTGAGTATGGGGATCTCTTTCAGGTCTCTTTCACGTTATAAACACATTCTGAGTGACTCGGTAAACCAGTACTTTGTATTTTTTTTGATTTAAGTTATTCGCAAATGTTTGTAGCAATTGCCATTTGTAATACTGTATGTTGTTTCAGCTTTTGTTCGCTGACAATTTGGAATACACCAGTAAGGCTTGGCAGGTACGTAAGCTACTTAGACAGATCTTGCCAGCACGAACTTGACATCAATTCCACTTGTTTGGAGGCAGCTGTGATGGAACATTTTTCAGAAGTGCCATTCTTGAAGTCAGCATGTGTTGTTCATGGGCAGTGCAGCACTGAAATAAGTGAGGGGGCTATAGCCCCCCCCCCCCCNNNCCCCCCCCCCCCCAGCACCCTATGGTGCGCTACCCATGTTGTTACGTCGGAAAGTTGTACTTTCGGGCGTGAGTTTCTAACCTTCAAATTGGTTTTGCTGTTGACGTTTCATCAGCACGGGGTGTGTTTTTCCCCAAAATAAGAGATTTCAAAAAAGTTAATTTTGCCTTAAACCCAAGTATGTTTTACAGAGACACTCCCAAGGCTCAACACTCAGAAAATTGTAGCACTGATAGAAAACCCTTTTTTGGAACAGCACGGCTATGAGTAGAGGATATTAACCATTGCTGCAACATCATTTCCGGACAGTCAACTCTGTGTTTTGCCATCCAGTTGTCTTCGTAATCGAACATAGGTGAAGACGTCACATGTGCAGTTGACTGTCATTTTTGTTGGTTTTTGAATTCTGAGATGGACTTAAAAATTTTTGGTCTAGGAATTATGTCAGCGGCTAATTCTATATTTGAACACAGATGTCACTATAATGCAAGTGAGTGGGTGGAATGCTCCATTAATCCTAGTCCCGAGTTTTCTTAACACAGACTTGTAAAACCGGAAAAGCTGGGAGAAATTGAAAAATCGTTATTTGGTTTGGTGACATAACATGAATCAACTTTGATTGAAAAAAGTTTTATCAATTACGTGAATCTAGTTGTTGTCTTGTCAGTAGCTTAGACCAGCTATATAGAATAACAAGATCCATTGTGTTTTTGTAGCAAATTACTAATTCTTGTCGTTGTCTTCTAGCCGTTCTCCGATACCAAGGCTGGGGACTTAACCAAGTCTTAAAATACTCTGCAATTTATCAAATGGAATTTAGCTCTGTCACCAAAGTGTTAGAATGTGACCACTGACGTTGTGAATTTGTTTCCGCTTTGGGGCTGATCTCAGAAACCGTTTTTCTCACTGACAAATGTCACTTCAATTGAAAATTTTATCTTTAGTTTACTTGTTGTTTTAGGCATTGGCTGATCGGAAGTCTGAGTTTGTGACGGAGACAGCAATTAGACAGTACCTAGGACTAATTAAGAACAATATGGTAATGATTGAGGGCAAGAAACACATCCACACTCCAAGGGAGAGGAAACTGTTCTACCAGGTAAGTAGTGTTGATATATAGCCACACACTGCTGTAACAATGTCGAATCAAAATGTTTTTCAAATGCATTATGGGATGGTTGTCGGCTCGTAAACATCTGGTGACATCACGGGTTACTCGGTGACGTGTAAACAATAAGACGGAAGACAACGCTAGTCAGTTGCATGTACCAGAATTGAAAGCAACATGCTTTTTAGCGTGAGTACGACAAAGCAACCATTATAGAACATTGTAAGTTTAAAAATGAGCCTCAACATGCACCCAATAGGTGCATGGCATAGTATTTCAAGTCTTTCTTGAAGCAGATGGCCATCCAATCATGCTGAAATCAAATTCCACCTCCTAAAACACAAATTTTGAATCAGTTAACATCCCCAACTTTTCTGTGATGTCACCGGATTTTTTAAGAGTTGAAAAACACCCCACAATGCATTTGAATAATGACAGCGAAGCTATACGTGAAATCCCCCTAACTGCCTAGGAGAATTAATCAAGTTTGATACTACAGACTTAGCGACAGGATCAACAGTACCATGTTGGACTGAGCCCTCTTCTTTTGCTGATTGGCTCTCTCTAGAACACTTTCGTTTTTCAAATGAGACTTTCTTATTTAGTCTCAAAGTGGGTGGAATGGTTCCTCACATTTCTCATATCTACTTTGGACCATAAAAATGATTTGATACAAATCTACACCTTGGGCTGTACATGTTTACAGTGTAACTTAAGTTTTTATTTGCTCCATTAGTATTTTCTTAATTGCAGTTCATTTTTTTGCCATGCAGAATATTACGCACTGATTTGCAGAACTTCTGCAAAGCCAGTGCAGAATATTATGAATTTTATCTCTCTTGATCTTTGTGTGTTGCTGGCATTGTTTATGCCTCGGTGTGTTACAACAGATATTCCACAAGCTGTACAGCCTTGGGTACATGCTGAACAGAAAGGCGCCCCCTGTCAGATGTACAGAGAGTGAGAGGGAGTTCATTATGAAGATCAGGAAAGCCCCTCTAGAGGTAACAAGCTCATTGCTGTTTATTTTTTTTCAAATCTCAGCAAGTTTGTTTATATTTTCTGAGCAAAAGATTACAGGTTTTCAAATTAATGTTGTGTTTGTACAGGCCTGAAGTAATTAACAAAATGTTTTATTGTCACCTAACTCTGTTTTATTCAATATTTGGCAATGTTTGTTAGAACGTCCTCGTGTTCGGCTTGTACACAAACTGCAGCAGTGAAACACAAGAGTAAAAATTAGTTTCTGGTCTGTGATTTTTTTGAAAATCAAATGACTGGTGCATCTTATTTTAGTTGCTCACGTTTTCAAAAAAGAAAATCCATCTAAGACGAGCAATTAATCTGAGATTGGTAAAAAGTCAAAATCAAATTCTACAGGCTTTTTACTTTCATAAAATATGTACTTATACTACCAGTTAAAATTTGTATTTTTGTAGATTTGGCGAAAAACACACACTTGTAAATAAGCTAGTTCATAACCATAACATGTATCTTCTTATTTCCAAAATTGACCATAAGTCAATAGACCTAAAAGTAAACAGTCAGAGCAGAGGAAAAATATGTTCCCTCTGACTGTCATGAATTATCTTTGAAGAATGCCTGGGTGGGCTTCTTCTTAAGGATTGCTTCTTCAGAAATTTCTAATTTGATCCATTAAACTATGGCCTGTTTAAAAACATTAACCTGGTTTGAAAATGCTGAATATCTGCAAGTTGGTCCAACTTTTCTGTTCACCCTGTATTCAAAAATTCATCTTCACCAGAAGTGTGGATTTTTGAATTCTCTGTTTTTGGCATGTACATATTTGCAGTAGACAGAGGGAGCCACATGTACTTGTAATTTTATTTACTGTATTCTTTTGTGCAGGGTGACCTGTGTCGTGAGGCTCTTTACGATTTTGCCACTGAAAAAATTGCCAAGTTGAAAGATGACCTGGCTGCCCGAGAAGAACGGTTATCAGAAAATGTCGATCCTCACATTTTGACATCATGGATTATGGATGTTAGGGGATGGCCATGTAAATTAGATAGTTGACGAAGTGCCTTTGTTAGGATAACTGTTAAATAAAAAGTCAAAATTCACTCTATTGTAGGTGTTGCTAGTTAAGCATGGATCGTACCTCTTGTAGAAATGCGTGCATTCAGGAAAAACCATGTGGCATTCCAAAAAACTTTGTGTGTGATTTCAACTCTAGAAGACACCATTTTGTAAATCAAGGCTGGATTCAACCTTATGTAGAAATGCTTCAATCCATCAAAAACCATTCGGCATTAAAAAAGTCCTTGTGCATTTTCTAAGTCGAAGCTAGATCCAAATATCAATCTCGTCCATCGTTAAGGGTTCTGGTACTCGTTTGCATCCTGACTTACTAAGGCCAATTATCTACCATTTTTTAAAAAATTACTAAGTCCATTCATCACCAGGTACTGGAGAACAAAAACCTAACGTATCAATTTTGCTTTTGTTTTGTCATATGTTCTGAGTAAAAATGTCCCTGTCTCATTTGTTTATGAATAATTCAATTTTATAACCCATGCAGGTCAAAAAATCACCAGTTTTAGTCCTCGATACATCAATGTATTTTAGCCAATATTTTTGTGCTTTGATGCCATTGCTGGTCTACTCCACACAGGAGGAACTTTGATCTGAGTTCCTGATAAACAGTCCCCTCGACAACAGTTGGGATTTTACAAATCTATTGATGCAATACATGGTGTTGTGAAAAGGCCGAGTTTATTGTGGTCTCTTTTCAATATGAACACCCCAATGCTGATGAACTAGTTTCTGTTTCTAGTGAATGTGGAGTCATACATTCTGACTCATTCTGTGCTTAATATGATAAAAATATTTGGCACATTTTCCCACGCATTTCTGGTATTATTAAGGATTTATTTGATATGTTGACATGAAACATCTGCTGATTAAATTTGGTCGGTTACTTGTCAGAAGGTTGTTGAGCTTTGAAACTAAATTAATTAATGCAGTTTTTAACTAAATCAATTGACTGATACATGTTAGAATTAAAGTAAAGTGAGTAAATGCAATTATTGCCTAATTTTTGTATACTGAATTACTGTCTTGGACTTGAACTATGATTTGATGTTAAGTTGCAATAAACACTGTTGTTTGAAAGAAGTCGCATTTTACGTCTGGTCTGCACGCCATCTGTTGGCCACATCAGGTGACCTAATCAATATAAGTCTGTCAAGGTTTTTGCCCGACCAGGACTGAAAACAGGAACCTTCTGCTAGTCCACTGAGCCATCGGGAACGCCGGTCAAACACAGAAATTCAATCAAACTTGGTAATGGACAACCCTCCCTTGAACACTTAAGTGTACCATATAACTAAGTAAACCTCAGGCCCAAGGACCTTCTCCATGGCCAAACACATAAATCCAATCAGACTTTAGTAGTGGGCATTCCACTCTGTAACTCCTAAGAGTGTGTAAATATGTAAATCTTAAGCTCGGGACCTTCTGCGAGGTTAGCAGAAGGTCCGCGTTCGAGTCCCAGATGAGGCAGAAATCTTTTTAGACTTGGGTCTCTAGGTGATGTGATGTGGCCAACAGATGACGTGCACACCAGACTTAAAATGTCCGTTTGCATAGGCGGATTTAGGGGGGGGGCCCAGGGGGCCCGGGCCCCCCCCCTTGGCTGCCGCAAAAAAATAAAACAGTAAGAGCGTAGGGAAATGGTGAGTTTATTAATTA
>NMRA01000614.1:76973-181186 GCA_002633005.1 Phoronis australis | reverse complement strand
GGGGGGCAAACCCCCCTCCCGACCTCCCCCCATTCGGTGCTATGCGCATCTACAATCGTGGTTCAGTTTGCGCAAATGCTTACAGCCGGACAAAATGTTGGGCCCCCCCCTTGTGATATCCTAGATCCGCCACTGGTTTGGGATCTATATTTCCACCCTGGTTTAAGATTTACATATTTATAATTGAAAGAGAGGTTTATAATAAATGTGCAATGGAAAGGTATTGTTTTACTTGTATTTTCAGATCAAACCTTCAGTCATAACACATGCGATTGAGGTCTTTATTTTATATTTTTCATTTTATCAAAACAATCGTATCAAACAAAACCAAGTGCACAAAGTATACTTCAATGCACAAGTTAAAACGTAACACAGGCAGCCCAATTGTCCTACAGACCATTATTAACTAAACACTGTATTCTTTCCCCGTGAAACAATGGGGATTTATAACATTTGTTTACGGAAAAACGACCATATACGCGATCCCGCTCCGCCGGGAATTTGCTAGCACAGTACGATATTTGTCTGGGATGTCACTTTTAAAGACAGTCGTGATTAACAAAAAACACTTCAGTCTGCTCAAAATACAAGTTTATATACACTGTACTAAATCATATAAGTCCTAGTGGTGTAGTGCTAAATTTAGAGGGAAGTATACACCAGAGGTAAAGAGTATGAACAGAGAATTTTGAAGTACACCTATGAGCGCCGACCAGGGACCTTCATTTTTTCTCGACATGGAGGATTTTAGCAAGTATACGAAATGAGATACAACTCGCTTTTCTTCTACGACAATATAAATATTGATGAATTGAATTTCACATTATATTTTTCGATTAGCTTAGTTTGAATTTCCATTTTTTTGACTTAATTCCAAAAGTGAGCTCATGAATAAAGTATAAGATGTAACGTACTGATTATATAATGACCTGCAGATTGCTATTTGTAACGAGCACACGCTACTTCAGTTGTATAACCCTTTCTACGACTCATCCGATGAATTTTCAGGTTATACCTCATGCCGGCATTCGACCTTTAAAGGGACACAGTCGGTTTTACAGCCAAAAACGCATGACAGGGTTCTTAAAATCACTAGTTTTCACTTGAGGTGAAAGCTACAATTTAAAACCTGTTTATCACTAATCGCCCATTCCTACAAATACTACCAAGCAAAGTTGACTGACATCGAGTCGAGGCGGTGACCTCCTACTCTTTCGTTGTTACCTGGACGCCGCCAAAATGGCCGACGCGGCAGTGCCGCAGCAGGCACAGCCAACGTATCATTTCTTAATCTCCCGAGTATATCTAAGAAAACGAGGCGAGGTGGAGTAACTAATCTAGAATATGCATTTAGGAACGAACTCGCATGCGCCCACCCAGGCTGGCTCGAGACGAGCCCCCATATGGCGAAGCGGGCAAAAAGGTCCGCCTCGGAGAAACAAATAAATCGGAAAAAAGTAGAAAACGAGACAAAAGTCCACTCGTCATTCCATACCACCAGGATGCTGTATAATCGAGAACCGAACGATTCTGATCATCATTTCAACTGAAACTTGTACAGTAAAAGATGGTTGAAGATACAGTTGTATATCACGTTCCATATAGCCATCACTTTCGAATTTATCTTAGTTGTTACTGATGTGTGAATCAACTAAACTTTTCGGGTCTTCAACCTAAAACTGAAATAACATGATAACCAAAGTCATCGGTATTTGGCTGGAACTGGTAACGAATGGTTGACTGAATAACATGTGCGTATTGTAATCTAAATCCTTGTTGATTAAAGTGAGTAGTTTCCTGGAGATACAGATGAACACGATCAAAGAAAGAATTGGCAACTCTTCATGATTGTAGTTGGAATTTTTTATCTGTTTTGAGGACCATCATTCGCGGCTTCGATCTCCTTCAACGGCGTAATTCGACTCAGCACATGTTCGTAAAGAGAATTAATACCGTTTCAGGATGCCACTAGTTTCGCTTGGAGACTTCACGAGATGCGGTATTGTCATTATGCAGTCTGAAGGTGAACGCTGAGCAACAGTGACCTCGCTCGCGCTGGACGGCGTTCCCGTGCCAACGCTCGAGCTTGGCGCTGCCGTGAGAAGAGAGTCACTAAATAAAACTTTAGGACGCGTTGTACGCTGCAGGAATTGTTCTCGAATTATCTGTGGCTTGTGACCCAGAATCTCCAAAATGGCGTCGACTGTCGTGCACAAGTTGTTCTCAAAGTTGTTCATTCTCCTGTAATATCGAATAATATCATTGCTGCCGCACGGCTCTTGTTTGAACTTTCTAAACAGTCCAGATCCATTCCTGACACTAGATCGGCCACAAGAACTTCAGCACTGACAATAAGCTAACAAAAATTGTAAATCAAACAAAAATGACACTGTCTGGACGTATCCTCCCTTGTGAGCAATTAATCGATCTGGGATCTTTGTTTTATTCGTAAACATTCTGTGGTCCATCTGGTTCGTCGTCACAAAACTCTATTTATTTGAGTTCCCAAAAGTATAAAATATTGGACTACTCAACTCCAGCCTTCAAATGCTCACAGTAACCAGACGCGGATCCAGGATCATCATTATAGGTTTGTCAAAGGACTGACAAGGGGCACTTAGTATGCCTCCATTGCATCAATACAAAAGTGGCCGAGTAGAGGGGACCCGACGATGGGCGGCACAGCATTGAAATAAGTGTAGGCTATAGCCCCCAGCCCCCGAAGGTGCGCCGCCCATGGTTCAGGTACCATAGAACCCACCTGGACCCGTGCCCGGTTACCAGTCTTGCGTGACAAAGGCGGCGACATTTTCAATATCATTGATTTACTTACTCGTTGATAGCTTCCAGTCGGATGTCGATGTCGCTGAAGGACCTAATGCTGCACTTTTCCGGGTGACCATGAACCACATCATACTCTACAGGCGAGTGGCCAGACAGAGGACCCGTCGTGTTGGAGCAAGACTTTGGTATGTGTGAAGATGAGCTAGAGGCTGAGGCTGATGTGGTAAGCGGCGGCTGGAGGTATTGTACTTCTGCAGCGCGTGGACTAGGCAGTTCGTTAAGCTCTAACGGTGACGGTTGCTGAGGCTGAATCACGGCGTCACTGAAGACGCTGGCGCCCCGTTGTAGATGTGTTGACTTTGGATAAAAGGAACGCGTTTGCATCGCCTGCGGACCTTTTTTACGTTGACCCGAGACGGCACTTATGACGCTCGACAGTGCACCTAAAATGAACATTTGCCTTGAGTGTGCGTGTTCAGTATGAGAATTCTATCTTCATTCCTAAACCAATAGTTTTTTTATTCCTTGTATAGGCCTACGGTATATTGATGTTATTTTGCGACACTTTTGCGTTTAGCGGCTACCCGAACAACACTGCACTTGCTCAATCAAACGGCTCGCGAACTCAGTGGAGTGTTTCACTGACGCACATGAACGACTGCAACCAAAACGCGTTTCTTGGATGGCAAATACGACTCGATCACCTGTAAACTCGCCCAACGCACTCTTCGTTGAGTCATGCACGTTGTTCTCAGCTCAGTCATGTGAGTCAGTGAGCCGTTTGTATGTGGGGGGAGGTTGTTTTTATGTCAGTAGAGCCGAATCAGTTACAGTGCCGTGTAGTTCGGGTAGCCTGTTTTAGCTTAATCCTATTCGATCGAAGCACAAGACAAATTTTGATCTGATCTTTCGTTTACTGTTTGTTTTAGGCCATAAAAACATTGCCAACTGAGTTTGAAATAGAAGTATTTTTAATGAAAAAAGAAAGCTTCATAATGTACTTTCAAAACCCCATTGTCAGTTCTGTCATTGCTAAATTCTAATCTCACATAACGGAGATTCAGAACATTACTTTCTTCAAGAAAGTGATGTAAGAAACCTGTGAAGATGCATTGCATAAGACTTTGCGATCTCCCTGCATTCAAGAAATACACCTATGCTGAATCTATGCTCTTTACTGTTGGCTACGTCAACGATTGGACAGTTTTTATGTCGTAAATTTGAACGCAACGAACTCAAGATCTCACGCAAGGCATCATGTTAGATTTTAAGAGCGTGGCATTCTCGTACCTGCAATTGAATTCATCGAATTTTTCCTGCGTAAGAGAACGTCCGGTTCGTATGTTGACGTCGCCTTTTCAGGCGATAGTTCGACTATTTCGGCATCCTCTTCGTCCGACGACATATCGACTGTTCCACGACGTTTCAAGTTGTCCGGAACTCGTGGTTGTTGCGCCTGCCGAGTTACGCTGCTTTTCTGTTGATGCTTTGGCTCGTATTCTATAAATAACCAAGATGTTCAGAGTTTCAGCCTAATTTTATTATTAAAATACCGTCGTTTTACAGCCAATTAAATTCCATTCGTCCCGTTTTTCGTACGTTGAAACGTCGCCATCATTCCAGCTATAAACTTAGAGCTGATGTATTCGTGTAGTTATGAAGACAACATTTTATGTGTCAAAAGAGATAGCTGGAGACGAAACACATACCGTACAACATCAATTCAAGTCGTTCTCAAGCAGTGACCATGTATTTTCGTATTTACTGTATTTTGGCATTTAGCAACCACAATTTTGTTTTTCAAACCTTTCGCTGTGCCGCTTTATGCAATCTAGGCTTTTATCATTTACGAATAAACAGGCACTGTGGATTCAAGAAAGCAAGTCATGTGCACTGCACGTCGTTGACGGGGGCCACGCATGCGCGTCCGCTCATGATTGTTCGGTGAAAATGGCGAAAGCAAAAGAAGACTTCAAAACCGAATGAGATTGGTGCCGCGACGTTTTTCTTTTATTTTCAACAGTGCTGTAGTGGGGCGTAGGCGCACGTAGGCACAGCCAACCACATTTTGGCATTTGAACGTAGCGCCTTACGCACCGTAAGTCACGTTAAGTGCTCAAGGTCATACGGTGGGCTTTGGGCGCAGACTTACCTCTAATTTTATCACTACAGCACTGATTTTCGACGAAGATAAGGCGAACTGTATTGTTAACCAAGTTCTTGCTAAGACTGAGCAATTAAAAATACCCTAAATATGCTCCATTCACGTCTAAATGCGCAAAACCCACCTTTTTCAAATGGACTTTCGCTGTCATATGAGGATGATTTTTTGAACTGTAGTTTTGGCTGTTTTTGTCTAATGAATTTGAGCGTCTCTTCGTCCATTTTATTTGGTGTCGTCCGCTGCTGGAAATCACCCTTGAGAAAAGAAATGACGTAACATAACACGAAACCAAGACTTGATAAACCATTTCCATCTTTCCTTTATGAATGACCACTCGAAAACTATTGATCAAAACATATACAATCATTTTATCCTCTAATTTTCGTATGTTCACAATATCACTTATATCTTTATCAATTCTCGAAATAATGCAAAAGAAGTCTAGAGTCATATTGATGGCGCGTAAAAAAATCTTCTTTTTTCTCGTGCACAAATGCAAACTGAATGAGTGCAACCGATTAAAAAACAAAATAAATTTATTTTGTACATACTACTTTGACACAAAAACCCATTGGAAGATTCCTCGAGCAAACACACACACAGGGTGACAAGATGGAAAACCAAAACTGAATGTATACACTGCATAAAATTAGTAAACCCATGTTTAACATTAAACATAAATTTACACGCACATCAAGTGACGTAACATGAGCAGTCGTGCTCAGTAAAGACGTACATGAATTACGAAGGTGTGAAGGACTGCTCCCCCTGTCGGAGCTGATGGTGTGCAGGGAATGGATCAAGGTCCAAGTACAATGTGCGAATACCGGGGAATTAATTTCAAAAACAATTCGTAGCTTTTCATTACAATTACTGATTCAAAACTAGCGAAGTTTATAACGCATGGTATGTAATAATACAAGGTTTGTAAAACACAGCAATCTTGTTCCTTGTCACATAGTTTCCTTTGGGTAATTGATATAAACGCTACAAACTGTTTTCCTAACTAAAACTCTTAAGTATTATTTAACAAGTGAAGTGAGTAAATTTAAGATACACGCAGTCTTACCGTGTCCTCGTGAGGCTGTTATTGCGATGAAAGAAAAAGCAACTTTAAGCGCAAAGAGCATGCAACAAGCTTGTATGGGAATACGACATGTTTTGGCTAAGACCAACGGGGCTTATTCTCACTGACGTCTGTATGGATAATAAAAATTCAAAAAAATTTCTAACGAAAGACTTTGAATGCTGTAAGAAGCTAACGATGATGCCACAGCTATGCGCGATGTTTTAGTGCCCAGACGTGGACAATTAACTTTTTCCGACCGTGTCCCTTAGAATGAACCTATTAACTACATTCCGTCGCAAATTTAAATCGAAACATTCGGCACTCGCCATCGTGTGAAACGGGATGTCCCTAAGGCAATAGTCATATTATCAAACACCGCAAACTTATGACTTGACGCAAATGACGCAAGACCTCCCTTCAGCAAAAGTCACGTGGTCATGATCGAGCGTATACTACCCTGTTCATAATCGTATCTCAAAAATTGAACTAGAAGTCCAACTTAGCTTTTACATCTTCTTTTCGAAGTGTAAGGCCGAGCTAATATACCTGACGTAACGCTACGACCTACGCTAGGACCTAGCTAACGTGCTCTCACTTAAATAAAATATCTCACGTAATTTCGTGAAGTCTTGCTTTTTGGCGAGGCCCGGCCTAGCGTTACTGAACAAGAGGCGGGATCCCGGGGGTGTTTTGGGACATGAAAAGGTAACAAACTTTCTTTGATACCACAGTGATCCATGGGTATCCCAATGCTAGGAAATGGTCATCTGGCAGGTTCGTTCTGATGGGTGTGTACAAGGTAGCTATGAGAATGGCCCTCATAAATTGAACTAGATTAACTTTTCTAGTAACCACTTAAAAATATCTGCGACACTTACTACTCAATTCACTTTATCAAAATTATAGACTGTCAGACAATTTCCGTGGTTGAAAACATCAGCCAGACGGTTATAATTAGTGTTTTTGATTTTGCACTCAGTACGGCAAGATTTACGCAGACGAGTACCATAATTCTCCATCTACATACTACGGTATGGTTGTCAAGTAAAAATCAATTTCGTAAATATTTCAACGAAAATTAAGATTGAGGAAAGAACTTATTCCATTATGAGCTTGATTTGTACTGCGAAGATGTCATAAAATACTTTGTAATTGCAATTCGGTCTTCATTTGTGCGGCAGAAGTAAAGAATTATCGTATCTCACCTACGTTCACATTTCGATGACCCCTAAATTCATGAAACATTACTTAGATAATGGACACTCATCTGATTAAATTATAAAGTACTTGCACAGAATCAAGGACACTTCTTGAGCTCGCTATCTTTGAGTGGAACATATTATTACAAAATGATGTTGGGCTTATAGTTCCAGTTCGGAGATTGGAAATTGAACTCCGATTTCTAAGAAGCTTTTATAGCCTATAAGCTAGGGTGAAATTTTACAGATACCAAAATAAACGCTTTCTTTTCAGACATTCGATGCATTCCTTGTCTTGCAAGAAACGCTTGAAACAGCAGTGCAAGCTGTTTCGAATAGTTGTTCTACTGAACCAATCAATACTTGTTCAAAACCAATTATAAAAACAGGATCTTGAGCCAATGACTCTTCTCGACTACAGATATTACTATGTGACATATATAAGAAGAGTTTTCTGGCAAGCAAGGAAAGCTTTAACAAGAAAGCTGCGTGTACTCTTCACTATAAGCGCGGCTACGAAAGTACACAAATTTCTTTGCCTATTTACTCACCTTGCGAAGATTAAAAGTGATTGTAAATTTCTTCTTGAAGGATTTCGCAAATTCAGGATATGTGTCAAGAATTTCTTCTAAATCGTCGAGTTCTATTTTGTTCAGATCGCAGTAAGTCAGCGCACGAACAGAATAGTTAGATTTAGAAACGCTTGCTAGATCGTCGGCGTTTTGACCAAAAATGTCGTCTTTACCTGAAAAGATAACGCTGCAGTGAGACTTGGTCGATATCGTTAACCCCAACCATCAAGCAAGAAAAACACTTGAATCGATGTCAAGCAACAAGAGATGTTAAGCGTCGTTTACAATATTCATCACAAACGATTTTTTCAAGATCCATTGTCAGTGTAAGTCAACATCGATAAACGATGAAAGAGAAAATACGCAAACGCTTTTTAAAATGTTAATACTCGAACAAAGAAGTACGCGATACCTTATTGGAAAGTTTGACCCAGAAACGGTAATCTTGCCATTCTTTGGCTCAAAATCACAAATTCCAGAACTGTCAATTTTCCATGTTTCAATCGACTACAAGTAATCAAGTTCTTAAAAGGTAATGGTTGACGACTGCTATACTGTTGGCATGTTAGCAATAAGGAAATATTTCGTTATTACTGTGTATTTTGTTGAGGGGATTCTGACTGGCCAGTCTATGTGTCGGCGGCCGTAGTGGTATAAGTAGGTGAGGCATAATTCTTGGTTGCTTCTATATTGCATAGGTCATACACCACAACTCAATGTTGCTAAAACAGGTATAATTCAACCACGAGAAGCACGCTCTTTCAATTTTTCAACGCATAAACGAGTCTCGAAATAATTGTTATAATCTTTAATCACAGCAAAAAATTTCGCATCTGACAATCTCATCTTTTTTGCTTGCTCTCCGATGAAGTAATCCACCAGATGTCGCAGCGATTGCAACTGTGAAAAGTTCAGGGAAAGATTTTTTGTCACCCTTGTGATATTACACGTGATTAACTGTCAAAGATTAAGCAACCAAGTGCATTAGTCTGTGCGACAGCAGGAGCTGTTACTCCCCAGATTATGATAAAAATAGTGAAAATTGCCGGCAAAATAAAACTTTCTAACGAACTTCTGTAAACAAAGAAGTCCAACCAAGCCACGAAGTAAGCCTACCCCTGGTTGAAGAAATCTTTTAATACAGTTTTCTTGTCTTTTCGTCTACATTTTATATTGTTTCCAAAACGTTTCAAATCATTACCAAGAATGGCAAGCACCTCGTCGGTTTTGCCAACCACTTCGATTGTTCCTCTGGCAATGAAATAAATGGCTGTCAGAATGTCTCCAGGATGTATCAATGTGTCACCAGGTGGCGCGTGAGTAGTGCGGAACTTCAAGGACAGTGCGCGAAGACAACCTGAAAGAGCAACAAATGGTTTCTTTAAACACATGGTGATGTCGCAAACTCAGGAGATAATGCCTGTATTTGATAGTTTTTACCAAACCATTTTAGAAATGGGGGAACTATCTCTGTGTTTTAATTTACACAAGGTAGAAAATATATCTGAAGCTAAATAAGGCGATCCAGATCCTCCCAAGGATACTATTGTTTCATGAAATGAAGAATATAAATCGGTAAATAAAACAACAAGAATGGATCAACTGAAATTTGAAATTTTCGGATGTAACAACTTCCTTTATCAACAAAAACAGAAATAAAGTAAAATCAAACACGAAATGACAATTGACATATAAGATATGGTGTAATGAAAATGATACATTTTTGCGTAAAAAATTCAATGACATATTTTAAGTTTTTATGTTCAATCCATGAGGTTCTATTGTATTCAGTTTGTCTATCCAATATTGTTCTCTTTTAAGTCTGTGAGGGGTACTGGGGTGTTGGAGTTTTTCTATTATTTGTACAGAAAGATCTTGAATATTATGGTTTTTGGAATTGAAATGATTACCTATAGTATCAGAAATGTTTTTATGTATTATGTTAAATCTATGATTACGAAACCGAGTTTGTAGATTATGTTGAGTTTGTCCTACGTATTGGATAGAACATTTTTTACAAGTTATAAGGTAAATAATATTGTTGGTGGTGCAATCAGAATAATGTTTTATTTCAAAGTTTTCATTGGTTTGGGAAGACTGGAAAAAAGTGCTATCGTTGATGAAGTTACACATTTTACACCTAGTTTTGTTACATTGTGTGTTGCCAATAGGTTTGTCAGTTTGGTGTATATTGTCGATATTAGCTTTAACTAAATAATTTTTTAGATTTTTACATTTTCTCCAAGAAATTATAGGGGGATGAGGAAATAGGTTTTTCATTTGAGGGGAAATATGCAGCGTAGAAAGATGTTTTTTGAAGACGTGGCTAATTCCGTTTAAACATGGATTGAACATAGTTATGAAAGGTATTCTATTAGTAGTATTGCCTTTAGTTTTAGTTCTTAAAGATTCATTTCGAGTAATTGAGCGGACTTTGTCAAGCTGTTTGTGTATAAGATGTAAGGGGAAGTTCTAGCGCTATTCGGATAAAGAGTTCAGCGAAAATGTGTGGCAATTAGAATGAGTCTTCAAACGGTTAGTCAGTGAACAATAACTCTCAAAATAGGGATGGAAAATGATTTCGTCACACCCTTACCAACTGCTTCAAATTGGAGACGAGCGATAGAATGATGGCCTATTCACTTGCACTAACATTTTGTTTAAAGCGGCAAAATTCAACAAAGGCAACTTTTTACTCTGAATCTCGTTCCGTAGCTTCTATGGACCAGATAGATTAGCATATTTACCATATATTTTTAAAACAATTTAATAAGCGATTTTGCAATTACAATTTTGACCATATGTAACTTCCTGTAAATAAGTGGTAAGGGTTAGGACCATGATGGCGGAATATCCGAGACAGTCCAAGTGAGGTGACGTCACACTTTTGGTCTCTATTCAGTAGCTGGGAAGCAGGCGGGGCAAAGCAGTGGTTCTCTTGAACACGATTCAAGTACATAATAAATTTGATTTAAAAGTTGCATTCTACCCAAAAATGTGAAACTGTTCAGTGATCGAAACTGATCCGTATTCCTAATTTCCTCATAAGCATTTAAATAATTTTAAGTTATGTCGCTGGTTCTACTTAAAAAGAATACTAAACCCTGTTTTCATGATTTCCACCAATTCTCGTTCTGTCACCTACTAATGCATCATTGGCGCCAATCCTCCAAGTTGAAGGTAGGAATCAACTAAGAACTCAAACTTCCTATGTGACAGATTGGACATTATGGTCCTTAATGGGTGATCTTTTCCCACAGTTGCCGTGCAATTCGCTAAAAGCATAGGTCACGCTTGCCCATTTAGCCGACTTTGAAAGGAGTTTTCAAAATCATTGTCTCCAAACTTCTGAAGTTTGTCGAGGGTTACAGAGCATTATTTTGTTTCAGAAAACTGGATGGGGAAGTTGATTTTGGAATCTGTTAATAGGCCAAAACCGGACTAGGTATCCTTTTAACTGAAAACACCGGAAGACATCGGGTTCCTCGTTGATAAAAATAGTTTAGCATGGGCGGCGCACCACAGGGGGATAGCGGGGGGCTATATCCCCCTCTTATTTCAGTGTACGTTGGGCCACCCATGATGGGCATGGTCGGCGCGCACCATAGGGGTCGGGCTGGGGTGGGGGTTATAACCCCCACTTATTTCAGTACTACGCCGCCCGAGTTTAGTCACCACTTTCACGTGATATAACCACTTTAAACAAAATGGTGATTAAAGCTATTATGAACCCACCTTCCGCCAAACGGAAACTAATTTGTGACCGAGACCTCTTGCCACCACGAAACTCAGCTGGCCTCAGTTAACCCCTTACGCATTCGAGGACTGATTTCTAAGTTTTGTAATACCTGGTAGTTGTTAATTGTTTGAGACCGTACTCAACCCGCCGTGACTAACCAACATTGAGCCTGGTTTGAATCAGTTGTCAGTTCCATCACACACTGTAGTGCCGTTTACACTACCGTGAAAAGTTGACACAGGTCAGCCGACACGGAACGAGATGTTCCAGTGCGTAAACGGGACTGACACTTGACACCGCGGTGACAACTTTTGCCACCCGTTTGTGAGGTGGGGCAATTTGCGCTCGAACATCTTGTTCCGTGTCAATTATATATGAACGCGAAACAGGGGCAACTGAAGGCGGAAGGGATCATCTCTACCACTGTGCTGGTGCATACGGGCGAAATCTGTGATCTTACGCAAAAGCCGTGACGTCATTATTCACTAGCGACACCTGGCAAAATTAGCAAGTTTTACTTCCGGCAAGTAAGTCGTCTGCTAATCAAGGTCGACAGCCTCACAATAACAACAGTTCTATTATTCAGTGCCGAAATTATTTTTTTTTCGTTTTAGTGGACAGTAAAACAAATGAAAGAATTTCCCGTCACAATACACTAACCAGAAACTGAAATTGGTAATTTTGGAAAGTAGCGCCTCTCTCTAGGATAGTATAAAAGGAAATGTCGGAGTTGCAAATCTGTTGTCTATAATCTGTAGTTCCATCCAAGCCTATAAGTCATTTCTAACGAGATGAGATCGATTTTGCAAGGGTAAGTGGTCTTCATTTAAAGTTGTTTTGACAGCATGCATGGGGTTCACTGCACTTTTAATAATTTGAGCATGCTGGGCCAGAATGGACTACACTGTGGCACCTATAGATTTGTCAGTGAAAAGGCAAATTGGTCACCTCGATGTCAGCAGCAGAAATTACACTGCACTCTGTATGTGCCCGGGTAACTGAATAGATTTCTTCAACGAACCGAGAATAATTTACCCTTGAGTGTCTGACTTAATAATACTCTTGAACAAAAATGCATTAGAGTTCCAGTGGTATTTCCATTAAGTGAATCATTTAGGTTAAATTCAATAAACGTTCAATATCCTTGTGAAAGCGTGTCTCCGCTGTTCAACCCTGTCTCCATACTACGTACCTGGACTTGCACCTCTAAATGCCACCGAGTTACTTAGTAAGTTGCGATTCAAATGCAGACAAATGTCAGCTTGTAAACAATCTGGAAAACTTTTAAGAACCTGAAATGAAAAGAGTTCTGACGTTTAAGCGAAGGACGCCAGAAAAGTAAAGTGATAGTGTCTATGGGGCATTTTTAATTGTTGGGAGCGATGCTATCACACTGATAAACGAAAAAAAAAACACAGCTCTATTGCAACGATCACGAACGAATTGCTATTACAACCACTGATACTTCAATCAACCAAAACAACAGTATCGTTGGTGGCAGTAGGTAAATGATATCGCTGTTCCACAGAACTCTGATGAGGTCGTCTGTTTAGAGACTTTTGTTGCCACTATGGGGTGCATCACAGGTCAGATCCATAAATATTGCCCCGAACTGGATCCCTCAGGTTATAATTGTATTGTGTCAGACCAAACGGTGAACCGCTTTATAAAATATGTCACACGAATGCTAAACTTTTAAAATGGTCTCAAGAACGAAGAGGTTGCTTATAGTTCGTCATTGACAGATAATTTGATAACGAAGTATACTTAATAAACGAGCAAAACATCTCGTTTTCTTTACTCTTGTTAAAACACAGTCTGCACAGACCTGGTTCATGTCGATTCCATTCGTGTAAGACCACGAATGTTGAAAGGAATCCTGCAACCTATCGGCCAGCGTCTTCGGTATGGAGTGGAACAGAATGAACTCTTTAATGCTCTCGGACCTCTCATGAAACTCCTCCGTGCCTTGGTACACTCGTAACATGATTGACGATACGTTACCAAATACCACAGCACTCATGAGGGCTGGAACAAGGAAGTCGACACGTTTTTGGTATCTTGTTAGAACAGATGATAAATTGAGGCCATGCGCAGTGGCGGATTTAGAGGGGGGCCAAGGGGACCATATTCAGCCTAAAATTCTCCCAGATTCCATTTGGCTGTTCGGGGGTGCGAATGTCTGACGGGCAAAATCCTGGCTAATACTAAGCCCTGGCCCCCCTAACTGAAAATCCTCTGGATCCGCCCCTGATGCGAAATGGTAATCATACGTTTCTTTTACTTATGGCACTTACTCACTCCTGACTCACTGCCTTAGAAACAAATTATAAAAATCATAAAATGAGTTACTCAATCTCATAAAACACGTTTCAAAACTTCAATAATACCGTCACAGAAAACAGCTTCCGTCCACATTCAAGGCAAAGACAAGTACAAAAGAGTGTCATGAGTCATGTATTTAGGCAGGGTCTGAGTGACGTAGATGCACCGATCTCACGAAGGAAGCTAATGTGATCGCGTGCTTCGCTTGTAATACATGGCGATATTTCGCATGGTCTCAGTTGCGTGATTTTGCGTTTTCGCGAGATTATCACGCCTACGGAGCGTGCGCAGGGAAAGACCACGCATCTTATTGAAATAACGCTGCGTCATATCAATCACCGGTGAAATCTCGATTCTTTTTGACGGTAGAAACCAATTGCTATCGTTGCAAGTGAAAGTTCGAAAACCCAGTTTGTTGTAGCTCAACCTATTTCATCATAAGTTTATGCCTCGGCCTGGTGTTGAAGGAAATCCTCTTTAAGACATGGGGGCTTCTTGAGGTGTGCATACACGCACCAGTTAACGAGCAAAGGTACTGCAATCCACTTTGTGCACCGTCTTGCAAAGACCCGGACCCTACCATGTAAAACACTTTCATTTTTGAAATTGTTTTTCGAAAACGCTCTTTATTAAAACTTTTGCAAACTTGACATATAAGTTGAAATATTTATATATATATTACAGTATATATGTCCTTTCCTTTATAATGTACTTTTGGTACACAATGAAAGTATCATTTAAAACAATTATCCCTTGGCAGAGAATTTTATGCTCTTTTTATGACGATTGAATCATGAGAAGCATTTTTGCAGATTTATCCTCAATTAGTGTCAGTTTTACCGGAACCTTAATTTACCACCTAATTAATGTTCGCTGGGGTGTAAACCGCAAAAACGCAAACATCACCAGTCTGCTTATAACCTACAGTGAGATGTGAATGCAATAAATCAAAATAAACACTTTCAAGCACGCCGTTGAGAGTTTTTTTTACATTTTTAAGGATCACCCATGACTGACCCTTATAAAATCAGTTTCGAGCCCATCCTATGTAATTAATGCAACGTTGCTCGTGCGCGACGGCATAACGAGCGCTATCCAGCAATTAGTACAATTTTGTTGGACCGTAGTCAACCCAGTTACAGCTTTTACAATGAGTGGCTTTTAAATAGTTGATGCTTGCCAGATGTTGATGGTTTGACCTTTTTAAGAAGGTTACCTCCTTTATTAACAAAGAGTTAGTCTAATTACTGTCTTAGCAAAGACTTTGATCATTGCCGTTGGGGATAACTTTCGCTAATAGTTGTGAACAAGCCTAAACAAGCGCCAATTTCCACACGAAATTGTAATTGGAATATCAAGATGTATATCAAATCCGATATTTTAAATGTTTACGAAACACTGCTATTGCATATTTAAAAGGATGCTAAACCCTGTTTTGGCGATCACTCTGAACTCTCGTCCTGTTCCCTTCTAATGCATCATTGGGTCTCAAATAAGTTACAAAAGCAAGATTCGCATACTCTCTGTGCGATACATTATGGCTTGTATTATTATTATGCTTTTAGTGGATGGTCTTTCCCAACAGATATCGTGTAACTCGCCTTAAGTGTAGGTCACGTTTGCCTGTTTAGTATACTTGCAGTTTCAAAATTTTACTTTAAACTTTTGAGTTACAGAGAATTATTTTGTTTCGGAATGGGAAAGTCGTTTTTAAAAATCTGTTGATAGGCGAAAACCGGCTTCGGTATCTTTTTAAAGTCGCTATACCCATGTTCAGATGTTAAAAATATCTTTTATACAGCCGTATTTGCCTCTCAAGGCAACTCCGTTGTGTTCTCATTCTTTGCTTAAATTGAAATTGGTTAAGATGAATGCCTGGAATTGCTTCCAAGAGCCGCACTGCCTTGGCGACTGAAATTAACCCGCCGTTACAACCGAAGCAACTTAGTGGGTCTGGCCTGAAACTACGACAACCTGTCGGTTGTTCGTATACCAAGAAATCATTTCTTATCGTATTACGCCAGGCCGATTGACTTTATTTAAAAGTTCGTTTTGACAAACTGCGCGGGTTTATGGCCTCTTTAAGGAGATTTCAGATAGCCATAACTTGAAATTTAATGGATACGAACACCAAGGAAAACACGCGTTTGCAATGTGTTGCGACATTCGACGCTTCTTACGTATTTCTCTGGCAGCAAGGTCTACAAGGGCGTCAGTACAACGTACATGCTTTAAGGATACCAAACCCGGTTTAAGCCAATGAACAGATATTTAAAACGACCTTCCCACCCAGGTTCTCTGAAACAAAATAATGCTCTGAATTCGACAACCCTCAACAGTTTGGATCAAAATTTGAAAACTCTGCTAAACAGGCAAGCATGACTTACATTTTTGGGCGAGTTACCTAACAAATGTGAGGGAACGACCGCCGACCAAGAACCATAATATCCAATCTGTGGCACAGAGAGTATGAGTTTTTAGTTAACTCCTGCTTTTATTTTTGAAGTGGGACACCAATGGCGCCATTGCATGGGCGGCGCATCACTGAAGAAAGTGGGGGGCTAAGCCCCCTCAGCCCCCCCCCCGTGGTTCACCTCCTATAGACCGTGTGCGGCATAGCACTAAAAAAACTGGGGGGGGGATATAGCCCCCCAGCCCCCTATGATGCGTCGGCCATGCATTGCAGATGGCAAAACAAGAATTGATTGAAATCAGCAAAACGGGATTTAGCATCCTTTTAAATGGTTGCCAGCCTAGCGGCGACGAAATGTGCTGTGAAGATAGATCGGCATTATTCTCAAGCTAGGATACAGTTCAAACTGCAGGTGATGAGCGATTGGTGGTGACGAATGATAAAGGTGGGCCATGGGTAAAGAAGGCCTTGTAGTCTTTGGTGATGGCCGATGGCGGACGATTGTGGCCAGGAAGACAGTGATTAGTGAGTGTTGAGTTAGGAAGGAAGGTGACGAGTTCGGCTCGGCTGGAAGCGGGAAACCGGAAGACTCGTACCTCTATCACCATCTCTAGAACTGAGTGTTGCAAACCATGGAATTTGTGGCGAGCCAGAATTAGGGGGTGATGACCAGGGGAGGGGGAGGGAGGGTTTTTACCTCCTAAGGGCGAATTCTCGATGGCGAATGACAGTATAGTGAGCCATTTTTTGTGATCGATCAAAGGCGATTTCTAACTGATGGCTGATTATGTATCACGATCTGCCATGCTTGTTTTTTATTTATTACTATTTCAGTTAAAATGATGGTTAGGACTTCACTTGTGTTCTATCCCCGTGACGCAGGAGAGGATATGTGCTCGTGGTGATCGAGGGCTTTGGTATTTCCCGTGAAACAATACTGGTTACTGATTTGCTTTAAATTTGTCAAAGGCAACGATTTTATTGCAAATGGCCATACCTTTGCACCAGGAAAAATTCTTTGCATTCACAAGGTTTGTTTTCATACAGCTGGATGAGTAATTTGATAGACGTCGTAATGTTGCTTGCAGGAGAGTTTCGTCCACTATTAAACTTTATATGAAAATGTGACTGACGTGGGATTGTAAAACACTTACATCCAATCATCATGGCAATGATGGAGAAGATCTTCTCAGCGTTGGTGTTTGGTGCTACATTTCCAAACCCTATACTCGTCAAAGTGGTCAACGTGAAATACATTGCCGTCACGTACTTCGAGCGAATGTCTGGACCGCTTGTCGTGTCATTGACTATGTACGGCATTTCCATTTTTGCCGCCAAGGAATCCAGCCAAGAAATCGGAAACTCCAAATGGGGCCTCTCAACATAGGCTATGGCGTAAAATACACAGGCAAGCCAGTGAGCTATGAGAGCGAATATAACCATCATCAGGATGAGCACCGCCGATCCGTACTGGGAATATTGATTCATGCGACGTGCGACTCGGAGTAATCGCAGGAGACGTGCTGTCTTCATTGAGCCAGTTATGGTCATGGTCTATAGAACAAAGGAGTTGAAATAGAACGGTTATACTAATTAAGAAAAAAACTAAATATTATCGAATGTCAACATATTAGTACCCAGAAGATGTGGGCACGACTGTATAAACGAACATGACTGTACAGCAACGTGTAGGCGCACTTTCGACTTTCGTTAGCAACACAAGTTTGTGATGAATATGATCAGGAAGTCAATGGTGTTCTAAACTGTCACGAGTAATAGCAAGAAACACATTATGAACCACATTCTCAGAACAAAGGAGTCGTTAGACCTATCGCCAGGATTTTGAGTGACGGCTTAACTGACCATTTAGAACGCAGCATTATTGACTCACCTTCGTTTCTAAGCCGCTTTTTTACCCGACAAACAACACGTTGCCGGGTAAAACTTATTGTTTGTTAGACGACATTACGCAAGGGGAGGAGCTTGCGATAGGTCAAAATTAATGTTAATAGTACGCTAACTTTACTTACGTCACTTGTCCCAGATCCGAACAATAGTAAGTCAAACGGCACAGCCGCCAAGGTATCGATAAGGAACCAGCCTTTTAGATAATTTTTAGCTATCATTAAAGGATCTGTGATGACTTCTCCGTCTTTAACATAAGTAGTTCGAAAATTTATCAAGATATCCACGATGAACATCACGTCAACCACCAGGTCAACCAGAACGAGTGGGTCGGCTTTCACAGACTCGGAATTTCTTAGCCTCGTTGCGGCGTCCATGTTCAATTTCATCCGTGTTTCGTCTTCGTTTAGTAAAAATGCCGCCATGTATGGGGTGAAAACAGCGGTGTAGAGAACGAGGAGCAAAATAATCCAGTCCCAAACAGCCTTAAACGGCGAATAATGGAGTATGATGAACTTGGGCACTTGTCTTTGTGGGCGTATATCCGGCTCCACGGTTCCTTCCACGCTTGCCTCGTCGTCTTTAGGCTCACTTTGGATGGACTAGAATAAGCAAAATGCGGTATTATAAATGTTTCGATTACTTTTTTCTACCTAAAATTTACACTCATACGGATCATTTTAGAAAAACACGGGTATGGTTGAAGTGACCCATGGCCTCAACTGTATGAGCCAAGTTGGAGGTCCTATGGTCAATGTCAGTTTTTTGTCCATTTTCACTTTCAATATTAATGAGACGGTTGGTCCAAGCTAAGCAATCGCAGTACGTCGATTTTTCGCTTATGACGCGAGGCGCGCTCCTAAAAGTATCCATACTCATAGGTAATGAAGACTGCTAGTGGACTGACATTTTACACACACAATTGAATTGTGTGCCAAAGCTCCTTTGAAACGAACTGGATTGCACTTGCTAAAACCGAAAGGGCGCTCAATTTGTTTTGCCTAGACCATAACTTAAAACAAACTAAACTCAACAATGTTTTGATGATTTTACCCAAAACTACTTCCGACACCTACTATTGTATAAATATAGATTATTACACGGCGAGGTCGTTATCCCCCGTTATCTAGAGCCCGAGTGGATTTTGGAGAACTATCGCCCGAGGGGCGTTAACCCAGAGGGTGATAATTCTACAAAACCCACGAGGGCTTTAGATAAGGGGGATAACAACTGAGAACATGTAATAATCTATTTATAGCACATACTGAACTAGAAACATTGTAATGAATCGATCTACTTTTCTCGACTCGCCTCGGCTTTGTAACTACTTTCTATGTCAGAGGCCAGGGGTCGGAGGTCGTGACCTTTTAAGAAAAACCGAGCTATTTTTGTCAAATAATGCTTTTACTAAGAACCAATTAAAATTTAAACAAAACAGAAATAAAATGAATCTATAAATTAAGGTTTAGAAACTATTATAGCTTGCTTACTACACATTTTATCACGCTAAGCTTCGACCGGGAAAATACCGTCTGCTAAAGTAGGTTACCACAAGTAACTGAGTATAATGCTCAAGTCAAAAGATCCCGACGACAAGATACCCTCATTCAAATTGGAGATCGGTGATTTACAAGTGAGAGAACACGAAAGAAAAATTTCACTGAATTAAAAAAAATGTTTTTATGGAAATTATGCGTCTTATTTTTCATAGCGTATAAATGTCGGTACAATGCCCTTTGCTGAACATGTGATTGTTGCGCGTGCACATTTAAGTATTCTATTTTCACGTTCGAAGACGTCAGCCGCTGAGTGGTGTAGTGCTAAATTCGGCGACTCGCAACTCTTGAGGCCGGGTTCGAAACCTGCCTCGGTTTCCCGCCAAATATTATCTCACTACTGAGATAACTAAATGGGTTATTACACGGTTGTATGTACCATTCGAGGCTAATATTGTGGTATAACAACTTGCACGTCACTGGAAAGACGAAAGCATTTTTCGACTATAACTCTGTTCTTACTGTGTCATAAAATGGAGACGCATGGCCTTTCCCCAGTGTCGCCTATCAACTCGCCAAAAGCGTTAATCACATTTTCAGATTGATAAGATTTTGAAAGGAATTGACGAAAGTGAATCAGATTTTGAAGATTGGCAATAGTCTACATATCAAGTGCTAAATCGACATATCCAATAACAGTAAAAATTCGGGTAAGGTATACTTTTTATGTAGTACAGACTTCCAGCTATCTTCTTTGATGCTGAGAAAACGCGCGATATAGGCTCTGACGTAAACAGATATCTTAGTGGCTAAGCCTAGATATGTGATGAGGCGTTCGCCCCGCTACTGTAAAAATGCCGCGAAGTTTGCTGTGTTTACGTCAGAATCTTCGTATTATCCTCCGCATAAAAAGGATAACCCAGAGTCTCTAGCGATTACGCCCTGTAAAGGAACGCGACTATTGTCAGGCTTACAAGTACGGATGCCAGTTCAGGCAGGTTTAGTAAAACATGATTTCGCTTTTAAACAAGCGCTACGTTTACAATAAGTAGGACGTGTTACATTTTGAAATACACTGCAAGCTAGTCAACCGTCCTCCCTGAGGTACTGCAAGGAGATCTCATTACAGACTATCAGTTATCCGTTTTAATGCAAGAAAAGTGCGGATAGGCTCTGACGTGAACAGTTTCCAGGTCTCGTGAAACTTTGAAGTTGGAAGAAGCCTCACCGTCGTCGCAGTCGCCTTTTTCATTTTCCATTCATTTGCCGTCCGACACTTCCAAATATTTAAAGCTTGCTACAGTCCTCTTGGACAGTATTTCATGTCCAATTGACATTGAATTTACACGCATGAACAACATGGAAAGCCAAAGCGGAAAATTCTATGACACAAATTTTTTATGCAAGATTTAAAAACAGACCAAAACGTTATTTTCACCGTGGAAGACCAACAAAACTCAAGACCTATAATTTATCACGTCAGGACCTATAATTTATCTCGTCTGGGACCAAAATTTAACACGCCAGGACCAAAATTGAACACGCCAGGACCGCCGAAAATTTAACACGTCAGGATTGAAAATTTATCACGCCCGAAAATGTTTTGTCACACCACATGACCATCCACAAGAATGCAAACCCTCAAAGTGATGACGTCGGTTCTTGGTACACAAGGGCTAAGCGTTCAACAATGTCTCACCGACGACAACGAGGTTGAATTTCTGATGCCTCCACACTTTAAAACAGAAGCCAATGTACACTTATTAATACGTTAGACGTCACTATAGTGATCTGACACGAACATATTGTCCTGACGTGATGAATTTTAGGTCCTGTCGTACTGTTTAATTTTCGGTCCTGACGAGCTAAATTTTGGTCCTGACGTAATATATTATACGTTCTGGTGTGATAAATTCTGGTTTTTAGTTGCTTTTGTTTTTGGCTTTGGTGTTCCGCCACAGTACAACACGTCACGTCAATAATTCGATGCCTATCAGTTGAAATTAGTCTAAATGGAGCTGTGACGGTCGCATTCAATTTCGTCAAGAGTCGCTCTCGCATGAATTGTTTTCATACATTCTCATTAACATCACTTCCCTTCACTCCCTGACAGAAGATGAGAATACTTTGATGACGATCTCTATCGGTACATGAGAACAGCAACTGTGATCTATGGATCACTATGGAACTGCGGTGCACAAGAAACGAAAAACAACTCGTGAGACAAGAATTGAGTTTATGATGGAAGGGGACTGTTAATGGGAAGGGATCACGCGCTCCGCCTAGGAGGAAATTGTCTAGCCTATACCATACATGAAAGATGTTACGAAAAGTGTCAAGAATGATCGATGTACAATGTTAAACATACGCACCATATCCTGGCTCGGCCTGGAGTTGCGTTGATTAGTCTCATCCGTGCCTTTGGGGGTTTTGTTGCTCAAATCCCGAAGAACTCTCAGCATGACGATTTTGTTTTTGGCCTAAAACAGAATCATAGCCGTAAGTGGCCGGGGATGGATGTTGGACCGGCATGATCCAAAACAAATAATCACGAATAACAATTAAAGGAAACGATGGCAGATTGTTTTAGGGCTATTTACGAACGTCAGTCGTTTGGATATCGTGATTGCCCCCTCGTGTTATCCTAGATCCGCCAATGTAAACCTTTTGGCAATATTTTCAAAGGTGAAGATGATGGCGAGGCACAAGCATAGAAAGCCGAGTCATGTTTATTTACCACAGTGGTTACAATTTCCAAACTAATGTGATCTGCACTCGACTCCTTGCATTTTATCCTTGACAGATGCACTATATCTTATCATCGTGAATTAAACTTACCGCTTTTCCAACTTTCCTTCAAAAATAACTTGGTTAATAAAACGTCACTTATCAGTAAACGCGACTACAAATCTGCGACCAGTCAGAGAAACCAACCTTTGGTTTGGATCACAGTTAAAGATGCTTCGTCTCACTAAATTGTGAATATGCAAATGAAGTACTAGTTTACAAACAACCCCGAGCTTCCGGTGTGCCGGAAACCAACCGAAAACCAGTTACCATTACAATCTCGCGAAAGTCTCGTTTTGCGAGACTATTTTTATGTAAATGAGTATGGCAATATGTCATCGTTACCCTAATAAAACAAGGCACAGTTTTTATTATTTAGTCATTTCACTATCAAACAATATTGCGTAATATTTGGAATTACTATGGTTTCCTATATATTCACCCTTGTTTTCCAGTGTCTCAGTTGTAGTGTTTTCTCTAAAGCCTCATTTTATTTACAAATTGTTTCTTTTCCTGATTACGATTTACTTGTACACACAGTTCAAGAAGTCACAAGGTTTCAGGGTTTGGAAGAAGTCTGCCAAATTGCAGAGCCTGGACTAACCAATGATAAATGAAGTGTCAGTTCTTTTCAGAAATTTCCTTTAATTTGCTTAATGAACAATTTAAGACAAATCTCATAACGGCAAGAGGCCCAGCTAATGTTTGAAGAGAAGGCAGGTTTATATAGACGCTTCGACAGATTTCCTAATTTATAATCAAACTGTACTCGGAATGAACGTACCAGCAACAGTAAGCAAATGAACAAAAGCTAGCGTGGCCAAACAGACTGGATTATTTCATACATTCATTAAGAATTTCAATAATATAATATAGTTACAATGTATTGGAAATACCTGTATTGCTACGCACTTTCTCAAATAGCGAATACACTTGCTATTTCAAGCAGAAGCTATGCGGATCATAAATATCGGTAATTAGACTGATTATGGTAGCGCACGAATAATAATCTAACGAGAAAATATAGGATATGATCCGAAACGCGGTGTCACTTATATATCTACCACTTCAATTGGCACACGGAATATCTTCATTGATGGGTCTAGTTTCAATTAGTAAATACAGATCATTAGAGTAACCAGAGCAGCCTGGGGGAGATGTAGTAATGTAGTCAATTTAGTGTCCAATTAAAAACTTTACAGGTATACTTTTAGCTTCATTAGTAAGAGCGATAGCAGGTCGATAATTTGTGTTATGTCATAATTGTTTCAAGTAGGTTCTGATGTAAAAGAACACGGAAAACAAGTCTTAAATGGGATCAATAACGTAGTGTTTAGTGCTCTGCCCAGCTAAGGTTGTCAATATGCACAGGTGTCCGTCGGTACAATTGCAAGAGGAACTATGCTTACAATGTTGCAATTGCAAGTTGTACTGTGCTTACAATATGACAGAGTGTACAGTGTCTTCGTGAGATAGTCTTTATACTATAGTAAAGACGGACAGAATTTTATTTTGAGGAGGTACCAATTTGGTTAATCCGAAATCGCAAGCTTCACCACAAAATCATTCACTATTCGGAAAACGTAAGCCTTATGAGCGACAAAATCATTTCTATGGACTGGATGTTGGTACGAAACAATGAAGCATTCAGCCGGTGAAGAAGCTTACGAAAACCTAAACGGTTAAATGTCAATCGACAGTTGAAGGAACATAAGTTTCCCCAGTTTCACAAAAACGATAAGCAAACATCGTCCCACAAATAAACTGGGTAGTATCTGTCCCAGTATTCACATATGCTGTTTCTGATATGGACCAAGTAAACGCCAGGCTCGTCAAAATAAAAGAATATGAATGCATTTATTTTGTATAGCGACATGTGTGAAACAAGTTTACTTACACAATTTATACAATATTTGAAAAATTACCCCCAACGCATTGCCTTAATAAGTCAGTGATACCAATTGAACAAATACACATCGTCTGCGTTGCAGAAATACTTGGTTCGTAATATTGACAAGTTAACTTATTTCATCCGACTACTTTTCTATTCTCGGAAAATTGTTTATAGAATACAAAAATGAAGGCACAATACGTCGTGTGGCCATTGTTCTACGTTCAAAATATGACTACCTTTTGATATAAGACGAGTCTGTGAGTTGTCAAATCAATTTTGACTTTAAATGGATGTTCGTCGGATGTCCCACGGCGACGTTACATATGAAAATTGTACAGCTGACAACAAGAACAACATCAGTTTTACGTCATGGACACGTCGACTTCTTATCACGGGCAGAGTTTGAAAGCAACGTTTTTAAGTTTAAAGGTACAAATCCCCGGTTATCTAAAACAGTTATTTCAGCTTTTCAATTGGTTATTTTGTAGATTTTATAACTTTTGAATCTGGTTACGTATCTACAGAGACTTATTTTCTCGCAGGTAGCTGCAAAGCGACGTATTGCAAGAAAACGACTCAAGACTCTCAGTAGCGTGGCACGCTTCGAGTAAATTGTCCAACGGCAGTTTCACGCGAAGTTATGGCATATTTCAAGTCGAGTCTCGGATAGAGGTTGGCGGCAAAGGTCTTGGTGGTCCTCCTTCCAACACAAACTCTAAAATTTTCATTAGAACAACGAAGCAATGCTATTGCGGTTTGGTCGTCACCTTAAATTCGCCAAACCAAGAGCATGCGCAGATATAATACCAGCATTTGTGAGTAATGAAGGCTACTCTTTAAGACTAGCAAGTACGATCACTCAACAACTGAAATAGGCACAATTCCTAGAAATCAGCTGGTTCAGTCTAATTAGTATTACTTGAGGAACATATTTAATGTATTAGGAATAAAATTCAATTCCGACAGCGAATACGCAATTAAGGAGGTCGGTGCGCGATGTTTTGAGCAACAACACACAGTGCTAAATGGAAACAACCTGTGGTAACATTGCTTAGTGGATTGTACGTGAATTAGACGACTTAAGATGCTCAATGCTGCAAACCTACAGGCGGTGTTACCTACACACACTAAAAAGTGGCAAGCAGAACCAAATGTGACTGAAAAAAAACACCAAAGAAAAAAGTGAATATTGCAGCTTTCAATAAGCAAAGTAATTATAAGAGATATGACGTCATATGTTTTAATTATTGAGATAATATTCATATTATATGCATCGTAAACGTAGAAATTGAGGACAATTACCAAGAGGAACATAATTATGTTACCCACGGCTGGATCTAGAATAATTTTTAAACAATTTTGTCAGTCTTCGGGCAACAGCTGATGGGAGTCACGTTTGACAAGTTTCAATTGGAAATCGAATTCTAGCGTGTCTCTTTCGATGTTGATTTTGCGTAGTGATACGTTTAACGCAGTAATGTTTCTTAAGATGAAAAATTATTTTGCGATACTTGTAGCTGTACTAGGGTTTTCAATTGCCTGATAAATTTGTCGCCGATGAAAATTTCTGGACTGGAGTCACACACGTGATGACAAGAAAATATGAAATTCTAAAACTTTCTTAACTGTTGGTCAGTCAAACACTAAAATATTCCCAACCACATTATTATTTGAAATTACATTTTTCAAACTCGTTGAAAAATCGAAGCCAACAAAAATCTAGACAAAGCTAGTTTTTATTACTTTCCGTCAACTCGTTTGACTAGGAAACCTCACAACAAACTGTTAGGTTCTCAGTGTATTTGCACGCAGGTTGCTGCGTGACTTTTCAACACGCAAGTCTTTACGCCTTGTCACGCATATTTCAGCACTCACGTTGTGGCGACAATATTAGGAACGAGCGTTTTAACAGAAAAACTATCAGAACAGCCATCATTTCAGCCTATTCGATGAACGTCTTATTCAACTTGTGACATGTCACCACGTAATCAGAGTACTGATACCAGTCAAATCGACTCCAAGGGCGTGTTTCTCGAAGTCTAGTGAGTCTTTAGCCTTGTGATGTTTGGCTAAAAAATCGACCTACGGGCTTAGCCTGTTTCGCGAAATCACGGCAAGGCCGAATGTCGAATATGAAATACAAAAATTCATAGCCTGCTCAGGAGAAGGCTAAAAGCCAAAGCCAAATGCCAAACTTTTGGCTTTGGCCAAACATTTGACTATTTGTAAACAGACGTCTGACCCTTGGCCTGAATCAAAAGACAAGAGACTATAGAATATTAGAGAAACAGGTGCCAAGGATCTGTGCTATGAAAAGTTACTCAAGACTTGGTCTTCCGCTTCCACTTACAATTGCCGAATAAACGTTTAGCTTAAGCGCATCGCAGTCTAGAAATAATTTTAAAAAATTATCCCAAGAATTATTAGTTATGTGTATATTCTCAAATACTTGACAACTTTGCTAAAATGTGATTTCATTATTTTTCGGAAATAGTTATGTGGAGCGTGAATCAAAATTCCCGACTTAAGTTTTAGGTCACTTTTCATAAAACAGACCCCTGTTTCACACGTGTATAACTTCGGGTAAAAAGTACCAGCGTATTGGAAATGGTCTTTCATACATACGGGGCAGTGTAGATATTCTGGTGCAGTGATCAAAGCTTCCGAACCTCGAGCCTTTTGGAATCAGCTTTCATGCAACAGAAGTAAATACGAACGCACCAAATTGTCAGAAATACTGAACCGAGCTTCCTCATTCTTATCTAATTTAATACGTTTCGCAGGCCTCAAACTGCATTTTAGACCGGGTTTTTCTAAACGTTCTAGGGTTAGATTTTAACATACCACAGGAGTAGACCAGGCTAATGAGATGCCGCGAGTACATGTCCGACCATGCGAATTACGATTCAAACTGTGCTGATTGTTTTTTTTTTGGAAATAGATGTTTGTGACCTCTTTGAAAACATGTGTTCTGTTATCTGCTCTGTAAAACAGTCCGAGAGTACTTATATTGTCTCTGAACTTTCGAGTATGGTTTGAGCAATGTTGAGCCATTGGATATTTTAGGTGGAACAGAAAAAACTACCTAGACGAAATAGAAAGCCTGGAAAGGCAACCCTAATCAAATGAAAGTGATCGGAGTTGATTGAAGGACCCATCCACAGTTTTTTTGGCAGAACATTCCGTACCAAGACTGTTGTCATGCCCCCCAGGCATTTTGTTGAGTCACACTAGTTGTTTGGGGGGCATATTATGCAAACAACGCGAGGCAATCGTTGGAATAATGTTGAGGTGCGAACTGCGAAATCCCTGTACTTAGTATCCAGACGTTCCATCATCCATCAGGGTGGGAGCAGTGATAATAACTAGAGTCGACTGGTCACAGTGGCCAACGAACTCGAACATTAAACGAAAATTGCATAAACCGAGTCCTGTATCGCAAATGAGTTCATAAACAAGATCACGGTTCACGCACAAATGCGTACGTCTGGGTCTATTTCAGGGAATCCGTCTAATTATTTTCTCAATCCTATATCAAATTTGCAATTACATTAGCAACTAGATCGTTATAGCCAGCCCTGTCATTGTTTTTGAGACATCTGCGAAGCATGCTCGCTGCTATTATGCCGGCATATAATATTACACTCAGATCTATCATACGTACTTTCATTACAAATTGAAACTGATCCATGACTACACAGTCAAACAATTTCGAAAATAGAAATAGTTTCGATTTAGGTTAAAACATACCTCCAAGACCGCTCGATAATCATACGTTAGAGTTCGAAAGAAATGTAGTTCAATCCATACGCTAAGTCCAAAACGTCGCTTGCAGTATAAACATTACGAAGGCAGGTTGCGAATATTAGAACCAAACGGCAGACCACGGCAAAGGAAGACAGCAGACGACACAGCGCTCTGCTATAGGAACTCGACGTGGGACTGACAGCCGACAAATATTATCCCAGGCTTCCGTGTTTTATGGTCGTCAAAATCTGCAATCTCCTGGGACAGTGTTCAGTCAGAGATGTGCTGAATACTTCGGAAACACGATTCAGCAGCAATAGAGCGAAGGCATTGTTAATTTATCCACGTTGCCCGTGAGCCCTGGTTCCAAGTGGCGAGAACTGTTTTCGTTCATTACAAGCAAAGAAATACACGTCATCTGGCTTCTCTCATTCGCGACCGCTTTCTTGCATGGGTCTAGCTAAAACAATATCATCACAGTGCGCATGAATCAGAAATTATTGGTCTCTGTGTCGCTCAAATACATAACGAGGCTATATGACCAGCGCACAGGATCGATGAAACAGGGCTTTGTTGTCTTGCCAAGAAATGCCAATACCTCTACTAGACATCAGTCACATTGTAACAGTCTACAGGTATGAGAAAATGAACCACCTGGTGTTAGGCCCACGGTGGATGAGCCTGGCCGGCTATTTTAAGGGGACGACAGTGTGGCTCTGGAAATTAGCCTAATATCCTCGGGGAATAACCAAATTTACAGAATCAGTACGACAAATACCCACCTTTTAAAAAGATAACAGTGATTGAACACCAGTCTTTTTAACTCAAGAAACTTTAATAGAACATAAAATCCACCGTTGAACAATGATTCAAAAATAGGTACCTTGTGGAGAACGAAACACATGAAGTGATCCCTTTGTCAGGGAATTAAATGGGAAAACCTGTTTGTGAAATATTGGGCGTCTGAGTGGCACATCCAGTATTCCTCACATACGTACATGAAAGTTTTCTATTCTCCTAGTTATCAATCCCCCTTGGTTTCGTAGACTGAAAGAAGGCAGAGGTTGCCATTGATTTAAAATAATACACTGGTTTCGCATTGTTTCAAATACAATAAATATGCACTCAGCGAAACATTGCCCTTGCTTACTTGTTGTTTGTCGTCAGGTAAGATGCCGCATTCTTTACAAGTTCACCACACAAACACTGCATCTGAGGGCAAAATATGTCTCCTTATTTCTGGTATCGTGAGTGTCCGAATTCACAACGTCACTACGTCATCACATACGTCATGATCTTACGGCGTCATTAATCACACAAAAATTGCATTTAAACCGGGAAAGGAAAACACTCATCAAGTTAAGGGTAAACGATCTTCCTTTCGTAGTGTCCCTACGCGCTGCTGTGCAATAAAGGCCCTGCCCCCCTTAAATCCACACACGGAATTATAATTTAAACCAATAATTCGTTGTAGAGATTTTCCTTGTATTTGGTGTTAGCAGTCTGGCCTCATCGTGCACAGTAAAAGTGATTAAAACTACATTAAATAGTATTTTCAAATAATATTTTATTTATAAGGCCCATTTTCCCTCTTTATGATGACTGAAATTATCAAAACTCGGCCACTGGGCCTTTAACGACGATTTCTCATCTGTATAATTCTTTTTGCATGAGCCCAAGATCCTTCCCATGCAGTGCACTTCTGTTCTCGCCAACACATTTCTTTCCCCAGGAACTGCAATCGTCTTTATAAGAAACGAAAAAATGACAACGCCCGCGCAGGACCTGAGGGAGAAAAAAATCCCTACCCTGAACTTATGTGCACTCAAATGACCAAATGACCCCGTTACTTTGAACTCAGGTATATTACCTTGAAAATGAAAACTTCCATGTTGAATGTGATGGTCTTACTTTTTGTTGAAATTTTATCATACACGACTCTTCAAGTATTGTATTTCCAGAAGATGCTCAAGCATATTGTCATAAGAATGTACAACATAATCCATTGTGATGAGTGTGATGTTAATTCATTATTCATCTCAAGCTGATGGCTCGCGCGATGGCGTTCTTAAATTAATCATCTGACGGTTCATCTAAAAATGGTTAGCGTAGGCTCATCAGCTCATTTCCAGGCACAGGACTCCTCTCATTCTTACTACCTTAGCTTGAGAGAATGCTGACAAACACACCCACACATATACTAACGCACGTGCATACGGACGCATGCACGTAGGCACGCGTACACGCACACCTGGCGCACGCACGCACGCACGCACGCACGCACACACACACACACAAGTGCCTTTCCCATGTGAAAATTACTTGAAACAATCCCAATATTTTTTCAGGCACACATGTACTGGGATTTTTTGCTTTAAGATAATAAATTTGCCGTTATTCTGAATTCCATCAAATTTCGCAGGATCAATGCCAGGAAGATTTATTCATGACTTAGAGGTTTGTTTATTCGATTCAGATCCGAAGACGAAGCTCTCTCGCGCTGCTGTTGGTGGTACGGTATTCTATATGACGCGCCAAGCGCCAACGAGTACTTTTCTGCGCATACTTTTGCTTTATTTACGCGTACTTTTGCTTAATCTACGCGTACTGTTAGTTGCAGATTCTGATCCACTGACCACTTAAATGATGACGCCGTTAACTTTGTTGATTAAGAGCAGAACGATGATCATTTAAGAACTAAAGATACGCGTAGATTAAGCAAAAGTACGTGTAGATTAAACAGAAGAACGCGTAGATTAGGCAAAAGCACCCGTAAATTAAGCACAATTCTACCTGCAGAAAGGTACCCGTTTATGAACTCCTTAACACTTCATAAACCTATCGTTTATTTATTGAATGATCAAGTTGAGTGCCACAGATGTCATACAAGAGCTGTCGGCTGAGGCTACCGAACTTGCTGGCATTCTCGATCGCAAGCGAACACAACGTATTCATGAAAATAATTCCTGAAACAGATTCCTGTGACTCTGAAGTACATGGGAACACAGCAACAATATAAATAGCAAGAAGTCAAATTAATGTTGTTAATAAGATGCCAGTACAAAAACTAGCATACAAATGCGGTTATTGTATGCATAGAATAGGTTATTCTGCACGTAGAAATGCTCGTTCAACGTTGGATAGGGACGTTACACTATGCGTACTTATCGGTGCTCGTACTTTATTTCACCGTCAGTGTTGTTTCCGAAGTCGTTGAGTGAATGCCATCCCCAGGCAAAAGTCAAAATTAATTGAATTTTCATGTATGATATAGTTTGCAACTTACCATTTACCCACACAGTCAATAGAGCCCTCACTAAGAAGCTCGCCGACGGACTGAGAGAAATCGGCACCAATCTTGGAAACTGGGGTTTGGTTCGTGAAAATAGCTTAAGACAAAAATTTGGTCTTAAGCTCCATACAACAATTTCTGGGAAATAATTATTATTCACTTTACTAAGCGATTAAAGTATCTGACAATATACCCATAATTGCTGCACATTGAAAATTTTGTACACATTTAGCCAGGCAGTTACTTGCTCAAGACCCAATTTTTGTCTTAAAAATTGGCTCTTGCGCACACAACTTGAGCACACAACTGACTTAAAAGCCATATGTCACTTTTCATGAAACAGAGCCCTGCCTCCCGTTCAGTAACGCTAGGACCTCGCTATAAAGCAAGACTTCGCGAGATTACTAGAATTATTGCCGTGTATTTTAAATGAGAACACGTGGTGTTGACTAGATTTCAGCTAGGTCCTAGCGTAGGTCCTAGCGTCTACTGAACGCACGCCCGGCTTGTAGCAAAAAGTAGCTTAGACAACATGGCTACCCTCAACGATATGGGTGCGCGTAGCATAACACCCTTATTAGACGTAAAATGACCTTTTCTAAGCACAAAATAACTTCCCATTCCTCGCGTAGACTATTGAAAGCATTTTACGCACAGAAATGTATTCGCTTACTATTGTGCGCTTCATACTTGGGAGTGATGAACGAGACGGCGGCGGCATTCCGTACCCAGGGTTCCAGAAAACTAGTCTCTTACGAGTTTGACACGAACAGCAGGATACTGTCATGCATTAAAAACGAAGCACGTGGTCTCAGTAGCTCTCACTCGCGAGTTTCCTCTACGGAACCGACCCTGGATGCACGGATATGCGAAAGCGATTTTCGGAGAGGACGGTGCCAATAGTTTAAAAACACACTCTCTGAGGACTACAATACTTACCCTTTAAACGAACTTGAAACAAGTAAGCGACCATTTTAATTGGAGTTTCTAAGGATTGTGAACAGTTGCTTAGGCATATTAAAGCAAACCCGCGCTTGAGATTAACCGCGGACGTGATTTAACTGACAAGGGAGCGTTATCTGTTAATAAGATCGGATCTTCGTCAGATAAGGACAATCATTTTTTTAGCAGGATTGGTCGTGAATGTACAACAATTTCATTAGATCGTGATTGAAATGACTATTGAAGGAATTTGCTAAATCAGACGAGACTACTTTGACTGGCTAAATAAAGGATGACCGTCTTCGGGGAGAGTAGAGGAATTACTCTCGTGCGTGCGTTACTCGTTTTCAAATCATTCATGATGTATAATACGAAAGCCTGCCGGTGCGTCAAGTAATGCCAAGTATTTCTAACATAAGAGACACTACTTAAGTTATATGCAGTGTCTTTCATTTAATTATTAGACAGCAAGAGTCCATTAGCTACAATGGGAAATAGCTCGACGCGCTTGTCGTGCAGAAGGTCGACAGTTACGTAATTACTTGAGCTAATAGCATAGCCTGTACGTGAGTTGAACCAACATTTGCCTTGGAACCTAATTATCTGTCGTTAAAAATCAAAGAAAACTTATGTATAGTAAGACAGAATTGTCTCGTGAAACAGAATATTTACAGGAGCATATAGCCGCAGGATCCTTATCACGTGGAGGAAAGCGAAGCCTTCTTGGAAATTCAATTTCGGCGACAGCAGGGTTAAATGTTCATCGAAATCAGTATGACTCTAAACGAATTAAAAATTTGTTCTTTTCTATGAACACATTTCATTTCTTTCGTACATCCTTCATCACATATCTCATTTCTTCTCATGAACCGCAGTTCTCACATTCTACAGGTTACTGCACGTACATTCAGCGACGTATTGCATCGTCACTAAGCTTGTTACCAAAAACACTGACTCGTGGTCTGTGAGAAAATGTTGTTTGTAAGAAAATAAATGCGTTGCTTGAATGGAACTACAGAAATCAAGAAAAGAATTTCTAGTGAAATACCAGTGCGGATCGAGAGTAAAGAATACTGGCTACCGCGTTCTATACGTCCGGATAACTCAGTATCTAGACTGCGCTCAAGCTAAGAGACGAGTTGCTATACTAAAATGATAGTTTTGAAATCCCTGTGCCGTTTGATAAGAGAAGTAAACGTTAATTATAGTCTCTGGAGCAGCTGATACGGAACGAGTTGACACGACCCAACTATGTGTGAACACACTGAAGTTGACAAGAAACGAGTTAACACCGTGGTGTCAACTTATTTGACAACAATGCCACATTTTCATATCAAAAAGCTTGTTTGCTATGAAAATGTGAAACGATGGTACGAAACTGGCCAGCAAAGATATTATAGCAAATGATATGCCTGTGAACGTGAATAGTAATTTTCTACCGGCAAAACCCGACTGCAAAAATTACATTATGAACATAGCAGGTGTTCCTTAAAGATCCTAATTGCTTAAAACACAGGCATGTTACAATACACATTTCCAATAAATTTGATATAATGAGAAACGCACATATGTGTAAGTCCAGCAGATCGATTTCTTTTCTAAAAAGCCTACAACTCACATAGTGCCATGCGGTCCGGCGCTATAACAGAATCGATACTGGTGAGAATGGACACGTTTTCCGCGAAAATATACTGCAGTTGACTTGACAGGACACAGTTGACGAATGAACAAACATGGTTCGCTTGTCTTGCTTTACGTAACAAAGGCAATGATTCATTGTTTATAGCCATTAGACGCTGCACGTGTAGCCCCTGGGGACCGTTCACAATAACATTAAAAAAGCGTTAGTTGGATAAGAACAGACGAGAAATTGGGTGTCGCAAGATGTAATTTCTTGGCTAAAGTCGAGCTCATTTGTTGAAAACCGTGAATGCCCCTAACAGGTCTTTCGAATAGCCACTCACAGACGGAAAAACAGGCAAAAGATCGCATTATTTAGCGTAATGAGGGGAAGAATAGAATGGCGTGAGAATCATAGTGAGTACTGCAGTGATCTGTTTTGTGGGACAGGGCATCTTACCTTTTCATGAACACATTTGTTTTCTTACGAGCTTTATTTGTTTTCTTTCGTATCGCAAATCTGTATTTTTACGGACACACTTTTGACGAGCCCGATTCATTTTGAGAACAACAGTTAATCGTGAGCAACTGCTCGTGAAAAGAATTGTGTCCATGGGAAAAGAATTGCAAATGAGAACACCAGTGCGGTTCGTTAGACTGTCTACTCGGTTATTTACATGTTACTAGACGCTCGCGCAAATTGATCGGTGGAAGAACGCAGAAATAGAACAGAACGGAAAAATAGTGACAGAAACTTAACTTTTACAATATACGTTGTTGTTTATCGTGTTATAACGAACACAACCTGTCACTTTGCATGTCTCCATGACGACACAACGGAGGTGCAGCATCCATTTCGCGAAATCAGAATTCATCGCTGAAGAATTTCTGTGCTAATGAAAAAACATACACCAGACGCGTGAGCCATGAGGTAATAAACATGTTTTAGTATTTTGTTATTATAAGGGGGAAAGCAATCTGATTTTGATAGACTTCGTGTACACCTGGTGCGAGTTCCCAACGACTATTACGCAGGCATATTTAATGGATTTCAGACAGACCCAGGACATAAGAGCATGTGATTTATTAAGAGAGACGTTTCCAGTATTCGCCGGAGGTACATGTATAAAGTCGGAGAATGGTTGATATTATTATCAATCACAGCGAGGCTATTATTCACTCAGAAGTATAAATAGTGAAATGCTTGTAGAAGTGTCAATTTGTTACTTAATTCTCTCCATAAACATTCCTAGCAGGATACTGAGCTTTTAAATGTAATATAGAACCAATAGGTTTAAATATCATTCGTAGTTAACCAAAAAGTTATTTAATCGTTATGGGCGACACCAAAATAAAAAGCGCTACCGCCATGCAGTTCTTAGGGCTTACGCGGCCATTTTCTTTCGTAAGACTGTGGTTGCCCCCCTTTACGGAATTCTGGATCCGACAGTGTGAAAGAATGTAGAAATTTTAGATTTGGCAAATTCGCGCGAGTCCGAGAAAATCAACGTCCGACGTACATGGGAACGTGCCCAACTCGTAAAATGTTGAAATGTGGCTAACAACCATGGAATTTTAACTTGCTCAAAAACCATCTACAATGGGAAACTATTCAGTGTCCGACTGAAACTCCTAAATTCAATGGTCTGACTGTCTCAATAAAAATTAGAACCGGAGAACAATCATGGGAACCAACAAAAACACGTCCGAGTGTCGGACTTCTAAATGAAGTGGCGTAACTTGATAAACGCCACCGGCGGTAGAAGAGCATTAATGCTATACTCAGATCAACATTATCTCAAAGCTGATTTCATCCGGATAACACTGCGTCCAGATGAGAGTTTTTAAAAAAGTAGATAGGACGTCTACCTGAATCAAAAGGGAAACCGACTTCGTTGTCATCAGAAGAAATCAATTTGTCGTCTGATNGGGGCAGCAGACGATAAGAAGGCAGACCATTGCGACGTCTGACGAGCGTTCATATGAGAATCGATCGGCAGATCTGCCTTCTGACTGCACAGCATGTGAGCGCTGTGTGTAATAAGTTCATTGGATTCAAGCCTTGTCATCTAATATGAAGCTCGGGCAGCCGATGAGAAGTATGAACCTTCTGATAAGACAGAGGGACACAAACATGAAGACGGACGAGAAATGGGAAGGACACGGTTGTTAAAGTAGCGCCATTATTTTTCATTTAACAGCTCTCCATATACCCTTACAGTGAAAAACCCAGCGGTGGACACATTTAGAAGTGCCACAACAACTGCGCCGAATGAGGATTGAGCAGCCCAATACACTTTATAGTCCAATCAGTCATGCATCTTTTGTACTGGGACGTCTGCAATGTCATTCTGTAGCCCCATCTGAGGTAGTAAAAAGGAAAGGATGTCCTTCTTTTCCACCACAATCCCTCTTTCCCAGATCTCGTTGAATAATGACAGACTTTAGGCCAAGTCAAAACATGAAAACTCAGCTTATAAAATTTGCAACGATGTGTCAAAACGGTCTCGTCTGGAACGGAGTCCATGTCTCGTGGGGACTTCGCTGTCACGTTCCGTTCCTATTTTATGGAATTCAATTACTGTTTTTTATAATTAACCAACTCATTTCAGCTAATCCCTCTCATAAAATTTAGGTAACAAAAAATTTTTTGAGAAACTGCCTACAAGAGCATACTTTATTGGCCATTCACTGTTTCACTGTTGGGTAACAAGCACTCAATTCTCTTCGTGGCACTTCAGCAAGAACTGATGGAAGTATATTCGAAACTCATGATGGTCACTGGATGAGAAAAACTTTCAATAGAAGGGGGTTTCTTGAAACGATTTCCAGGTTTCACTGCGCTCTCATGTAATCTGGCATCAGTTAACAAATGTTTATTGAAAAAAACGAAAAAACAACAGAAACTGAACCCAGCAGCTCTGCATTCATTAAAGCTGTTTTTTGAATTAAAAATTAATTATTTTGTTCTGGAAAAACTGCCCACAGCAAGATTGTCAGACTTAATAACTAATGAATGCAACATGCTAGCAAAGCGACTTTCTGCGTTGACAACAAAGCTTGCTCGCTTTCTCACTAGATTTTTGAACAAAACAAACGACGGAGCTTCCCTCCTTTCACAAGGTCCGCCCTACTCCTCAACGATCCAAACTTCACATTGGATGATAAGAACTGAGATGATTACATTGCTACATGCACAGTTGGTGTTATTTGTCCTAGAACTGAATATGAAAAGTGTGGAATCACGCCACCGTGTGTGCCATAATGATTTGCCATTTGAAAACTTAACCGAGCTAATTATGGAAAAAGTGACCGGTCAGCCACAGATCCAGGGTTAGCGATCCTAGAGTTCGGTTATTTGTGTTCCGCAGTATCAGAGAAATATAAAGACCCCCTCGTGTCTACCCCTTCTGGTCATGATCCTGCATCCGCGTCTGTCATTTCCAAGAACACGTGAACGATGCCCTCCAGACCTTGCAGAGCTCAGGGCCCTGCGAACACGCGGAAATGCTCCCGATTTCCTTGAAGATTACTTAGACACTATTTCTTCGTATTCTTAGGAACGCAAACCCATTTGCCAAAATAATGGAAATGAACGAAATCTATCCCACCACGGATCACTTGATACTCAATGTAAATTATCGCTATGGCACATTTTGGCTACTTAAATATGACCTTTTATGAAGATTACACCCTTCGATCGTTGTTTACCAGCGAAGTGACAAAACGGTTGTATAAACGAACTCTGGACGTGTATTTTGTCACGAGAAGAACTTGTGATCATTAACAAATTTGTACGTTTTCACACTACTTCATAAACGATCATTTAAAATATGAATGAATATTCCAACTATGAATCCAAGGATAAACAGCATAAAAATTCCCCCTTTTCAGATTTCCGGAGAATCAGAAAATTACGTTTTTCATGTAAACGAGCCTGAGTCTTGTGTAAAAGGTGTCGAAGAACGTGCATTCCGACAACAGCCAAAAATGCAATTAAAGCCCTTACTTAAAAAACTGCAACTTCAGCTTCAACTTACGTACTCCTTGTGCTGTAATCCAGCTGTTAAAACGCGGCTATCCTACACGTATCTGGCAGAGATATACTACGAGACATACAGAACGTACGTGTAGGCACGTAGCAACTACGTTGTGCGTGCCGCTGACTTGGATTGGATTCGTCTGTTATCTCTATAGCTACCACAAAACTAATTCCTCGTAGAATAGCTGTACATGTAACTTACTAGAAATTAAATAAAGACAATTTCTTACCTCTTCAAGAAATCGTCAAAACATTAACTGCACGGATGATGAATAGGAAATTTATGTTCTTTAGTTGTCACACTTTGGGGTATCTTCTTAACACGGTGATCGATTGGGAATTACAACGCGCCTGGATAAAATCAAATCATTTTCCCACTAAAGCCGGAAGCATTGAGTAAGAACTCGCTGAGCTGCGTGCCATTTTCAATGCTTCTAGGTTCCCAACTGCTAATCGACTTTCACGCAGACAAAATTGACCAATTTGCAGCGATTGTTTGCGATTATTAACGAATTGCCTGGACGCTGGGTACTGTCCATAACTACGATAATTACATTTAGTTACCCCGCAATTACTTAGGAGACTGATTAAGTCATTAAAGAACATTGATTCATACAGTACAGTCACTGACTTTCGTGACTTACGTAAAACGTTCCAAGGGAGTAATTCCAAACTCGTGTCAACAACTGATCGTAGTAAAGTGCCCTTTGAAATGTAAACTCAGTGAATATTCCAAGCAACTAGTGTAGAACTATAAGAGAAAAATGACCATCATCCTTGAACTGATCAGGATTTGATTTTCCTTGGCCTAGTTTCGATTTTCCATCGGTTTTACTGAACATATAAATGGGTTTGATAACCTCAACGGTGCAGGAACTCGTACAATGAAAGTTCTAACGCATCGTTCAGTGAAGAACGAGGCAGACGTTTCCAAAGCGTAACGCTCAGGAATGTTTTTCAGTACGATAAATGTATTAGCATTTTCCAAAAATCAGAATATAATTCAATTTGCTAATTCAGTTTTAATAGATCGATACCTACAATGTTGAAGTGTGCGTGATCTCTGTTAGTGATCTATAATTAAAAACTAGTTTACATGTTTTGACGTCTCCATGAATTATTTACTGAGGTTGTGAATTATGACTACAAATTACCACAAGGTCGACTGCAACCCGAAAGAGATGATGTCAGTACTTCATAAAAAAGTAACCAATTTAAATAAAATCACGTCCGCTCTTAGCTGATTTCACCAAATGATCTAGCACTTTTTCGGCTCGATCTAAACTCTCCCGCGCGCCTGGACTGCGTTCCTCAGACCCAAGAATCTCGCGAAAACGCAAGATCACGCAAGTATTTAGTCATTAGTAACCAGCGAAACACGTGACCACACTAGCTTTCAACGCGAGTGCCTTGGGTCTACGATAGCAACCATGCCGGTACCTCAACGACTTGTAAACCAACGAGTAGAATTCAACTTCTGCATAATCGTGATTTAGGTAACTTACCATTTTGAAACTGATTTCAATCCATTCCCGACTTATCTCCATGCTTGGGTAGCTTATAGCATGCAGGTTGTTTTTACAAGAAAATCTGCTCCGTCAACGCATAAAAGAACCAGCTGAATCAAGCCAATATGTTGAACTTGGTCTCACGCAATATTGAACTATAAGATTATCCCCAACCAAGAGGACTTCTTAGACTAAAAACGTAATAATTGATTGTGGTTTCTGATACGGGTGGACGTTTTTTAGCCGGTAAGTGCAGGTCTCAAAATGAGTTGGGAAAAGACCAACACCAACTTTTCCTTTTTGCCTTATCTTAGTAAGGAACAAATTGAACGCGATTAATTAAATTAATTTGGTGAAAGAACGATGGCTTATAGCACCTTTAATTGAATTCTCATCAAAACTGTCTTTGCAGAACTTTTATTTCAAACTTCATCATAACTGTTTTTACAACCCCTTTAATTGAATTTTTATCATAACTGTCTTTACAACACCTTTAATTGAATTTTCATCGTAATTGTCTTTACAGCACCTTTAATTCAAACTTCATCACGTCTGTCTTTACAGAACCTTTAATTGAATCCTCATCATAACGGCCTCCATAGTAACTTTGAATATTCATAATAGCTGCCTTCATAGTAACTTTAATTGAACCTTCATCGTAGCTGTCTTTACAGCATCTTAATTTGAATCCTCATCATCACTGCTTTATTGTAATTTTTAATTGAATCTTCATCATAACGTTCTTTCAATGGCTGTGATCCTCCGATGGAGGAGGTTTTGTTATAAGCTAGGACCCAATGGGCAGCTTTAAACAATTTGAAACCAGACGTAGATGATCTACAAAACGTTCCATGGATGGAACCGGAAATGACGAAACAGTCACTGCGCATGCACTTTGTTTATAAATTAAAAGATATTCTTATTGTTACTGTATTCTCGAAAACGTTGCATTTTGTAGAAACTTGTTATTCATCTGAGCATACTGAAAGACAGACAATGAAGGTTTTAAAGATGCACGTCGTTTCTGACGATAAAATGAGAATTCTTAAGCCATACCTTAGCTTTTCAGGATGTTAAGTATCACTACATCACTTAAATGTTTGAAGAAAATAATACTCTGTTCAACCCTCGCCAACACTCAAAAGTTCGAAGTGTGAGTGAAAACTCTTTAAAAATTCTACTCAGTCAACAATCGTGAACACTTCGACCGAATTAATCGACAACTGTGAAGAAATACTACCCAGACCGAGTCTTTCAAACTTCATGAAGGGATGGTACAGCTAAGCAAATGCTGTTATCTCTGATGGGATGTACTAACTATGCGACACCTTGTGACAGAATTAAAAACTTTAGTGTCCTTTAAAGTTGGCTCACCGATGTTCCTTTCGTGATTATGTTTTCGCAAACAAACAATTAAGATCCTGTTAAACATTGGTCATTTGGACCACTTCCAAAATATGGCAAAACTCAGTTAAACTATCACCACAAATCAATCGATCCATCAATAAACCAATCAATCACACAATCAAGTGACCAACCAACCAATCAGTCATCAGTTTAAAAACAAGGAGCATGAACATAACCTGGTTTCTCCAGCTATATAGTAAATACTGATACATAATCGCAACATTATACTAATTGTACAAAATTTCTTTCATTATATTTTCGTCAAAAATAGAAAGCAAGTTAAGTGAACCTGCCATTATTTTCGAACAAGGTGGATTTTACTTACATTATCTCGTTTGGCGATATCTTCAGCAACGACGACTAGATAAAGTAGTCCAGTTAGTGTGTATCTACTATATGTCTAATTGACCGATCAATCAATTATTTGAACTCGGGTCACAGCTGCATATAAGCGAGTATGAATGGGTCTCATGGATCGGAGTATCAATGATCATAACACTTAACAAAACAAACAACAACATTTGCAGAAAAAGTTCAAATGTAATGTTATACCGAGTTGTTGTCACAAGAGTCGTGCATACGTCAGCTGACTGAAGCCCGAGGGTAAATTTCTATTTCGGGATATTAAAGTCACATGTACCATACACATGATAACAGTTGTGCTTCACAACAGTGTTGGACAATTTACAACTCAAAAAAGCACTGCGCATTTTCGCAGAAGGTCGACCATTGTCTGGCTACGTTCCATAAACACAAGAAACTCGCGAAAAAGCAAGATCTAAACATTCACCAGATAACGTCATGCATTATAAGCGAAGCATGTGATAACGCCAGCTTCATTGTCCAGTTTCTTGTGTGCACGGGATGCAACCCCGGATTATCCACTGAGCCATAAAGAGGATCCGCATAAAATAGGACCAATTCTTGTAGCCACAGAACCATACAAAAGTCCTATCGACAGGAGGCGGTGTCGGTGAAAAGTTTGACGATCAGGCGTAGCTTGAAATTGTTCCGACTAAGGTGGGCGTTAGCTCGGGAATAGGGCCGTCCTGGATTACACAGACAGTCGAATCTCGCTGCATTTACCCACAGTGCCGTAAACATCCGTCAGGCACGTTTGCTGTCTCATTTTCGTGCCACTGGAGTTTTACATGTTATTTGTTATTGTCTGATTTCTCCTCTTGGCTGCACTACTCTATTCGTCCTTCCAATGCCAACGAAGTATTACTGCTGTGCTGTGGGTTGCACCTCAGACGTGAAGAGGTTTGATAAACTGGACAAATTCCCGTGGATGGGTGATCTGAAATTCTTCGCCTTCCCGACATTAATGAGAGACACGAAAATGTGCCTAATTTCCAAAAACTAGGTCACGCGTTTTCTTATCTGCCGGACAAAAGAGAGTTCTTTTGCCGTGTAATCCGGGACGGCCCAATTGCCCGGACAGAGGGGTGAAAATTTGTGACGAACAAGTGAAGTCACTGGGGGCCTCTTGCCTTCAAGGACTTAGGGGTCCCAAGCCACCTTAATCCGGCAGTGAGGTCACAAAAGACCGACAAGTTATCGGCCGCATTCAAAGATTAGTGTATGACCAACAGAGGCCGTTGCGCTTCGTGAAAATATTCTATTGGGCCAGATAACATACTGCATGCATTCGTCAATTCATTTTTTTGCATTGCATAGATAATTTCAACGAATAATGAAAGATCACAGTGTGGCGCGGATCCGGGGCTTCACAAGACGACGGCTTTTAATTAAGCATTTAATTAATTCATCAGACATCGACACCACGAACACTTTGAGCACTAAACCTCCTTGTACTCTTGATTTAGATAACTCCCATTATACAATGGCCTCTAGCTTGTTCCTGGAAAGTGATATCTGGTCTTGGCCCGCAAGAACGGACATTTTAGCTTGGCCTGAGGCAACTCATTGGGCCTGATCTTAAGCGCTAAGTAACTGTCACTTTCTTCAAGGTCAGAATTCATTTCCAATCAGTAAAGGACAAGTTGAGACCGGTTTCATAACCAGTAAATCGGGTCTGTATGCCACGTTCTGATGTGATTTTTTACGAGCCGGCAGGCAGCACGTCTGACCATCAGCGTACTTACTAAAACCGATATTTTGGCCTTTAGAAAGAAGTGCCACACTCAAATTATTCCATCCTTGTAAATTACCGGCATAAAGCCACTTTTACGCCCGTACTTTACGAGCATAATCATTATATCAAACGATAGATTATCATATACATTTAGGTCATTTGAACTTTGGAAAAGTTGTAGGTCCGTAATTTATTCACTTTCCCTCGAGGGGCGTAACTTTTCAAAATAACGCTAACTTTATCAAATTGAAAGTAATTACCGTATTTCAAGACTACAAATTCAAGCGCATTGTTCAATGCCGATCACGTGATTCACTGTAGGTAGAACTTGCTGCCGCATTTTAATTTATGAAGTTTCACGAAATTTTGTTGAAGTGATGCGGGCTTCTCTAATCCAGACGATCCCGAGTTCGGTCAGTGAACTTCGATTGCAGGATTTATCGACCACTTCAGAACCGAGTGAAACTTCCACTGTAGCCGGAAAACGAGTCCTGCAAGGTGTCAGCTCACNGGGCCTCCCTAAAATTCTACCAGATACCATTTGGCAGTTCGGGTTCGAATTGCCGACTAGCACATGCGCGCAACCAGGGGAGCTTCGGGGGGGTTTATCGTTGTTTTTTTAGTCAAAAGGTCCGCAAACCCAAAACTTCGAGACCCTGCATCCCTACATTTTAGACTGGTCCCGCGCATCTGCCGAAATTCTGGTTATTCCTGTGCCCTGGCCCCCCTAACTCAAAATCCTATATCCGCCCCTGCATTGTGGCACATATTATCCATGGCAATCTGACTTTTACATGAAATTGAATTTATTTGAAATCCTCACATATCTTGCTGCATACATAGCTTATAGTTTTGAAATAGCATTTTTTGTGAAATAGGGTTCAAGTTACACATAACGTTAATTATTCTGTTGAGCTTAAAGCGGCTATAAAAATGGCGTACTTTTGATTTAAATTGCCCTCAGTTTGCCCTTTACTCAGACGAGAGGTGATTTTGGGGTCTGCATAGAACTGGCATTTCTGCTCGGGCATAAAGTGGCACACCGTGCAATCTAATTTGTAGAACCTGGACTCAAGCCTAGGCCAGAAGCGCTCAACCACACCATAGAACTCTAGACCCGGAATGCCAACTTTCGCACGTCACCTATGTATTCTATAATTAGAGCTTGAGACCCCGAGAGTTTGCACAGAGAATTTCCAGCTGCCTGATCGACTGAAATTTGATCGAGAATTGAAATTATCAAATCAAGTCTAATTTCATTTCTTCACTTCATTTTGTTGTTATTGTTCATCGTGCGAGACTCTTGAGGTACGGTTCCAAAGAATCAATGATTTCACTGCAAAATAAGTCAAGAAGCGCGATAATTGATTACAACAGCAACGCGAAGCGTCGAAATGCGCTCACGAATGCGCCACAAACGGTGTACTTCTAGGGGTGTATCATAATAATGGCAACTAGATAGCACAAAATACGTCGAACCCATCCAAAAACGAGAAAATGTCATCGTTTCTTTATTATAATTTAGCAAATTTCATAAAAATCCGCCAAAGAACTTCAGAGAAACAGAAGAAAAAAGAAAAAATGAAATAGCCACTAGGGCATACAGTGTTCGTCGGAACCGCCTGAAAATAGTCGCCGTCCGTTGTGAGCTTCATATAAATAAACTTGCTAAATTTAATATTGTTCCTGCAGTGGGTTTAGGAGATACAGCTATGGGTGCAAAAACAAAAACAAAAACAAAACTGCCACTAGGAGGCGCCACAATAAGTGAAGTCGTCAACTGTCCTCTTTCCACTAAGAACAATTTTCACAACAATCCTTGTCTTAGAGGGGTTTGATTGATAGAGGGACGGACACCAAAACAGACTAGAAAACAGTAAAAGTGGCCACTAGATGGCGCAGAATACGTTGAATTCATTCGAAAACGGGAAAATGACATCATTCTGTTAATAGAATGCTACTTACCAAATTTCATAAAAATCTGACAAGGAACTACAGAGAAACTGAGGAAAACGGAAAATACGAAATTGCCACTAGCGGGCAAGCTTTCGTCGGATCCGTCTTAAAGGCGTCGTCGACCTTTATCAACTTCATATAAACACACTAGCTAAATTTAATAAAGATCCTGCAATAAGTTTAGGAGATACAGCTTTGGGCGCAAAGCAAAACGAAACTGCCCCAATGAGGCGCCACAGTAGTCGCAGTCGTCGAAAATCATCGTCAACCGTCTTCGTGACACTAAGAACGTATACGCCAATTCCCACACTCATCCTTAGGGTGGTTTGGTTGATAGACGACAAAAAAACACTCGAAAAAAGTAAAAATTGGCCACCAGGTGGCGCTTAATAGCTCAAATCCATCCGAAAACGAAAGGATAGCGTGGATGCCGGGATTAGTTTGGCCTCTGACATCTTTTCAGCTCCATTCGCAGGACCACTTTCGACAACCTATCATACTACATGCCTGGAGTTTTTCAACAAGACATTTTGGGAGTTTCAAATAATGTTACAGCATTTTACGGAAAGAAATTACATTTGGCCTAAACTTGAAAAGCAGGCCTACTTCTCAGAAATCGGGCCTAAAATTGAAAATTTAGGCCCGATTCTGAGAAGTAGACCTACTGTGATCTGTGGTATTTACCTATTCGCGTGAAATATAATTTAAAAAAATGAAAAGTTTACCTTGTAAAAGAACTGAATCCAGCAATTCGTGTAGCGTACATCATAGTTGCCAATTGCCCGGCTCTTGAGAACTGTCCTACTTTTTTGAATTTCTTCCGTCATACCGCCACATCATCTAAATGCCCCGCTTTTTTGACACACAACCAAATCGACATATTATCATATACTATTTCCTACGCGGCATAGCCATATTTTTTCCGCTCGACTAAAAGGAAAAAACGGGACATTTCATGGGTTTTGCGGCACCCGCAAAGTCCCATTCAACTATAAAAACAACAACAACAAAAAACCTAGCAGTCTTGCATGTTTGGGTGTTACATCTCCTGTTGGACAAAAAAAGCTGTCGGTATGTTTGTGTGTTGCAGCGAACATTTCACCCTTACGTTTTGGCTTAGACCCAGATGTCCCGCTTTTTATCCTGAAGTCCCGCTTTTCAATCCAGTTGTTCCGTTTTTGGTTCTTGAATGCTGATCGTGACAACTACACAGCAGGTCTTCAAAATAACAATGTTTTTTATGAATATTGTTATGTTCCAGAATGTCTCTTGTTTACGGTAAGACACACTACATGTATCAGGATCACTAACTTTTACTTTCTGAAGAAAAGAGTTTATGGAAAGTTCTACACTGCAACCATGTGATGAGCTATCCACGGTACATTTTTAAAGCTACGTAATAGATGTTCGCACTTGTTTTATCTATAAGAAAACCTTTATCTGCAAATTTCGGATAGATACATTTTTCGTAAATGCTACTGCATTGTGAATTTTTACTGAAGAATGTAATTGTAACAAACGGCACCAAAGATCCATTAAATTATAACATATAAAGATAGATAATTTTGGATGAATGCTTGACTGAATTATCCACAGGAAGTGTGAGGCATCCATATTCTAAAACCTTTAGCTTGAAAGGTTAGAAATCTTTTAAATCATTGCAATTATTTCCCTAATGGCTTAACTAGCCATTTGTACAACCTCTCTGGTCCATTTCCTTTTTATGTTACGATTACACACTGTTGTTTTTCGCATTTAGGTTCTTAGAATTAAAACATATCTTAAAACCAGTCAGGTATGCGAAATGATAATTACTTATGAATTAAATTATTTATCTTTTGGTTCTGATATAATCATCAAGACCTGAGAAAGGGCTTTCTAATGAATGGCTCTTACGCAGTACGGTTGATAAAACGGCGGAGTTGCGAAAAGTATTAATAACGGTAAATTTCATAGCAAGTACACACACCGGAACAAACGAATACAAACAACTCTCACGCATGCGCGGTGCAACCTCAGCGACCGCAAGATCAGAGTTGACTTTCCAGGGCTAGAGTTCTATGACCACACCTATGCTTTAAACATTTTATTAGTACTTTTAAGTTATCACCTGCAGATCCTCTCTAGTACATTAGCATAGACGTACAGTTCAGCTGTTGACGTGCTGAAAGATCAACGACTCTGCCTTGCATTTTTCATCCATTCTATCTGTTTGTTTCATTTTCAGTTATGTTATCAATCTATGTTCGACATTTGTTTGAAGTTGGTGCAAACCTTTTTGTTTATTCCTCGACGTATAGCAGGTTTTTAACATTACGTTCAAGTAAGTGAAAGAGGCCGAAAGTTAAGGCGGAACTCCGAACGCAGTGTTTGCAAACCAAATTGGCACTTCATAGTTTTTGTTCTACACACTAAACAAACCGTGCGAACTAGAAAAACAGGGGTAGCCATTGAGTAGAGTTCAAACTGTATTTTTAGCAAAATGAGACTTGGAGAACATCTGATTTGGTTATTTTTTGAATGCAAGCCTTTTCAATGACAACCGATCAGAAACTTTAACATTTGGTGAGAGATCACTTCGAGAGAAAAAACGAAGCCTAGAATTTCTAATGAAGTGTCGTCATTATGTCACCGACAAGATTTTTCTTCGGGAAGTTTACTTTTAAAATCTTCACGCGGCATAGGCCTGGCGTGCCCATTCCAACGGTTAATGATGCCGTGACAGAACTTCAGGGAGTGAGCCTTCATTTTCGAGTCTTTTGATGCTTTGCAATAGTGCTTTTCCCAGCTATTATGAGCTCAAATCACTAGATTAACTCGGACCGTAAATTACTAGCGTTGTTTACGACCTCATTTACCAACATCTTCTCATCTGCGTTAATTTCGGGCAACACTTTCCCAGTAAAAGCCAACGAGAACCATATCAGCCGTTTTGCAAGTACGGTGCAAAATGCTGATATCGTGGCAGTCACGTGTGATCAGTAAGAGCGAACAGAGCATAACCACAAGTTAGGTGAATTTTGTCATCCATCTCACGCTAAGACGTCAATGGCGTGTTTCTCGAAGAGCCAATAGCCAAAATTTGATTTTTGTCTTCTGGCTCTGGCTTTTAGTCTGCTCGGCCCGAGTAATTAGCTACGGATTTACGTCTTTTGGCTTCGAATTTTCTGACTTTTAGACTTACCCTGATTTCATGAAATAGGCTAAGTTAGCTGTAGGTTGATTTTAGCCAAAAGCCAAAAGACATCAAAGTCATAGAGAACAGCTCCCAGATCTTCCGTCTAAAAAGGGTAGAATTTTTTCAGGCGAGGATCAGACGTCCGATCGAACTTGTTCTGATCGGACTGCGTGTGAACGCTGTATTAGTTGTTTGGACAGAGGGCGGGTTTATAGTAGGCTTTATGGAAAGTGACTTCAAGTGGAAGTAATGGCTTTCACTCGCCTTATCCGGTACAACGAGAAGACAGAACATTTAATATACGGAAATAAAAGCAGTGGCACGCTTTCCGCGTGAATTTTGTTTACAGTTCAATGAACTACATAGTATATGGTTGATGTAACCTCTGCATGGTTACGACAGAATTTGACCGAGAACGAATGTATATAACTGACCAGCTGAGGGAATGAAAACATTATGAAGACAGGTGTCCTATAATATATCTTCAAAAGGTGCTATAAATGGGAAAAGGGAACTCCTAAGTGGCAATAGACACAGCTGTGTTATGCGCATTAACATGTTTAATTACCGTTTGGTATTTAAAAATTGGCGTACGAGGTAGATTTATCAATTGGACCGGACGTGTCCATGTAATTTCAAATATTTTACAGCGATTGAATTTATTGGGAGCAGATATTCATTTTCCTCGTCCCACACAAAAAAGATGACACGAGGAATGCAACTTTACAAATGGAAACGCTCACGTGATCTCACCAGCGCACGCGGGGAGAGTGCGTTCTATAAACGCAAGATACTCGCGAGGCACTAAGTGAGGCAAAAATCTCCACTTATGGAACGAAAGCACTGAGAGAATTGTACCCGCAATTCAACGTCCCAGCCTAGCGTACTGATCACTTCAGTGGCCGCCATATTTTGCTAGTGTCCCAAGCGTACTCGCGAAACACTCGCGTGATTTTGCGTAGTCTTACGAGTCTCGCTTTTCTGCGAGTTCAAGCTACAAGTCGCCTCCTTAGCTTGCTAAATCGAAAATCGGGTGAGGTCTTCTTTGTGGAGAATAGGTTCGCCATTGGTCTCTAGAGCTAGGCATTGTAGTATAAAATGGTCACTTACTTAGAGACGTGGTTGGTAATTGTTAGCAGATGTTTCGACCTGGTCCGCCAGGTCTTTGTCGATGAATGAGGGCTTTCCCGCCTTTCCCTCGTTAAGAATTCTGGGGTACACGGGGGGGGGGAGTAAGTGGAGTCCTCTGTCCCGGTTCAAGAGGGGGCGCTGACTGTTGACGTTTGGCTCTTTGAGCTTACGAGTATGCCAATTTTGTTCCTTGGTTAGATGCCAGAGAGATGGTATGCCCAGTAACCAAAATATTTTCCCCCCGGCCGCAGCTGTTGGTCTGTCCAGTTTCAGATGTTCTTTGAATCTGGTAAGGAACGGTCTCTTGGTTTCTTCAACAGTCAGCGCCCCCTCTTGAACCGGGACAGAGGACTCCACTTAACCCCCCACTTAACTCCAGCATTCTTAACGAGCGAAAGGCGGGAAATCCCTCATTCATCGACAAAGACCTGGCGGACCAGGTCGAAACGTTTGCTAACAACCAATCACGACTCTAAGTAAGTGACCATTTTATACTACGAAGTCTTCTTTCTCGTAAAATCGGTCTCATATTAGTCCTTAATAGACAGGATTCTATTTCCGATACCAAAATTACAGACAGTGACCACTTGCGCCATTTTCGAATTCGCTATTTTAGGGTTGGACAACCGCAACAAATTCTGTAACGTTTTCTTGAGTCGCGGATGGTTTTGATGTTCTTTCTGGCAACGGAAATGGAATCCTATCACCATAAAGACCGTAATGGAACCGATTTTATAAGAGGAAAAAGACTAATTGTATTTTCGTTTTTAGTGAGCTGAATTGAACTCGATAAACTACTAAACAAGAGCTTTGTCGTCTTGTAAAGATCCATACTGATCACCAGTCCGTGAAATGAGAAAAACATATGATTAAATTTCACGTTCATGTTTCTCGTGTCCGAGAGAACTGCCTTCATGCAACGTTGAATTCGTGAGCATACGAGACAAATAACTGATCCCACGTGTTTCTGGCCGCGTTCAGTACTGCTGCCGTAACAAAGTAATTAAATTGCTTACATGGTTCGATAACCATAATGGTTGAGTTATTGTGCAAGTCGTCTCGCCTGTCAAAGCCATGTCACTAGCGGGGCAAAAAGCTTAGTTGGCCTGCACCCAAACTCATCTTGAAAAAACACCCGTTCGCATCAATTTCAGCCCCGAAGACTGGACGGTTCTTTGAAAAGCGCCACAAACGCACACAAGCAACATTTTTCCTGTAAAAACACTGTGGGTTGTCGAACGAGACATACTTGCATGTAATGGTGCCCTGGGAGGTGGCAGTGTGGCCTAGTGGGATAGGTGACCGCTTTCTTTACTCGACCGGTCGTGGGTTCGAACCCCACTGGGCCACACTGTTAAATCTTCGTGTCAGGTTTCTAGCTCCTCAGCTCGGTTTAACTATATGTTAATAAAGCATAAATGTTTCCAGATGATCAATGCAATGGGCCCAAATGTGCTGCATGCGCATGTCTGGTATAACGTGCGATTATCATATATTTTTTAATGGTGCACTGTATCGGAAACATGGCACAGCCACAATACGAGAACAATCGCATCAATGCAGCACTGTAACTGGTTTCAGTTGAAGTTTGGTAGATGATCGGTGGGTCAAGCGGCCGTTTACACACACACACGCACACGCACACGCACACGCACACGCACACACACACATAAGAAACAGTGGCAAGTCACCATGGTGTCAATTTGCCCCGTGTCATTTCTTTTTACACACATACTTACGTCGGATTTTCTCGTTCCGTGTCAGCTAACCCGTGTCCCGCTCCCTTCTTGAGGAATGATTGAATGACTGGAATGCCAAGAAAGGCCGAGCTTCCCGCCGTGCTCTCGCGAGATACGATACATTTCAAAATGAAACTGATAGCGCAATCTTGTCGATTTTTACTGTCGACGTCTAAACTAAATTACACCTCGGAACCTTGATTTTTAAACCACTCAATGCAATTCCTCACCTATTCTTCAATATGCATTACAGTTAGACCAATAATGGAATATTCTTGCTTAGGGAACCTTTTTCCGAAAAACTCCCCAAAGTAATACAAGGCAGCACGTGATACAAAAATTAGAAAGTGGATTTTCATGGTACCGTAATGGAAACTCACATATTCCTCGAGTAATTGCATTAGTGCAGCATACGTTCGAGTAGAAATTAATAAGATTGGCACTGCAGCCAGTAGGCACGATAATCTTGTGACCAGTTACGTTCAGTAAAACCACAGTGTCAGGTGGTAGTTTGTCCGTCCTCACCGTTTGCCTATCGAGACATTGTCACTTGTATTGGAAATTCCCTCACTCCTGACTTCGTAGGCAATACCAAAAATTATTTTGAGCAATGTTTAATTACCGGTATGTTCGATTCACTAAGAACAGAACCCTAAGCATCGGAGTGCCAAGTATTGAACTTGAGTAATCAATGGCATTCTAATTTTCATTCTTAGTCATACTCCGAGAAGATTTATAATTTCATCAATTATGTCGCTCGCTAACTTAATACGCAAAATCACAGAATTTCGTAAACCGGATAACTGCCTCTCAATGCAAATCTACAGTGTATATCATCAGTTCTAAACAGAGACTACGCGGCTCCGACCTATACTCTGGTTCATGATTGGTTATAGCCTAAATTGAATTCGGATAACTTAGCAACGGATCAACACCTTTATAAGCTCACACTTCACGTATACTGCCGTGGTCTTAGTTGGAAATAAATGCTCAGCACTTAACCTTATCCTACATTCTATATACACTTGTCTTTGTATTATTATGCTTACAAGATTCTTAGGATAGTTCATATAGAATAATTATAAGATAAAAAAGAAACGGGGTTTGTTTATTCTCTACAGCCTTTTTTAACTCATGTGACTTTTCTAAATAAGGAAGTTGGTACACTCAGGAACGTGACTATATTTTCGCCTTGCACAAAGCAGTGACTGCATGCTGGCTGAATGCCGGAACGAGGCTAATCTCCATAAGTCAGTAACTACCAGGCACGGCTCACGAGAATATGGCAACAGTTTGGTTCAGCGAAAATGAGTAAGAAAACTGCATGTTTATTCATTACTTGTCGATACAGAGGGCACTGAACAAGTCAGGGACATCGTTGTTTCGTCCCTGAACCTACTTAGAGGAGGGTTTCGTGCAGAAATAAGAAAACCAACAATTTGGTCAGACTTATGACTGTAGAAAGCTACGGCCTTGTTTCTTTACAATTTTCTCGTGATTATCTCATTCTATGAAATTTTCTAAGTAAGATATTTAGTTGATTGCTACTGATTTTTAATGCAGGTTTAGTATTGGAACGAGACCAGGGACATCGGGGCCACCCGCGACAAAAAAGAAATGGTGGTAACACAGCACGTGGCGAAACGCGCGTCGGCTGGCTTAGAACTACCAAACAACATGTCGTACTCGACGACGGACATTTCGTGAGTCTGCTCAACAATAGATCGACAAGGAGATATACAGAAACGGAAACGGAATGAAACCTGGCGTGCGTTCAGTAGACGCTAGGACCTACGCTAGGACCTAGCTAAAACCTAGTCAAAGGCACGTGTTCTCATTTAAAATACACGGCAATATCTCACGTAATCTCGCGAAGTCTTGCTTTTTAGCGAGGTCCTAGCGTTACTGAACGGGAGGCCAGTTATCGCAGTCAAAAATGGTTACATGTGGAGAGAATCTGACCAGTCACGCTAGCGTTGGCTTAGGTGGCACTGTACAGACTGCAGCCGCACGGGCAATTTGTACTCCCTATAATTAATTTCTTTGGGTGGGAAATCTGTTACGATTTCAGGTATATACATATACATATACATATACATATATGTATATAGTCCTCAAACAACCATGAATTGTGAAAATTCCGATTTTTACGGCATCAACTTTGGACAGCATTTGTGGAATCTGTTGCAGATTTGATTTCGGGTTCTAGTGTTGGTTCATGTGGGAACGATGTGGTGGCTTTCATGCACCGGCTTCAGTGGAAACTGTCAACTATTTGTTTGCTACCTCTCGCTTCGTTTTTTCGACCAAAGTAAAACGAGCAAAAACACCTGATATAGTTATGTTTCTGTGGTCCTGTGTGGTGAGTTTGAGGGGAAACGTCTCATATTATCGCCAGAGGTCGCTTTGCAGCAGCCGCTTCAAGGCGACGTCTGGTGAGAAAATGGTGTTGTGTGCTTTGCTAGGGAAAAGCCCAGACTCGTATTCATTATCCCGGTTACGCTCTTAGTGGTTGAGCGATTTAACTGCATATGTCCACGCACAATATCCTCCTGAATGCTTTACGGGGGATTTGTTTGGGGTTACACAGTTGGACTACTTTAAATACCAATCGGTTCACATTTCCTAAGTTTATGTCTACAAATGAGCGCACAATTAGAACTATCGCCGGCACAAAGTTAAAACCAACCCTGCTTTGCCACCATCATGAAGTATGGGCTGTTGAATTGCATACCTTTGGACTTATATACGGTTGTAAAGAAACCATCTCGTGGGCCAACAACCTGAACATGTTTCTTTCGTTTTTCAAAATGAACAAAAATGTCCAGAGAAAAAGATTAAAAAATAATTGACAATATCCGTAATTTATTCACCTGGTAGCCTAGTGTCACACACTGAACACATACGTACTCGTACCAGCGTCACCACGTCGAGCATTAGCGGGCGAAATGCACTGAACTTGCGTACAGTAAGTAATAAAAGAAGTATCGATTTTGGTGCAGTCGAGAAATAAGTTTATTTGACGAATTTCAATCTGATTTATGACAAGGGAAAGGAATTATTAAAAAAATAGACACATTCATTAACTACACAGCAATGCGCTCCTTTTGTTTCGTCACTTTAGACTGTCTAGAACTTTTTATCAATTCATAGGGGTAAAAAGAGAGGTCCGGGAAGGATACGCACACCCAATAAATTACAGGTGTGAGGGTGAAACTTTCCTGGCAAGGGTTCCGCTGATGGTATCCATGACTACACTTTCCTGTTTCTCTTATTTATATTTTCTTCTCAATGGACCACTCACCGAAAGTTACGGTGATGGAATGTTTTTGTAGGAAGGTGACCCTACGATGGAAGGAGGGTGAGACAATGATGGAACCAACAGCCACTCTTTTTCAGTTTTTTAATTGAGACCGCCTTTGATACTAGAATATTTAGGCAGCATGCCATTTGTAGTACGAAACCCCCTCCAAGACGGATTCTCTACTGGAAGGGAGGCACGTGGCAACAGCACCTTTGCACACTTCAAACCCGGCGCTGTCAGTTAGTCACGAAGGGTAGCAGAACAAATCAAATTGCAGAAGAACTTGAAAAGCAGAGACTGTTCGTGAATTACACGAAGGGAAAATTATCGATGGTGTTATCACGATAGAATATCGACATTGTACGAAAGAATTCCAGGAATATTGTTTCTTTTGAATATTGTTATTAGGGACCGCGACGCAGCATTGGTGAAAAAAGAAATTTGTCGATCAGACTGGCACGAGTATCATTGGTTATCACTGTCTATAAAAGCGTATACATGTGCGTGTACATGTCTGATGGATAAAGGTGGACAAAGTGTATGCACTAACAGTTGTAAACAAACATTTCTGCGATTATTAGATTGTGCAAGTTTAATTCGTAAACCGGTTGGAGAGGCTACCTCTGGAATGAACCAGAATTCACGCCAACACGAACAAATTCGGAAATGTCTTAGATCCGGGAGGGTCCCTAAACACACCTCCACGGTGTATGCACCGACTCCCGTGCACTTCCGGCCAGCTGCACATCAAGTACGTGCATCTGCACACACTCCTTCGGGAGTTGCCTAAGAATTCCATACTACATGTATGAATTGCAGATTTGAGAGAGTCTTGCAATTTTAATCTGTTAGAATAATCGGCAATTAACTCGTAGCTTACACATTGTGTTGTCATGCGATGTGACGTCAAGGTTATTTCATTTTGGTATATCCTGCAAGGGTTTTGATTTACACGATTATGTATCTCCGAAAATCAACTGACTCGTAGTAGACGATTGTTGACTGTTATAAGACCGTATGGTAAGAAATTAACGATGCTTCAATGAAATTTAATGCGGGCTGAAATTCGGAAAATCTCTATCATATCATGCATCCTACCCCAAACGACAAAGTGCACTTGGTGATTTTTGCCAATCTGAAATGACTATATAAGAAATTGGTGTTTCGGTGAATTTTGACGTCGGATAATAGCATTTGGACAGTCCAGTGTCACGTGCCAGCCCCCCGATGTCAGTCACTAGAAACTCGGGTAATCATTTTCAAGGGAGTTTGAAACACTTTCTGAGCGAATCTAGAATTTAGACCTTATTTGGCCAATCTAGAACCGACATTTCCGACACAATGTTCCATCTACTCATTTCGAGGCGATTTTATTTCTCCTCGTATTTCTCCGGATTTCGCTGGGGTTTCTAATTTTACTTTTATACCTCCTAAAGAATAGTTTTGGCAGGACATCTGCTTGGCACCCTAATATAGTGAAATTCGTGCAATACAGTTACTCCTCTACAAGTTAAAAATCCTACCACAACCACGTATAATCGCTTCAAGTCTAAAAGCAACCATTTCTCGCGACATTGTTTTGAAGCAAGTGTGCCCAAGTTTCCGGCAGCTTCCTCCAAGTGGTTTGCACCTCTCCCTCTAAGTTCGCGCTCCTGTGGTGAAGTAGGTGCGACATCACCGACGACCTGGGGGAATGAAGTGGTGGCGATAGCCGAGGAATCCGACTTTAGTTTGTACCCTCTTCCCAATAACGTTTAGCCTCCTACGGGCCTTCTGAAGCGACAGTGGAGAAATTGACGGTAAACGTGAGTCGACTGGAGGACAAGGGGGGCGGGGCGGTAAAACTGGCGTGCTTGTGAAACTGGGAGGAAGTTAAGTCGTAACTGGGATCGAGGGGGAGGGTTGTTCGTACCCCACTAAAGCAAGCCCATCTACGTCTACGCATATATTTATGAAGTGACCAGTAACCCTCGACTACACCAGCTGTTTTGCCACGTGACCTTCAAGTACCGCCTTACTCGCGAGTTTATTTTGCCCAACAAGTTATTTTAGGCGTGATGCTTAACAGCACTGCAGTCTTAATGGTTGCAAACCCAAAAACTGCTCTTGTCAGCACTTGTAATTGTGAGATTATCGGGTTTTCAAAACGTATCTGGCCATTTAGGAAGGCGAACTTTGTATCATCACTACGGCTGGCCGAGATTATTCAAACATTTTAAGGCCTCGCGACGGATTCGATCGGTTAGTTAGTCAAAACTGGAAAGAACAGATGCTTTTCAAAAACAATTTCAAATTTTACAATTAAAATCAATCAAAAGTAATCACGAGTGTCAAGCTACTTCTGAACGTGAGAGAGACATGCAAACGCATCCGCCTATCATCGACTATTATCAGCACTACACAACGCCCGTCGGCCCTTTCCACGACACCTGGCAGTTGACTTTGATTGAAGGTGGTTTGTTAGGAATCGACGACTTAGAACAAAATGAGAAAAACACAATAGGTTTTGTTGTTTTAAATTTCTGGTCAAAGCTAATAATTTCAAGAAGTCAACCCACTCAAAATAAGCCAAAATTATTTTCTCGGCCTTCAGAACCGATTGTGTCGTTTTAATCACATAGAGATTTATTTCTTACACTATCGGTATTAGTAGATTTGTAACCTGTTCATAAATAACCATTTTTATGGGCTTGCATTTGGAACAACACTATTTTTCAGGGTTTTCCATCATGAACGGTGTCAATGAGTGCCAATACCGCAGCACCATATTTAAAGACTTTATTTGCCGTTACAGTCAGTCGTCTATTCGATGAATTGTTTCAGATGTCCTTTTCGTGCGTCACGTCGCATTTCGGGAGTACATTTTCAACAATGCAAACACCCATAACGATCTCATTTATGATGGATTATCGTCTGAGAGGCCCCCTATTTTTGAACATAGGCCCAAACTTAGATTTGGGGTACCAGAAAGTTAAGAAATATGCGTTGACCTGAGTACATTTCACGTGCACATCAGGCCAAAATCATCATTAGAAGGGAGTTTTGTGTTTAAATTATTTAGAATTTCCGCTAGTGTCTATATTTTTGAAACTGACGCATATATTTTCACAGAAATTATTCAAAACAATTTTCAGAAACGTGCCGTAAATAGAGCAATGTAGAATAAAGTAAAAATACCAAACAATCCGTCCACTCACCTGGGAAGTTGGTTTAGCTTAAGGTGCGCCAATTAAATCCACAGCGCGATTTAAACGTTCTACACGCACAAGTACTTCAGTTCAAAGTCTATAAGGGCACTTGAAAACACATTGGTTTGACTTTGAAGTAGAAACGATCTTGTTCGATCTATATCAAGATGTGCTCGCGCAAATGAGCGAAACACAATCAAGCGAAGTGCGTAATAATAGGGGACGAAATTGACCGGTGTTTTAATAAATACGGGATTAGCAGACATGAGGATATGGTTTGGCGTGCCTAATTGATGAAAAATCAATCGGATTTTATTGAAAGTCAGGTTCAATTTTCATTCTATCCTGTAATATGGGATTCGAGGAGATGTCGGCGAAAATTTTGAGCTTATTTGTTCGCAGTACATGTACACCAAAGAAAGTCAGTAATCAGAAATACTCGATGAGTGGAACACATAAAGCTAAGGAATTGGATTCCTGTTTAGAGCTTTCAGTGGTTTCTAGTTTACAAGTTTAAACTTAAAGCAAAACAATTTTCAAGGGTAAGCAAATTTGTAGTTTCATTTTTTCAGCGGGAAAAGCTTGAATACGCAAATCGTCGCGAAGTAAAGCCATACACTACAAGCGAAGCTTGTGATCACACCAGGGCCCGGTCTCTAATCTTTGTACTCGAAACGAACTCGAAACTATTTTTGGCAATTTCTCTGCTCCTTTTGTGCGAACTTAAGATAATTGGGTATCAGACTGTGCTCGAATACATTATAGTTTATGCATAGGAGTTTCTAGTTCAAGTTTGCCCTTGAAGACCCTTACATTCGTGCTACAAACTCGAGTAAAAACTCGAAATTTCGAGTTCAAACTCGACCTTATTGCTTTAACATTGGGTTTACAAACTGTGAACTAAGGGCAATAAATCATCTACGAAAGTTATTGTGTACTCGAGCATAGAATAATAGACACTTATCTTGAGTTCGCCCAAAAGTAGAGTAGAAAATGCCAAACCTAATTTCGAGTTCCATTTCGAGTAAAAAGATTGGAGACCGGCCCAGGTCTACTCGCGAGTGTCTTTCGTCTACAGATTGTATCAGCGAATAAACCGACGTGTATACTTCCCCTAACAGTATTTACACATGGACCATTGGATCACAATTAATGTGGAAGGTTTTCTTTATAAAATGAGTTTATTTATAAAAATAAACTTATGTTAAAGAACAAGCTAAAATCGTTACATTGATTACTGTCCCCAGCGGTAATATTATGCCCAATGTAAACCATTACTAACATACTCTCGGCCATGCCAGTTTGAGAACATGGTTTTCCAATTAACACCAGCACCCAACGAGGAACATTATGGGTTCATTTGTGAAACATTCTTTTAGATAGGTTTTCGCAGGAACTGATATATCCCGGGAGAGTTGTTCGCTCATTGAAAGTAACCGAACGCGAAATGTGGACTTTGTTCGAGCTAAACCACTTATCCGTGTTTGAGTAGTGCAGACGCAACTATATATCCGATTAATGGATTGAGTACGTGGTAAACTCGAGTATGCGAGAGCACGGTAATGAATTGACTATAAGGGATGTCCATCAATATGCCGTGAGTCATAAAAATACGCCGTGGCCCGTTTCATGGAAATATACTAGGCTTGATACGATAACATGGTCTTTACTGTGTTGCAACGGTCCAGCATTTCTCTGGTTAGGTAGGTTCAAAGGAAAAAGACCAAAGTCGGCTAGCTTCGGAACATCATATCACTCAGATATAATTGATCGGATTCAAACGAAACTTGCTGGTACTTCGCTTTAGCACTGGTATCCAAAACGCCATTAGGAGTTTTTAGAATGATTCACTTTTTGCAAGAGTGCTATCAAAAATAGGACTTTTATGATTGTAATGCATCGACTGAAAACGAAATGACAATTTAGAAAATTGTAACAGCGTTTTTTGAGATTTCATTTTGAACATTTATACCAAATGAATTTCGGTAACGTTGTTTGAAACCGTTGCTTTGGTAAAAACGCACCTTTCTGTTTTATTCAATTTTACTAAAAACACGTGATCGCGTTACCCAATCAATGGTAGGTTGGCACAAAGGCAAATATCGTGTTGTATATGCTTTCCACTATCAGAAAATACTGATTTTTTTGAGTTAAATTTCACAGTTTTGTAGGTGTTTGGCTGACTGTAAAGACTTGCCGATGAGGTCCTACATAACATTTACTTCGTGGCAACAATTATGCTTTAGAAGGTTAAAGAGAAGTCTCACGGAATGGGAGAACCCAGAATATCTTAAAGCTAAGCCTATGACGGAGTTTATGCACGGTGCAACGTTTCGAGTTACTTTAATTCTCTGAATACCCACACGAAAATAGCAAAATGCAGAAAATACCAGTCGTGTGTCTCACAATTGTTTTACGTGTCCGCGTTCAATATATTACGTTGACTGGATGTCCGGAGTCATCATGCGTTGTCTCATTGGAAGATATTTGTCAAACCAATCACAACAATTCTATAGCATGCATATCTATAATACGATAGCCTGCCTCCCGTTCAGTAACTCTAGGGCCTCGCTAAAAAGCAAGACTTCGCGAGATTACGTGAGATATTGCCGTGTATTTTAAAGAGAACACGTGACTTTGACTAGGTTTTAGCTAGGTCCTACCGAAGGTCCTCGCGTCTACTGAACACGCGCCAGGTTTGCATTCGACACAGGACCTACTGTGATGCACAGCATGGCTCAAATGGAGATAAAAAGTTGCATGCCTTCCTCACCTGAAACTCATAATAGCCACGCGTACTCCTGATGAACAGCTTGCCTCTTCGTGTTTAGGTGTTTGGATTTAGATTATCGAAGCGAGTGCTCGCTTACCCCATGCCATCACTGGTTTAGCTTTCCCACACGCTGGTCACTGTTTACCCACAGATGTTGTAAATCTAATACCGGTAATACCGCTTCTTCTTCTGTTGATGTTTACAACATCGCACTTGTGATTTAGTTAAGCGCTAATGATCACCTGATAGTGCACCGCCCTGGCTTTAAGACTTCTGATGTGTGGATTATCGAACGATACATGTAAGTCCGGGCAGACGGATAGAAACATTTCAAGATTTTTTGTATGCAAGTTCAAGTTAAGAAAAAATTAAAGCCTATCTTGAACGCCAACACCTGTAAATTTAGTTCCTACAGTATGTTAAGAGCATCGCTCTGAGCCTACTAATGCCATAAATTGTCAAATGAAACGATCTGTTAGGCGTATTGGCTTGATTTTGTCTACGTCACCGCGAGAATCACCTTTTAATTCAAACAACTGCGAATAACACCCTCACGCAATGGTGTTCTATTCAAACCCCTTTTTTGTTTGTGCTGGGATCTCGCGGTGACGCAACATGGCACGAACAGGCAGCTTCACCTATCATTTGACGGGCTTAAATTTGCGTGATTGAACTTGCGTTATCTTATTTTACTAAGGCTGTGGTGGGACTATCTGGTTAGACCAATACATCTAAAATAACAAAATTCCGTTGAAGTTAGGCTTTAAACACCAAAAAATTAATTACCGACTGTGAGCACCATTTCATGGCGGAAACAAAAAATGTTGCCACGCCTTATTTGATAATCGATTGGAATCATTTCTTTTGCAAGACAGCGCACCTAAAGTTCCTTGCACAAAATTTTTCTTTCGCGTGCACAGATCCCCTCTCGCTGACACATATTACCCTTTCCCGGAAGACTTTCTCCGTCTAGTGGACCTTTTATTTGCTCGCGGTCGCACCAACCGTGCTCTAGCACACTTTATCCAACAGGCGGTCACTTCTCCGCCCACGAACAAACACAATGGAGCTGCTGGACTACTTTCGTTGCTGTTTCATTTTTTTCGACAAACTACTTGAATATCGCAAAAGCAAACAAAAATAACCTACTGTGGAAATCACCCAGTATTATCAAATGAAATTACATTCAATACTCGTGCTCAAGGGATCACGGCATACGAGACCAGCCGACTTTTATTGTTGACCGATAGGTAAGCCCAAAAGCATTTTCACTGTATCCTTAACAACGTCAACATTAGATTTGTTCTTGTTGTCATGTATATAGCTTATCGGCACAGGGTTCTGTCGACCGTCTTACCAGTAATTTAAGCATTGCTATTATTACAAGTACAAGCTAAAAGTATTCAGACAAAATGACCCCCGGAATTCCCCGTCATAGATGACGGCTGGGCGGACGCTGAATTCATCATCAGAGTAAAGTCTTTCCTCATGACCGAGAATTAAGGGTTATGAACAGGCAAGTAAGTAAAGTGGCTAAGCCATTTCGTAATTAGAATTTTGGCGAATTAACTGTCATTACCTGTCATTTTTGACGTTAACAGAATTAGCCGTCAAGATCGGGAAGCGGTATTTAGTCTGATTACTTTTGTCTTGTACTGATACTTAAATGCCTCATATTCTGGCCGATGAAACATAATCAGTCATCAAGGGCGAACAGAGCTCTCCGAACGCAGTGAATATTGGTACAATTCACTGTTAAGGTTATCTCAAACCTTACTGAGTGTTCCCCATTCTAACCCGTATATAAAAATAGGCTTTTCAACTAGTGAATGTACATATTTTCTGAAAGAAAAAATATCAGGGAATATAAAAATATGTTTTATATTTATGTGTCATTATTATCATTATTATATTAACACCTTTTTTAAGTCAAAATTCCATGTTTAAGAAAGGTACACTCATAGCAAAGTAACCCCTTGGTCGATTATAATGACCCCTTTTTAAATGAAAAGTTCACTACTTACCTCAAAAAAAATTGTTAGAAATTTTCGATTAGCCTTTTCGTTTGATTTCTATGACAAATCGACTCGCAAAACGTATGATATTTTTTGTATAAAATAGAATGAAGTCTTTGTTACATTACGCAAAAATTAAGGATTTATATGACAAATCCTAGCAGCATTTTTGTTGAATAAATTTTAAATTTGGAAATTTAAACCAAGTCGATCTCCAATCCAGATTCCAACTAGGTCAGAGGTGGAGTCAGCATATTAAGTGGGTCAAGCTGGTGCATTGTGGTCCACTTTAAACCAGGTCAACAGTTCATTGTTAGATATACTGTACCACGCGCTTTGACACTGGTGTGAAAACCAAGTACGAAATGGATAGAGAAATCAGACCGGCGGTTAAAGCACGTCGTGAGAATGAGATCGAAACAACGAAATGTTAAATTAATTGCTTTTCACAACTTGCTGTGTAGGTGAACACTAAGTCACAGAGGCGTGAGGCGACTAGTAGCATTCGTTCTCAACGGTCGTATGCATGTAGACACACAACTATCTCAGGATCAAACCTACGTTTTGTCTTCGTTTTCCCTGGCATCGTTCTATCATATGTACATGTCGTTGACGCAGTGTTATGGCGCCCTCAGTGAATGAAAGGATTGAGGGTATACAAACGAAGTTGCTCTGTACCTGGCGGGAGATTCGATTTGAGTGACAGCCCTATATGACCTTTGACATCCGATAAGTAGTAAACCATATTTCAAAGCGGTTGTGGGGTTCCAAGGTGGTTCTTCGAAATCTTTATTTCTCGCAACACGGCATATATTTCGAATTTGAAGATAAGGTATTTTGCTGGACGTATGTGAGATATTGTAAAAGTGTCCAATTTTTGTGAGCAAGGTTTGAGATATCTTTTAGGCAACAAATCAAATCAAAACTCTTACGAACGTTCACTTATGAAAACTCAGACAGCAAGTTTACCTTCGCTACACTGTAGGTGTACGCTGTATTAGATGCGGGCCCATATGGTCACCTGAGCATTGACCACTAATGAGCAAAAAACCGCAACAAATTTGCATATTGTTTTGGAAATTTTGTTGACTATCGTTTACGCGCGTACTTGGGGCGGTGTACCTCTTGTTTACGGTAATGTACTCTACATGTATCAGGATCACTAACTTTTACTTTCAGAAGAAAAGAGTTTGTCTCTAAACTTTTATGGAAAGTCCTATATTGCAACCAATGTGAGCTATGCACAGTACATTTCAAAGCTACCTGATAGATGTTTGCCTATTTTTATCTATCAGAAAACTTTTATCTGCAAATTTCGGACATAGACTTGGAGTGGTTTATCAATTTTTTCGTAAATGTTACTGAATTCTGAATTTTTAATGAAGAATGAAATTGTATGAAACGGTACTTAAGGTCCAATTAATTATGATATATAAAGATGAATAATTTTGGATGAATTCCTGACTAAATTATCCACAGCAAGTGAAATAATTTCGATTTATACTGGACATAAATCGGATGTACCATTGCGCTTACCGTACACCAGGGACAGACAACGACAAATCACGTCTTCGGATTGTAGGTTCCCACGGTAAGATGCCTGATATACAGTCTGATTTGGGGTTGGACGACAAGATATATAGACGTCTGACCATCATTCAAATGATGACAAATCTGCCTTCTGGTGGGACTGAATGTGCACACCGTTTTGAAACGGGTCCATAAATCAAAGGGAAAGATCCGTTTTAAGCATAGGACTGCTTGTCCTTGGCGATTCTTGAGTGTTACAAGGGTAGGGTCAACTACTATTTTCCAAGGAATGTCCACGTACCCCCCAAAAAGGGCACTGCGCCGGACTCCAAGTAACCCTAAAGCTGTATCTATGGGATATCATGCAATTAATGAAACACAGAATCTTCAATGAATTCACAAAAATTATTTTTCATAACTGTTGCACATTTCTAGCGCCATGTGTTTTAGAAAGGCATTTTCAAATTTCAAAGAGAACATTGAAGAACAGTATATCGCTAATAGACTGTACGATATTAGATATTGAGTTTCAAAATAGAAATAACACGAGGATTCGTCTGTTTTCCTCATTTTCCTGAACTGGGTTAACTAAACATTGTTGGAACCTTATCTCCGATGTAACGTCGGTAGGAAAATTATGCTAGGAAATTGTCGCGACATGTCAGCGGGGAAATCTATAGATACCATAATCCATCAAATGCTAGTGCAGGAAGGTCGCATAATATTGACTGCTGTGAAAGCAACATCTAAAAACTTAGTTGACTTATCGATATCGGAGTACAGAAATTCGGACTTAGGGAAACAAACCATGCTTCAATCTTGTAATCAATAAATTCACAAACATTTGTAATTGTCGTATTTCAAAAACAACGAATTCCCCACCCAAAGGTGTTTGTGATATAACTGGGACGTAGAAGTGACAGTGTGAAGTTAAATTTGATGGCAAAAAAGGTTGCAGAGAAGGAACACACTGCTGTCGTGCTCGTTTGATGTTCGATAGTGATGTGAAGCTAATGTTTACCCCGGCCTGTCTAATAGAAATGAGCAATCAGCTGATTCAGGAAAATAACTGAAAGTCAGACCTCAATGGATAGCTATAAGCTCTATTGTGCATTTCATCTCTGGCTTGCCAACTAGCTGCCAGATAGGATCCCGGCTGATACCCCGGCTTGACTACTAATAGTGCTCAGAGACTGAGACAGTATCAAGCAATTTTAAACGCAGGTTAACCCTTTCAACAAGGGTACAGATTGTCTCCCCCCGTAACAACAATTCTCTTTTACGTTTAACTGCATGTAGATATCTGCGGTGTAACGACAACACATTTGTAATCTCACTGTCCACGCCGGCATTGGTTCACGTAAAGAGTAGCACTGATGCGACACCTATCGGTCTGGTCAACACACATAACTTTCCAATACAGTCAGTTACTTGACTGTATATTCGGCTCGCACGAAGCCAACTGTGAGCTGGATGGAGACTGGATCGAGGCTATACCCGACTAAGAGAAAACCAACAAATGTCATATGTGCGACATTTCGTGAGTCCGCATACTGAATGAATTAGTGCGTCGTGTGGATGTTTAAATTTCAAAGTTGAAATACAATATTCTAAAATTCCCACAGAAAGTTATAAGCTTGGAACTGCAGTATCGTATTAATTATACCCAAGCAATTTCTGTTAGTGCGCAATTTCATAACCTGTGCTATTGTTTGAGTTGGTTTTATGAGTTTTATGTGGCACAAAATAGTTAGACGCAAATTAATTCTAAATACGATTTTTAAGCCAACAAATGAGCCCAATGATTAAAATTGTTTTCATGTCTAAAATATGTTTTAAGTGACGACATGTATTTGTGTACTTTTCGTAGTTTTAAAACAACTCATTCTTCGCTAATTAGCACATTTTTTGTTTCGATTGCTCAGCCTATGTGTACACTGGGGAATCCCGAGGAAACCCCGTCAATTGGGTGTTGAATGACTGCAACAATCGCTCAGTTGGTAGTTCGATTGAACCCCCCCGAACCCCCTGGCTACGGGCCTGAGTCTACAACAATAGAGACTAAGCATAGAACTTCAAAATCCGTTTGAGACCAGTCTCTTGAGAATTTAAGACAAGGTTCTCGAATAGAACGATGAGTCCCTCTAAAGGAAAAGATTAAACCATAAAATATCAAAATTTAAAAAAATCTAACGATAAATGAAAACCGTATCGAACCCCGGCAAACTTTGCTGCAGACAAGAACACCCTCTTACATTTGGTCTCGTTCGATAGTCAATTGTGAAATGATGTTGGCATCTAGCCGACTTGGCAATGAGAGAGATAGTTCTAATTCGACTCAATAGGTAGCGATACGTGATAGTGCTAATTTAATCTTATTAAAATAGGTGGAGCCACGGTACGGTAATCCATTCGTCACCAACGTCATCGCCAGTCGCCGCAAGTTTCGCCCCATGTAGGATTGATTAGTAGATTCCCGGCAGCCCACAAAGTGACTACAAATATCATTTCTTCTGACCTCCTTATATGTGTGTGGTTTTGGCGGTTATAGTTAGAGCAACAGAAACAAGCTGGGACGTACTAGACAGGTACCCCCGTTTGTGCTGCCCCCTCTCGGCGAGGTTGGCAGCTGCAATTCCCACATAATTGGATCGCTTTTCAGTGTTTGCTCTGTGACGACCAGTTTATGATTGTATCATAACAACTTAGAACATGAGTAACGATTCTCCGAGCAAAAGATAAACCCCTAATAGTTAATCGAGACGTCTAATCCTTCAAATGCCGAAACACATTACCGTAGTTTACACAAAGCATGCCAGATTGTGTTCAGGAAATCAATGGCGAGAGTTTGAGAGGTTAGGTTAAGCAGGTGTGCAGCACTGATACTCGAAGTGATAAAGCCAGAGAGGATACAATGCTTTAGTTTCTAGAGTTATGGAAATAACTACGCCAAATTTAGGTGGAATGGTTGCGATTTGGTTTGCGGTAACGCCCACGAGGAAAGTCTAATCACGCGTATTCACAGTTGACGATTCTTCCAGTTTTGAACGAAGAATGTCCGCGTACAGAGCCCCTCAAACGACACGCCAATGGCGTTTTGGCCGTGTCCATAGGACAGGTTGGGGGGAGGGGGGGGTCGTAGCAATTCCTTAAAACATTAATCTTACGAGAAAGTTACTTTAACCCTGTTTATCACGCTCCCTACCTGTTACAACACCGTCATGATCTATAAATACTATCAGACCCAGTATGTAGAAAGAACTGAATCTAGCTATATTAGAGCGTTGCGGTGAAATACGGTAAAGTTATTAACGTTTCGAGAAACGCACATATGGATGTTCCAAACCTTTTAATGCTGAATTATCGGATTAAATGACCATTAGCACAACCTAAATAACTATATAAACATTGAGAAATAAGTTAAGGTTACGTAGGACCCTATAACTGTGTAGAAAAACTCCAAGTTTGGCTAACCTTGGAACACCATATCTCAGAAATGGCTGATCTGGTGTTATACCTTATGCAATTGTCTCCAACACGAATTTAGGGATTATTATTTTTTAAATGTTACAATTTTGCATGGGACGCTATCCAAATACGACTTTTATGATTTTCATGAAAAAGCGCTCAATATGCATAAACGAAAACGAAGTGTTAGTTAAGAAAATTGCAACAGCGTTTTTTGTTAGATCTCATCTTGAACTTTCATATCAAATAAAATTTAATTATTTCAGTGTTGCTGTTGTTTTGTTTTCAATGTACCTTTTGTAAAGTCATCGTCAAGTGTCTAAGTTAATACCATAGTGGTAAAAAAATCAAACATCAAATTCCATATTCTTCTTTTAGAAAGTATTATACTTTCACAGAGTTAAAATCTATAGTTTTGTAGACATGTTCTTCAAGAAAGTCATGCAAAAGAAATCAAGTAAACCAAACAAATTGGACTCGCTTCCTGTCTTATCGTGCTAGCAATTAGTTTAAGTGAGAGGGCTCATACAAATGAATTTTACGAGACTAGAGTTGAAGGACTGGCCTGCTCTTTCACAAGTTATAACTTAACACTCATAATTATATTTATTATGAAAATTAACATTTTTGCATGGAAATATCACCCAACAATTTGTCTTTGTCTTTAGCTTAGAAAATTGGTGTGCAAATATGACACTATTTCGTATTAAACTTAAACAGTATATAATAATATCAATACAGGTATTAGTTTAACTTGTTGATGGTTTGTTTCCAAATTCTGTGAAGGATATTTCTCGTTTAGTTAGGGATTTTTAACGAAAATGAAACAAAAGATGTTTATAATGAATGAACGAATGAATTTTATTGTATCATAATGACTTGTGTTACACAGTTTGAAACAATTTATACACTCTATCAAACACATCGTATCTCCAGCACTTTGGGCTTATAACTCATTGTTTGTATAATCAAATAAACAACAGTTCGTTTCACAAAAACATTTTATACAAAAACAGACAGCGCACCGAACAAATTAATCATTAAAACTAGCTAACTACCATACCACAGATAAAAACATTTTTTTGAAGAAACATTATTTCGGATTAAACCGCAGGAGCCGAAATGCGTGCATATGGGTTTAGTGTGGCGTGTTCCTTGGACCAACGGCTAATCACACTAGAAGTTTGCTCATTTTGGCCTCACGGACGATCCGCTTGGACGACATCATAAGCAAGCGCCAGTTTTCGTAGGAAATGATTCGTGTCTGTTTCTTAGCCATCGTGCATACACGGTGCCAAAAACTGCTTCGTAACTTTGAGTATAATTTAGCAAAAATGGTACATGGATAGCAAAACAATGGTATCAGTAACATGATCAAATTTTATTTGACATAAGTGTGAAATATCAAAATCGCTGTTATATTTTTCTAAAATATCACTTCATTTTCGTTTTATGCAACTTAAAAGATTTTTCATGGAAATCATGAAATTCTTATTTTTGATAGCACCTCATACAAAGACGGAACATTTTAAAAGCAATTTCACGCCCGTCCGAGAATAGTGCCTAAAGCATAGTATCTGAGAGTTTCGTACGAATCCGATCAGCCATCTTTGAGACATGATGTTCCGAAGTTCGCCAAATCTGGCCATTTTCCAGGGTCCTATATAACCTTAACACCCTGCTTGTTTCTCACGATAAAAATGTTTCTGGCTGTCAGTTTCGTTTGCAGTAGTAATTATTTGATGTGTTTTACCGGCCACTGGTATCGACTGTCTACCATTTAGTACACAGCGCAAGACTGACGCAGTGCGAAGCAGATATAAACTGTATACATTGTTCTGTAACGCGGGGAAGTCGAAGACCTTAGAACCTCCTGAATTTGCACTTCAACATCAGCGTTGTCACATTTTGAAAAGTTAGCAAATCCTGTTTAAAACTTCACAAATCTTAAGCATTTAAATACTTCATGAATTCTGCATCAGGTAGATACAAAGTACACATAATTTTTGTACTTTTTACTCTCTTCCCTCTAAAGACGTGGTTTGTTATGTTGTGTGATCTCAGCGACCTTGTCATTTCATTTTAGCGACGGACAAAATCCCATACCACGTGACCTAACATGCTTAAATTTGAGGGGGATCCAGCAAGTTTCCAAGAGACGACGACTTTTAAGGGAAGCAGTCGTAATTGTTTTGTTTTGGTAATAATCACGAATAGCCCAGTTGTTCGTTAAAACACGGGTTGTCCAGATATCACCAGATGGCATACATCGCGGGAGAGGGGATTTGTTCGTCACTCCCTTCAAGCATACACACTGGCTGTACATAACACATAGTGAAGTGTCATGTGTTATGGTCCCGTGTTCAATTTCCTTCCCAGATATCTAAATCTGTGAAAAACAAACAAACCAAATTCTCGAAGTTTAAGAAGCTCTAAACATTACACTGACATCAAAGTAGGCGAAACACATCAAAAATCACTCTCACATACTTACATTTGTTCTTATAGCTATTATTTCTTTCTTCAAGTTTAAACAAAACGTGTACACTAGAAGTTGGAACCATTCTGTTTATATTATGTACAATATTTTTCTAACTTTAATTCACAGCAACAGTGGTGAACCTTGTTTGAAATGGCTTAAGATTACGTAGGATCCCAGAAAAATGTTTAAACTTAGCTAACTTCGGAACGTCATATCTCAGAACTGGTTGATCGGATTCATACGAAAGGTTAACACCCTATGATTTATGCACTGCTCTACAGAAAACGTTATAACGAATTGTTTTAAAACGATTCACATTTGCACGAAGGACTATCAAAACATGATTTTTTATGATTATTAAAAAAAATCAAAAGTTGCACTAAACGAAAATGAAATGATATTTGGAAAACTAAACGGTGTTTTTGAGATTTCACGAAAAAAAATATCAAATGAAATACATTCGTGTTATTGAAACCGTTGTTTTGTTAAGATTTACCATTCTTCAAAAATCCAAGAGACATGGTCACGTGACCCAATTACTAGCAGTCAAATGCTTGCCTTTGATTGATTTTAATATTAAATCTAAAATTGTTGTTTGAAAGCTGATGTTTCTTTGGTTGATTAACCGATTTAAACCCCTCGCTAAAATCTCAAACATGATCGCATGATCTCGGCCAGTCGACGGCATAATCATACGAAACTCGTTTTCCTAAATGGACAAAAATTGTCTTTGAAAGGCCCCGATTAGCTGATAATCATAAGTGCTAACCTAACAATTTTTGGGAATAACTTTTAACAAAGTGCTGTGTTTTTGTAAATGATACCTGAACTCTACGTGCTAGGCAAAGTGAGCTTGAGAGTAAAGCGGTACCTGTAGAGCACTTGACGTTTACAGCCGGTGAAGGAAAGGGTCATGCGCATCGCAGATTTTCGCGAGGAGAAAAGCAATAAAAACATGTTTAAACAAGAAAATGGAACTATGTTTTATAAAAGAGCACCAAGCAACTGTTGAAGCTTTGTCTGTGATAAATTCCTGTAGTTCTGTTCACCTCAGCGCATCTTATTCATGGTTCATTGTCGCCGATTATATTGCTTTAATAGATTTTGCCAAAGCAAATGAACAAACAAATTACCTATCATTAAAAAAAACAAAGAGATCGACACACTAACGGTATCATTCTTAACGGAAAAACTATGTAACTGACGGATAATCAAATCAAAACAATTGATCCGACTTTATCACTTCATTTGGAAGTGCAACCGTTCCAGGCACTTTCTTAACTCTCAAGTTATACATTAAATTTCCGAACTCCCTGTTAGAAAAAGACCAGTTGTTCATTAATATTTACTGAGAAGTTATATTTGAATTATTATCAAGCCTTCTCTATGTTATCAACACTTTGTTGAATGCGATTGACCAACCCCCTGTTCTGAATAGACCATCGATTCATAATATTGAAGTGAGATTCTCACTTAATTAGAACTGCATTGAAATCGAGAGTTAGCTCACCACAGGGATACTAGGGGTTTGTTTGCAAGCGTTGTCTCACCTGGTTTTGTCCTATTCAATTAATTTATTCATTTTTTGTTTCATTATTTATTCGTCATCCGCCTGCAGCTAAGTTAATTTGATGTACCGCCAGGGGAGGTAATGTCTATAACACTATTACCTGATTCATCAACTTCATTAGGTACGAAACGGCTCCGAAGGAACAATTCAATTTTCAAAATGTTGCCAAACTAGCAAATTTACACACTGACCAATATTAAACATCGCGTTGTGTGTAAAAAGCTTTTAATTCCCAGCCACTCAAAACACAAGAAAATATTCAGCAGGTTCATTGATTTTTTGTAATTGCTCAAGCATAAATAAAAAGTTTAATGAGGAGTCGAGATTCTCAGCTAATGAAGGTATTCCGGAATACTATACTAAATCGAAGTAGTGTGTGTGTTAAGATAACATAAACAGCTGCCTTAACAGTAATAAGTTTAAATTAAGTAAAACAATAGCGACATCTCAGAACGTACATATAGGCCTACCGAGCATTTCCGAAGCGACCATAGCATGACTTCGAAAATTCGAATTTTCCAGACCAAGAGTGCGCTCCCAGGCGGAACAGGAAACTACTTTTTGAAAATGTGCCCAAAATGAAATAAGCACCCAGCAAAAGTGCGTTTACTGAAGCTAGTTTCTTGCGAGATCACGCAAGTTGTCGCGAGATATTGCCATGTATTACAAGCAATGATCGTTATTTCACCAAGGGACAGGTTTCGTAACGCAAGACACTCGCCATTGAAAGCTAGTGAGGCAGCGCGCTTCGCATAGCAAAATTTGGAGAAGACTTGCGTGATTTCGCCAAACTCGCAAGAAATTTGCAATACGGGACGCATCCCATTTTCACTTGCGAGTATTTCATGTCAAACTAAATTTATTTGAAATCCTTATATATTTCATTCTGCATGCACAGCCGCAAATTTTAAAACAGTATTTTTGCGAAACGAGTTTACATGTAACCTTAGATGAGATTCACTGACAGATCTTTTCACTTTTAACTGCTTTATTCTCGCATATGTTCCATTGAAGTCGCAGTTTAACCACCTTCAATTCCCGAGTTTCAGCTAGGCTGGTGTTTTCTCACGCGGTTAATTATCACGTGATCTAATTAATTACTTGTGGCTACCGCTGTTAATTGCAAAATGAAATTAACTATTAAAGAGACACTAAGACGTTAAACGGCTATGAGTGGGCCTAATCACAAAAGAAAGGAGTCTGCGCTGAATTCCTCGAAGCGAAAATAAATATTAAAAGCGTCATCTGTTTTCACGTCCATGGTTTCCAATAGCTTTGAGTCTTTAGCGAGCAAGGGATCTGTATTCAATTCGAAATTCACTTTGAATAGTAAATTGATTCTGTATGCCAGTTTTGCATCACACTGCATTTACACAATTTGCCGATAGCCTATTAGCACACAGAAATTCATAAAGCGTCTGACTGACGGAAGGCACGACGGGTGACGGAGGTGAACCGACTTCTACCAACAGTATATTGCGTCATTACTAAACAGGAGTCCGTCATCTTAAAGTCCTTCTTGCAAACTGCCCATGTGGTTCCAGTATCCGAAAATACTTACTACATAAATTCTTATTTTCGACACCCTTTCTTTATATTCTTTTCGCCATTCTTGCCAAAAGCGATTTTTTAACAGTATTTGACCCTTCTCTCTGAGCGTATGATTACCGGTTGTCATCGGTTATTTCCGTACCCACATTTCCGGCTCATCAGTTCAGGAACTTGTCCTGAACGCCGCCATTTTTTCCTTGTAACTGAATGTGCTATGGCTTGCTCGAAAAGTCTTCATTATTTTGTTTTATTAGTAATATATCGTGATTCGTTTGCATAAGTAGTGTATTTATAGTTTGTAGTTAGTGGTCGTTGATTTTTTTGGAATGTTACGCGTACTTAGCATGTTAAATAGCATTGGTATTTAGTTCCTTACTTAGGCGGGTCGAACCTAGGAACGATATGGGTCGAACCAATTTTTTTTTCGGTTTTATTTTTTTCCTCGTTTTGAAAAAGTACGTTGCTATCATCGGAAAGGTAGTACAATCTACTCAGTAAAAATCGAAAAAGTATCAAAATCGGGGCAAGCACTGTAAAGTTATTGCAAGTTTTGTGGCGAAATTTGGGTCACTTTGTTTGGATCGCGTCGGCCATATTGGAGGACAGCGGGATAAGTTACGAGTTTAAAACTTTGTGCGTTGTGTATTGTTTTCGCCAACAAATTACGGTAAAATTTAGTTACTTACTATTCTGCACGATTTAGCAGTGTTCACCAAATTTCAGCCTCGCAGTTGTTACTCATTAAGTGATAAATGTGCTCACAATTCCCGTTGGACTTCGTCTCATTTCTGGCGGCACCTACAATGTCGACCATTGCTGAACTGAAAGGCATGTTCAATCGGCTACTTTGTAATTTGTGAAGATTTAACGTTGATACATTTTGACAAACGTTGCTACAAAAAAGAAACTTTGTTCAATTTTCGTGTTTTTTGTGTTTGTGGCCAGCGACCAGTTAGGCCTAAGGGTAGTCTTGGCGCAAAGCTGTATAGGCCTACTAACAAGCTGTATTTTGACTATAGTCTTCACTGGTAGCTGGTGACTGAGGCTAACTAAGGTCTGCCGCGGCAGTGTGACACAGGACTAACCAGCCCGTAATTTCATGCAAGTGTCTGAAACTACCCTTGAATATATGCAGCATTTATCATTTGACCATTTTACTTCGACAAAACAGCTTGCAACCGCATGCATTTACCGTTCGCCAGTGTCTGGTCTCGATCCACACCGGGTCCGATAGGCTGCGGTCCCGAGTCTGGCAAAATAATTTCTGTCAAAATTTATTCGCCACATTTCTTCAGCAAATTCCATAAAATTGTCCGTAGTTTGATTTTATCAAAATTAAGGCGCGCTGTCGATTTTTTTGTCCCCGTTTGCTGGCTGGTAACAGTACAGGCACTGCTCCAGTCGCACTGACGGCGTTTTCTCGGCCTGGGTTCCTGAATGAATTGTACTTCCGGGTTCGCGGCAAGTTCAAAATGGCGGTGTTTCTTCGGGTGCGAATCGTGAGTGGTGCGTTCATTTAAACTGTTTTCGAGTACGGATCGTGTATTAGTTATGGGGTAGGTACTTCTTGGATCCTTATAACATCTTCTAACCATGTAATAAGGGTTAAAAACGCGTGAGAGAAGGACTTTAAGTAAGATTAGGCAGAACAATCAAACCGATTCACGTGCATTTTCCATTTAAATAGGTGCGTAACAGATGTTTAAGCCTATATTTTTCGTCGGATAGCGACTAGATTACCAAAAGGTTGCTATTATGCCATTCCAAAAACAGTCAGCGCTATCACCAACCAATTTTTCTTCCTGGGAACAACTTGTGGTCAGTTTTGGAGCGCATTTATATGCTGACAATTTTAGTACTGTTCCTGTAATTTGCAAGGAAAGCAACTTTTTCACCCAGGATCAGTATTCATACTGTTAATTTGCCTCCAAAGCAAGGAAAATACTCGTCTTTAAATTATTGCAATACAATTGTAAATTGTTGCTAACGCCAACCTCTCCTTCATTACTTGAACAACGAAGCCGAGATCCGGGGATAAAAAACAGCTTCATGAATAATTTGTGAAGTTCTGTATCTAAACATTCCCGCAGTATCCACGGACTGATGGCATGAATTTATTGCCAAGCGCTGTTTTCGCCATTAGCAATTTTAAGAGATCCCTATAGTGCGCAATGTAAAAATCGGCTTGTTCACCAAGCTCTCCACCACGCAAGTGCGCATGGGCGGCGCATGCTCAATTCGAAACTGTGGGCTCGTGTATTTGACAAGGTTAACCCTCAGACGCTGGGTGTTAAACAAAGTTAGATAACTTATGTGAATTAACATATATCACAATTATTTATCTCGCATTCACTTCGACAACTTCGTGCTACTTCATGTAGGCATTTAGTTTTAACTGGATCGTATCAACATTTCCGAGACTGTTGTGGAGATTTGCCAATTAAAGGTTTCCGACGTTCAAATTTAATGCACAGCTGGAGGTAGGGTACGCAAAGAAAGAGGGAGAGAGGGGGAAATACAAAGCCTGAGGAGTGAGGAGGGCCGGAGAACGAAGGAGGGAAGGTAGTTGGGCGAGGGAGAGAGAGGAAGAGTGTAACAGGGAGAGGAGGGGACGGGCAGGAAGAAAGGGGGAAGGGGGAGAGGTGAGAGATGAATACATTTTAACATAAAGATGTTAGATGTTGAATACACTCAATGACGCAATAATCATTGCCGATTGTAAAAAAGTGAGCATAACCTCCTAGCGTACATATTGTTCTATTATTATAATCTTTGATAGGTTTTGACTGCATTTCCATTTGAAAGGACCCAATGGTGCAATTTACTGATTATAATTACCCCACATAGCTGGAATAATGAACCAAGATTTCTAGTAGACTAATACTAGTCGCTAAAGAAAGTGATTTTGGGGCTCTTTTCTCTGACACGAATCTGTTCTAAACTGATATTAAATTCCTAGGAAAACAAGTTAAGTATACTAAAGCTTAGCTACGTGTGAATACGGAGCGCTTCAACAGTAGGCTTGATGCCCGACACCCTATCCCGAACAGATAAGATCGATAAAAAAGTTCTTACAGCGTCGGTTCCAACACCCGGTTTCATACAGGAAAAAAGCTCCTTTGATACGTTAATGAGTTAGTGAAGCTGGGATAACTGAAACATGTCTGAGTTTGACATGTGGAAAATTATATTTCAAAAATTACATACATTAAGAATCGTTATCGAGTCCCCAAAGGCCAAGGTGTCACGGTTCTCTCTGGTCTAGTGCGGTGGAAAGAATTGCTGCTATTTTTTCATTTTTCGATTTTTTTACAGGCTCGTAAAATTTTTTCGCTTTCGCCCTCCAGATAACTCTGGTCCAGCTACTGATTACGTTTACATAACCCGCTCGTTAGAGCATAATGAGATTGCATAGGACTCGATCCATGTTTAGGTTAGGCATGACATTGAGGTAAACGTTGCACGTGATCAGCGTATAGCTTTTTCGGTACACCATGGACTTTGGTACATGGACCACCAACTCGTCACCATATTCACTTGCGGCGCATGCGTGATACACGGTTTATTTCCGGGAAGTACGGGTCGAAGACCACGGTTCAGGCCTTTGTAGCTCACCCTCAAAATGAAGAAAATGGGGTAGGTTGGGTTTGACGGCAGTTCTGGCGATCAAATTGTGTGTGACTGTATTGGTATTCAGTAGTTCCTTGAAGTTGCTTTGAGTAAATTGAATACAGAAATTTTGCCTCCGCTATTGCATGTCTACTCGGATACGGATGTGCTGCCATTTTCATTGCACATGCTCGTTGAGTCTTGACTTCTTGGCGCGAATCCAGGTACCCTTCAGACAAGTGGAAATTGTCCAAAAACTGGTTTGTAATGATGTATTTAAGCCTGAATTTCTGTAATCTAGAGTGAAAGAACATTCGGATTATGGCCTCCTTTCTTGCATCGGAACAATCGTGAATTTTTGATTTTAAGTAAACATGGCAAAAATCCCACCTTTATGTCATTTTTGACATCTCATTTTTCCCGGTTGACCCAGCAGTGTAAAAAGACATGACTTTGTTGAATTTCTTCATTTTTGAGAAAGCTCATAGAGAGTACTCTCTGTCAGTTATGCCTTTTGTAAGGTGCCTTGAGTCAGGGTGCAAGCAATAGCTTTAATTGGCTCAGACCAGTGATAACGTGAAAATCAGCCACTCGAACTGTGGTCTTAGTCCACGCTCTCTGCTCACAATCCGAAAGCTATGTTGTACATTGGAAAATCGTACAGAAACCATATCGTCGACATGAATGAACACGTGTATGTTAATAATGATTAAGTACATCACCATTTCAATTCTCAAGACATTTCAAGAGATACTTTTTGCGTTGCCAGAGGTAGATGACCCCGCGCCTCACTACGGTTGTATCAATGAACGATCAAAAGCGGAATTGATTGAGGATGACACGCCATGGAATCTTTCGCCCGACGACCATGCATTGGATTCGGAAATAAATCATTTGACTTTGATCGATTTGTGCATTCATAGAAATGGTTTTGACATTAATTTGGCTATTCGTTTATTAAAGATAATTTCCCGTTCTTCTAATCGTATTATTAAGGAATACATCAAAAGCGTTTTACATGGAGCGTGGATGTTAACCTTGGCTCTGCAATGAATATTAAGCTTTTAAAGTACGAAAGGTAGACTGGATGATGGATTTTAATGTTTTTTTGAAAACGCGAAGTTTATGAATTAGACATGGCCTTTCATTAAAAGAAGCAAAATTAAGTATTTGACTCATAATTTCTTTCATAAAAATATTTTCAAATTTCCCAAAAGTCTCTATGCCCTTCACAAGAAACAAGGTCATTGTTCTCCACCACAAGGATTGTTTCAGCCTGCTGAGGGTACACTTTTTTACGGAGTGCAACTTTAAAATTACAGTACCCACCCCTTAAGAGATAGAACTCAAGAAGGAGGGACACATTTGTAGGGAACTTCCATTACAAAATCACATTTCGCATTCTTTTTCAGACACAGTTGGAAGTTAAACCATGAACTTTGCCTTTCGAACAAGTGGATTTAAACCAGCACAAGAAGAGAGGCTATGTTCTTAAAATGAGAACACCTTTTGCAAGAAAATTAAAAAAAAAAAATGCATACAATGTTGATATCCTTCTGTAGTTTAAAAAAGGAGCTTTTGTAGTTCCCATTTGGGAGACCGGGGTTCGAACCCTGGCTTTACTGCCAGACAATCGAGCATTGCACATAAGTGTCCCGTACTGCTCTGAGCTCGGTGAACGTACATTATGCGAGGGATTAGATGAGAACCACTTCGGAATTCGACTGCGAGTGTGAAGTGCAAAGTAAGGAAAACGAACCCTTTCGTAGGGGGTTTTGTCATGAAAGACACACTTTCGCAGGGAAACAGTTTGAGAAGTTAGCCTACCCTTCCGAGCCGCACGTCCAGTAAACCTCTTTTGGATTAATCCCGGATGTCTATTCAACCATGCGACCCAAATAATTCCCTGTGGGTCAATGACTGATAGACAAATCGATGACAGTGATGACAGTTTTAAGATTTAGAGTAGATAATCTTTCTTCTAACGCCAGACCGTACTAGCGTTCTATATAAAACATAATTGCAGGCGTTCTGATACACGTTGTATCAGACGTGCGCAGGCCTCGCATGTGGGCCCATTGCACTGATCATCCGGAAATATTTTTATGCTTTATTGATATATGGTTAAAACCGAGCTGAGGAGCTAGAAACCTGGCTCAAGGGTTTAGCAATGTGACCTGGTGGGACTTGAACCCACGACCTCGAGTAAAGAAAGCGGGCACTTGTCAACCAGGCCACACTGCCTCCTCACTAGCGTTCTATACTATTATCCCCTTTCTGTTGTTACGACTATAAGTCTCTACGAGCTGTTGTTACGGCTATAAGTCTCTCCTTGCCTTGATACAGTGTACAAAGCGCGGGCATTTACCACCGTGAAATCAACGACGAAAATATGTTTGTCGGCATTCGGGCTTATAACTTAAATGATTAGAAGACTTGAGACCCAGCGTGGTTAGCACAACGCGGAAAGGCAAAAACGAATCAGATTATACTCATACTAACCTAAATCTCAAGATGAGCACAGAGGCTTACCTGAAATTGGAAATAAAAGACATACATAGATTCATTTGCCATGTTGATCTATTCTCGCGAACTATAACTTTCCAAGTCATTAACAGATCACTTCCGGAGACCACACGACTCGCGGCCATTGCTGAGTTCACCCGACGAATCCTCATGTACTTATGGAGAACTGTCAGTTGTGTTATTACGTCAGCTCTTTTCGATACGCATGACGGCTATTCAGTACTAAACGTTTCAACTGACTCGAGGGGTGCATCGTTTGAAAAACCTAATGTCGGGTACCGAATTTTTATTGAATGCCGTTTTTGTGGTTCAGTGCTTGGAATAGCAAAGTAACAAGATGTGACACAACTATGAGTGAAAGCGTATGGTTTGGGATAGGTGAAGAAGATTTCTCAAATTTTTGCCTGCATGCTTGTTTGTTGCTACAGCTCGATGTAGACATTTCCACCGCAGACGGAGAGCTACGCTCCTTGAATACATATGGGCTTATGTCTGCGGCAAAATAAACCATGAGAATTTTGCCTCATGAGGAGGAGAGGCGAATGACACTAGCTAAGTTTCGTTCATATCGCAAACGTAATTAATCCTCCTGGTATGCAGGCGAAGTGTGCTATATGCGCGTATCCGATTATCTCCGGTAGCCAATGAAAATTAATTATTGCATCACCTGATAAGTCCGTCTTGCTGTCTCATTGTAACCTTATACGCTACATTTACGCTGTTTACCTCGAAGGTAGTTTGCAGCTCAATGATTATTTTGCCTCGATGTGTGCGAGTAACAATTACGCGACGTAAATTGAACTTGAGGTAGACAGCTGAACTCGTAACTATCCGTCTGCGGTGGCCCTCGGGGACGCATGTCCTAGCGGAAAGCAAGGGCATGTTTATTTGCCTACTGTAGAAGGAGTCAGTCGGCTTCTTAGGCCTCTGGAGAAAATTACAGCAAGCTTTTCCAGAGGCTTGACTGAATGATTTACATATCAAGTACTGAACACAAATCTGCAAAAATGTCCAAGAAAAAGAGGTCCAGTCGAACGATTATCTTTCCTCTTGAATGGTCTACCCTAATATACATGTACACATAGGACAGACCACTGCCTATATTCTTTTGAGAGGTATACATTATATACACTGTATGTAAATACACATAATCATGTGGTGTAGACCATTAGTTTATCATGGGATTGTCATGGAAATACTTTATGAGATAGCTAACTCATTTGTTTTTTTTTTAACACTCATTGATATTAGAACAACTAATTTGCATCGAGAAGGTGTTAACAATGTCAAATTGTCCTGCTCCACCGAGCTCATATGAAATGGCAAACACTCGGGTAAAGATCGTCTAAATGCCCTAGCAAACGTGTTGTTAATAATAAATGCTTCGAAAAAGTCTGAGAAAACTTGTTTGCGCAAATTATCCATAGAAAATTGATTCGATGCATATATGCTAACTTCATGAATAATTTGAAAGATTCTGTGTCCAAACAACCCTGCAGGGTTCACGTACTGATGGGATACATTTATTACAAAGCGTTGTCTTCGCTATTTACTCTATGAAATCTGTGTTTTATTGTCGTGTCTCCACAGAAGGCACTGTAAAATTCTCCTTGTTTACTCTTCCTAGCTCTCTACCTTGGTTGATTTCCATTAGATCGTAAACACCAGCTGCCGTGACAGCTACCTGGCCCCCGTGTAGGAAAATTCGACTCGATTCTGTAACTTGTTGCATTGGAAAGCTTAGTGACATTTGCGACTGATTGCGCGAGGCTGGCGCATGTATGAACGCATAACAACTAGGCAAAAATTCAAACATAAATTCGGGCCAGTGACTACAAGACACCATTTAGGAGGAGGGTGCTAAGTCAAGTGCCCGCTTCCTTTACACCAAACCGCTGATTCGAGTCCCACTGGGGCACACTGCTACACCCTCAAGCGGCCAGCTTTGTTGCTCCTCAAGTTATAAAGCGCCATTACGCAACAACAGTGAGATTTCGACTAACACAAACAGTTGTTGCAATAGCCAATCCGAGTTAACAGTCTCTAGGTTACGCAGAGACTGTGAAAAAGTCGGGTACCAGTGACGGATTTAGAGGAGGGCCAAGGGGGCCATGGCTCCCCTAAAATTCTCCCAGATTCCATTTGGCAGTTCGGGGGTGCGAATGTCTGACGGGCAAAATCCTGACTAATACTCTGTCCTGGCTCCCCTTAACTCCGATCCTGGGCCGCTTCTGGGTACACTGCTGCACGTGCTACGCGTGCCCAGTTAGAAACTGCGGACTACGTAGCCTGGTTCCGGCCGCCAACGCTCAGGCGGCTTCGTGCAAGCCGACGATACGCTCGTGTTCCAGATTGTATTGACTTCCTTGTTCGGAAAGTCACATGAGTTAACTTGGCTGATAGGTGTCGTTATTTTACGCCAAATGCCGTTTGTTTGTTATTTTGTTGTTAATTTGTACACAATGAATTATAAGTATAATACGAAAACAAGTTTTTGAATCATTTAACACCAGCCCAGTATATGCACTGAGTCTGAGCCTGAGTTTACTAAAGGAATTGTCGTCAGAAGTCTGTGATCAGCACGGGTATAAATAATGATGATGGTGACGCGGTATCCTTGTGTTGCCGATGTCATTTTTATTATCAGTCATGCGCAAGAATTCGATCGGATCCGTCTGTCTTCAGCTAGGTACCAATCTGGTGGACTACATTATGGCGTTTTCCCGTTGCTCCCAACTTGTTCGATTCTATAGCCCAACAACAGGTTGGGAAGTTCACCCCTGTAGCCAATATCTTACACGACTGATTAACTCCATTCTGGCATTTAGGCCTATGGTTGGAGGGCCAGCTCTCTTTGTTCGATAATTGCTTAATCTCCAATAAGATCGTACCTACCCTGACTGGGTTGCGCTGTTAAAATAAAAGTTAAGTTATAACATATTTGAACATAAACCAACAGCATTTCTGAAATCTTCGTCAAATGGTGATCATGCTTAGTTTTTGAATAGCCAAAATCTCCCAACTGCAACCGAAGTTACAACGTTCTTTCGCAGCGCTCTCTTGTGATCAGAGTTGTGCTGCACATGTCTAGGCAATGACACGGCAAGAATTTCGCTAAGGAAGCCAGAGTTATCACGTGGTTCACTTGTCATACAAATCGAGATCTAATTCTTGTGTGTCCTTGCGATATTCTAACCTCCACGGAACGCACGCCAGGACAGAGTTCAGTAACGCTATGACGTAGCTAAAATCTATCCAAAATCACATGCTCTCATACAAAACACACGACAATATCTCACGTAATCTCGCGAAATCTTGCTTTTTACCCATGTCCTAGCGTTACTGAACCCAGGGCTGGAAGTATAACGTGGACACCAGTGGGCGTGCCTAAGTCAGTCTTGCGATGTGAACAACAATCATGGTGTATGAACGTTTCAATAGGCAACACAACCTTCTCCTGAATTGAATGGAGTTAATGTGCATCAAGTCGGATTTCTGCAGACGCGCACACATCGACGTTTTCCTGAAGCCAGTGACGGTTAAAACACCGACCACTTCGCGACCTTCTCCAGGCTCTAAAAAGTTACATGAGTACCACAGCTCGCTTCAATAATACACATTTTACCAATTTTTCATTCGCTATCTCACTTCCTTTTATTTCATTGCACAGCCAAAAAGACGTTGCTGAAGTTTTTTCTTAAAACATTAGCTATGAGGTATAATCATGCTGTGACGTCTTTACGTTTGCAATGAGCCAACGAGAGACAGCGTACAAATTACTTGCCTTTGGCAATGCCTCTGGATTCATATACCAAGGCATTACTTATGGATAATGTAACCCTGTAGCCCGTTGCTCTTGAATAGACCCCTGAAATTCTGAGCCGGGGTGTCTTATCTGTGTGGATTTATGTATAGTGTGCTGGTGACAATCATTCAGTGAACAGTCGAATACAAAATGCGGCTCGTATTCAACTGGGTTAGAGTTACAACAAAAACCGAACCCAAACCTTAGAAATTTCTTGCAAATGAAATGTGTATACAACTGTGTCTGAAAGCTTAGCGCGATTGTGAAAAGACCAATCTGTAATACGTTTTCGGTCCAAATTTTAACGAATTGTAAATGAAAACTAATGGTACGTTTATGCAATGAAAAAATAGCACGACAAACTTTAAATTTTCATTGAACACGTTACACCTCAAAGCCACTCATGACTTTCACCGACTCCCCTCGGAGAGTATCATCGACCCCCTTGTCAACGTTAGTGTTATTGTGGAAATAAGGAGTGACTCATTTTTGCCCTTCCAGGACCCGAGTGTACACCAAGAACTAATTCAGAAATGGGAAGACTTACATGTAATGCAAACAGGACATGTAAAACATATTTTTTTGAGAATATTTGATTCTTTTTAGCCTTGCCGTCGAAATTTATTGTTGTGGCTCCAGAAGTACTCATAGTAATTCAGTCAGAAATTTTGCTATACACCTAAGAGGATGGGCATACGGGAATTCCCAGTAGCAATCACGCAGATCAGCGAAAATGAACTCTCTTGCCAACACATGGGCATTTTAGCCAGTTCACCTTGTCGCAAGCTTAGAACTATTGCCCAGGATCTAATTTCCTAACTCAGACTCCGACTCGGAACTAACCAATCACGCGGCATCATTCCAGCACAGATTTGAAAGTTAACACGAAGCTTGCCATGCCATTGGTCAATACTCGAGTCGAGTTTCGGGACTGGGGATGACCCCGGGCCCAGAGATGTGTTAAAGTTTGGGTTGCCTGGTGGATGCAGATCGCAGTACCAGCCGTAGTGATCTGCTGACAATGAAAATCATATTTTTTATCAATTGTGCATCAGATTTTAATATCAATCTGACAAGCAGGTTCATGTCGTCGGGAGGCGATTTCTATATGTATATGAGCCCTGTCATATCAAGGAGTTTCGCAATACATTCTGAAGAATTTAAACACAAACGCTGAAACGGAGTGTGAATGGAATAAACGTAGGATACACTTTCCTGAGTTAGACCCCCAAAGACGGTTTCGCATTCAATGCATGTTTTTGGTCAAAGTTTCCAATTTTCTTGCATACTCAGTTCGTCCCGTCAATAATTTAGGACGGGGTCGGGACGATCTGAGAACGGGTTTGGTGTGACAGAGGCCTTATACACGTTAATACAACACTGATGAGTCGGAAGCCTGGTTGAGAATAACGAATTTATTAAGAATGATTGCTTTACTATTAAATGCTCGGTTTATGTATTATTAGATTGTTATCAATTGTCAAACGGATGAATAAGGTAATACTGTACATAGTAGGTTGTTCCAAAGGTTTTTAAAGGCTTCATAAATCAAATAAAGTCACTAGTATTAAATGTCAAATTTACAATTCAGATAACAAAATCCATGGAGTATGTAATGTTTAACAACCATTTATCAATGTCATGTTAAGAGGCACTGGAACATGTCCACTAATTTTCTATGTGATAGAAAATCGTTGTTGTTGTTGCGACACACGTTTTGCGTAAAACTGTGCAGTAGAACAGGGTTGGTAACCAAATCTAAAACTTTCATTTTAAATCTTATCCAGGGCAATCATCAATGTAAGAAAAAGGCAGAAACTTTATTTGAAACGCAGAAAAAAATCCGTCCACCATAATTTCAGTTTAGTGAACATGTTTGAAAATACACGTAAAAGATTAACTTACCTTTTCAACTAACAGAGCTCGCCTGCCTTTTCCCGCCAGTTTTGTGAAATCAACATTCGTTTTTGTTTTTTCTCTAATACAGCCGTCTGTTGCCGAATAAACCAATTTAGGAGTGAAAACGACAGAGTTGTCCTGGTCGGGTGATGAATGATTTCTCCTTATTTCCAAGTTGGCGTGACCTAGACAGTCGGAACTGCCTAAACTTTTCAACGAATGATTACTCTTGGGAAGATGTCTTTCGCTATTTTCAAAATTCTTTACTTCCTCCATGGATGGTGACAGAGCGGGTACGTGAAAGGTATAGTAATCTCTCGTGAAACCACGTGGAGACGACTTATGCTTCTCCATATTAGCGTGTATTTGAATGTGGTCGCTGTCCCCTAAGAAATCCATAAGCAACTTGCACCGCTGTCTATATTTCAACAAACATCCATCCGCGTGTTGCTACAGTGCTTCTAAGATTCCCAAAGGCACGACAGATCTGATTACTTACTTTAACATGATTGGATTCGGTTCCCCTTTCTGTCTCACAATTTCTACGTTTGATTGGATTGGCCGAAACAAATCACATTAATATTTTATCGGTTTCTCGCAGAAGGCATTGCCACGCAGGCTACTGTTGCCGTTCACAATGGTCTCGCGCATCAGCGAAGTCGATAGCGTTCTGGGAGTATTTCTTCGGTGTTGTGAAGTGACTCGTTAAATGATTCGTTTTCGCGCGGCAAATGAGGAGAATGCTTGAGCGACTAAGTGCGCTTAGAATGCGAATACAGGAAGTGAAATTTAACACTAAATAAATTCTTTGGGAAAGATTTAGTGAATCCTATCTCTTCAGTAAAAGTCCAATTATCGATGCAATTGGAAAAGCAGAAATCGCGTGGGACCTGCTTTATCAAATGTTTCAAGTCCAGTCTTAGCTAAGACACTCATAATTTCGATTTTAATTTACTCACAGTTCATGAACGTTACTAGTGAAGGCAATCGTTAAGTCTGAAAATGATAAACATTCAACTTGACGCCAGTTGCAGTAACGTGATTACGACCGTACTACTGAGCTACGACCTGCAGACTTACGACCTTTGATTAAGCGGGGGCTCGGAGTGTACTTCAAGCTGCGTGCACTACAAAAATGCAAGAACCTCACGAAAACGCAAGATCACGCAAATTCAGCGATTTGTCTACCACACGTATGCAACTCCCTGCAACTACGTGTTTCAGACAAATCGCTGAGTATGGACATGCCTTTAGACGGTCGTAATGCTCAAAGCAATGCGACTAATAGCGTGTCTGTAAAATCGTCCTCATTGGTGAAGATGGTGAATACCTATGTTCTACCATTTTTCACTAATTTGAATTGTTTGAAATTGCAGGTAGACAAGATTTTACGCGATTTCACAAAGTTCAGACTTTTCTGGAGCTCTATAGGCCTACACGTAATTTGCCTAAAATGATTATTTACAGATACGCCGGAGAAAGTACTTATCCGTTAGAAAATAATGTTGCCGAAAGTTTGCAGTTCAAAGCGTTACCTGAGGTAGTTGCGATGCCCCCGAATGGACGACCTCAATATAGCACCGGGTGCACAGAAAAAGTCGGGTGTAAGAAGTCGCCATGTTCCACACAAATCTCTTGTTCTTCAAGCCGTTCCATCAAATGTACATCTAATTAAAAGTTTATGTTGTGATATAAAGTGAAGAAAATGCATTTAGTCATTTTCAACACCCCCACTGACCTAGTTTTTACTTGAATTAGTCGTTTGGATACGAGGGAAGTGCTTTCAATTAACGGAAGCGGAAACAGACATCGGAGTCTGATACTTGAACGTGGCCCTTTTAAAAGGCAAATTTCTGAAATTTGGGATTGCACTTCTTGTAAAAAGCACGTGAGAAGATAAAGAGGAACATTCTAAATGTCTTCGAAAACCGTCGCTCGACAAAACGTCGAGCACAGCCAGCATAGGTGGATAACATTGGTTTCTGAGCGGGGGACACCGACTAGGGTTAGATGAATGAGAAAATTCAAATTGAACCAAATGTTTGTATGATATAAATAGAAACAAGTATCATTAACATTGATCTAAATTACGTGTCCTTGCATTCTCTAACAATAAATACTTAAAAATTTAATCGGTATGCTAAAAAAATCTGAAACATTGAAAACCAAATGCCAAAGACCTGGCAAAAAATCAAAACTTGGTAAAACTGGTAAAACCTTATCGAATTTCAATTCAAATCAATTCAAAACCAATATAAATTGTAAAAAAACGATTCAGCAACTTAAATATTCCTGTGATTGCCTTTAGAGAATACAGGCACGACACGGCTGCCCAATCTGATAGATCTGAACAACCCTGGAAAACTGGGTCCAGGTTCCAACCTCTGTACTTGAATCTCTACTCGAAAACCGACCAAGTCCATCAAAGCACACTTGGAGTAAACTTGCAAATAAGTACTCAAATCATGTGGTGGGATTGCTTAAATTTCCAAGTTCAGAGATGAGAGCCTAGGCGTTTCGTACACTCTTCTCAGTTATTAGCAAGTGAATTCATTTATGTGTTTGTTATTGGACGTTACTTTCTATCATGGTTTAGAAAGATTCGATACAAATTGTGTGTTGCTGGGAAAACTGGTTTACCATTTCCGTAATGGTTACAGTACCTGTAGGGACCAAAAAGAAAACCTAACTTTGTAACCAAGTTTATGTCTTACAGAACAATTTTATGTTAAAGCGAAATGCAGTAGCAAATCAGTTAATCATAACGCCTATATTTAGCATGTAATGCGAATGTTGAACTGGTAATATTGATAATGAATTGTCCAAATTAATTAATCTGGTATTTAGTTTACATACTTATTCAATCAACTGTTCTATTTATTACACACGCAATCACCTAAGTTACTACACAACACCGATGTTGTCCGAGGTTTGTGTTGTGCTCCCAGACACTGGCGTAGCAGAAAATAACTTGCAGAGCTAACCAAAGCAACCACACAAATACTACACTTGCTGAATAGGAAATTCCTGCTTCTCAGCAGTAACTAAATAAGTAAACTTGAAGTCTTTTCTACCGATTGTTTGATTCTTCGCGCAAATGGACACGCTTGCACTTAACCAGATGTCAAGAACGTCTCGTCCACAAGTCGGTTCAATTAGGAATGACAAACAAGGTATGGAAATCGGGGACATTTCACGTGTCCACGTTCGGAAAACAGACAATTTACGATAAAAGAGAGCTAAAGAATTGCAGCACAGTTACCAAAGGCAGAGCGGAATGGTGGCTTGGTATTACCTTTAACGTCACGAAGTTTTCGTCAGAATATTGGAATGTTCAGTATGACGTCATTTATTACGTTTTGAACCCAGTGTGACGGCATGTCTATTCTTATGTCCTGGTCCAAATTGCGTCATCTACTACAATGGCACGCCATAACTAAACAACCGAATATGTAAGTAGTGTTGGCTGAAAATGCTCATTCGGGCCTTTAACTATCAATTCTTTCACAGCGCCTCTATGACTGACAGAGCCGGGTATAATGATAAGTGTTGAAAAAAGATTTTGGATAGCTGACGTCGCACGCATCAGTGCTGGCAGCTGTGGTGATTTTTTATGATTTTACAGCAGTTGCTGTGTTTTTATATATTTTTTGCTTAATTTTGAGTGCCTTACGTATCAGAAAATTAATAATGTTCCAATAAATTGAAAACGGCATATCCAGCTTTCCCTTAACGACAAAACAGGAAGTTACAATAACACCGGAAACAGGATAAAGTTGAGGAACGCTTTGACTTCGCTGAAATCAAGGCTTCGTGAGATTACTGGAGAAATTGCCGTGTATTTTGAATGAGTACACGTGATTTTGGCTAGATATTAGCGAGGCCATAGCGTAGGTCCTAGCGTTATTGAACTCTACCCTCGTGTTCTTTGAGACCGCCCCGTTCAAGAACATGTGAAATAGTTCAGAGATTTTAGCTTCAAAATCCAAGACTCACAGAGCAGGACTCAGCTGAAGAATTTATTTTCATTAAAAACATTTCTGTAGAATTTCTGCCACTTTGTTGTCCCAATGCGTGAATAATACGCTTACACGAGTCACGCATTTCTAAAGATATGCGTGACTTCTCACCGCTCGTCCTGAGCGGCTTTTACCGACATCAAAGAGAGCGCAGCGGCAGAATCGGACTCAGTTGCGATGATCGAATTTTCCAGTGCAAGCAAGACCCAATTATAAGTGTAATTACCCGACCATAAAACTGTGGTAAACATCTTTGCCTATACATACTGGCGATTTTTCAAAATGCACTAACCAACAGTTTTCGTTAAAAACAAATACCACAGCTGTATTCAGATGGAAGAAACAACCGAAAAAACAACCAATTTTAGTTTTCTATTTCCAAAAATCGATGTACTGTTAAACTAAAAATTACAAACATTGGGTACGAGTGAAGATAAATGTATTGATATACTCCGTCATTAACAAACGTTGATCAGAGTTAACAATATCACATGGATTATTCTTTTAATATACAACTAAGGTACATTAAAACATCTATAAACAACCCACAGTGACTAAATTAGATGTCAGTAACTTTTAAAACATCGCTTATGGACCAGTGCATACCGAACTACTTTACTCCAAAAGTAGTACACTAACCGGAAAACTACTCTTTGCGGAAATGCGCCAATTTCGATAGTTTGCTTGCGGTTGTAATGGAATGCCTGTGAAGACAACTAGGATGGCTACATTTGTAGTCAACGAGAGAGTGTAAGCAGTGGATGAGGTTGGAGGCGGTGGGCAAGAGCTGTGATTTCATTTTGATGACTGTGGAAAAGGTAGATTAATTATGTAGTTACTGCAACCAAAACAATCCAGAGGTTCCAAATCTTCAGTTTGGATATCACCATATTTGCACTTTTGTATATATTTTATGATTTGAGTTCTAATAAAGATTGAACTTGAACTAATGGTACTTGTAGTTTTATTTGCTGTGACATGTTTGCAGTAGCTGTAATCTGGAAAATTCAGGGATGTGTTCACAATTAACTGACTTCTAAGTTGTTTTGATACTTCGTTTAAACATAAGATAAAAAGATAGCAACCCTAACCGTTAAAAAAACAAGTAGACAAGTGTAATAAATTAAAGTAATGAAAACAGGTATGAAACATATTTAAAACAAACGTTCCTTTGGGAAGTGGTCAACGCAAATTAACTTTTTAGTCTTTTGGTAATATTTAAAATGTACTAAGTTAAAACTGCTCTCCACGTTGCAGACTTTAACTCTTTGCAAATGCCAAAGAAAAACAATTTGGGTGTAAAACGACCACCGTTGTTAATAAAGTAGTGCTAGCTATTACCTTTCCACTTCATTACCTCAGATCTACATCAATACAGAGAGCGTGCTGAATAGGCATCATGAAAGTTGTCTGAGGCTTAGGGATCAGAGCGGCGGTTGGTGTAAGCGAGGAATTCTCCACATGACATGTTAAAGCACACTGATCATATCTAGGCATTGTTATTGTAGTGTTCATTTATTTTTTGTCAGAACCAACAGTACTTCTTTATCAGGCCATTTTTGCCTGGTTTTCTTATTTTACAAAACATGTTTTGATTAATTGGTGTTAAAACGTTTAACACTTGATGTAGTAAATAGTATACTTTGATTCAGTGGCATATTCAGAACTGTTCAAAAAAGTTGCTCGAAATCTTTCAGTAGTGTTTTATGAAAAAACACCGGGCCCTGGCCATAGCCAACGCTTGATAACTCATAACTGGCGACTGATAATCATTACTATGAGAATTACAATTATCTACATGAAGTTGGTATTATAAATCATTCTTTTTATCGGAATTTATGTTTCTACAAAAAACAATGACGAATCGTTCGCCTGTCAGTGTCAGGGTACGTTGTCGGTTCGGAGTGAAATCTCATGACCTCCACTAGGGGCGCCAGCATGTGTGTGGCTTCAGCGGTCCCAAAGGGTCCTTGTTTAGCATTCACCATTTTGCAGGAGCACCGGAGACGTCAACACCATGACACCAAGAATGGCTTCCCTGCCAAACAGCACCATCTGCTCTGCCTGAATAGAGTTGAATGAATTGATTGCAATACACAATGGGTTCCAATCTGATTTCTGCAGGCGCGCATACACTAGCATAACTTCGAAAATCAATAGTTTCGCGTCGTCTTGGGCGTGTGACGATCACGTCATGACACTCTCCGTCACGCAGGCATTGAATAAGTTATATAGTTCGTGCCAAACACAGCTCCCTTAGGTCAATACACATTTCACTGATTATTTGTTTGCTTAATCGCTTCTTTTTCATATCATAGACAAAAAGAAATTTGAAATTTTGTTTTTAGTAGTGGCCGTAGCGGCTCAAAATCAACCAATTGTAATTGGAATGTCGTGACATCCCAGGCGGTTTGAAATGGGCCAATGAGAGGCTGTGTTGAGCTTGCAGTTGACACTCGCTGGTTCGCTGCGTGCTGCTAGGTGGTAGCCAGCACGCAGGTATCACTTAAAGGAGAATGCCACCCGATTTAATTAGTCTTTTTTACCGTCTTAATCGGTCTATATCCATATCGCCTCTTATACGGTCGACCTCACCTTGCCGAGAGGTGTCGCGTTAACCTGTGGGGTAGATGAGAAACGACGCAGCGACGTCAGTGGTTCGTCTGCAGAGTAAATGCCGCTATATTGCGGTGCATCGTTCCCGCTTGTACGAACTATGAAGCTGCGAAGAAAGCGGGTATATTGTTTTTCGACTTCCTCGAGAGCCCGAAATGCTTCGGATGTGGCTAGCGATAGTGAAGAACGAAAGGTACGCAGTTAATAGCAAGTATGAGGCCGTGAAACATCTCCGTGTCTTTGGCGGGCATTTCGTTGACAGTGATTTCTCTGTCGAATTCCGGCTTACCAAAGAACTATCCATACTTTCCGTTGCCTGTGCATGTTCTCGGCGCCTCTCTAGTAGTTCTTGATCAGTGCATTCCGGTTCGAACTGATAGCCTGTGAAACCTAACGATCCGACCCGTTAAGTCTTTGTCGGATGAGCTCTTGACTAAGACGGGATTGGCGCCTGGCGAGTTGCCATGTAGACGTTTATCATTCTGCGTTCTGTTTCAAAATGAATTATTCTCATCCTAACCAATGCTTATATAAAACAAAGTCTTTCTCATTAGATACAATTTGTAATGCCTTTGCAGTATTCGTGAGTGCAGTTTGAGAAGCCATTAATGAATGAACCACTGCGTTACCGGCTTTTGATGCTGGCAATAAAGCTAATTGACTGGGCACCGAGGCCGTGTGAGCACATGCTAATTCAGTGTTTGCCGACAGAAAGCTGTTGTGAAACAATTACACGATTTTATATGCTATGGTCACATGTTAGGGGAATCTTTATTTAGAAATACAAATACATTATTCATATCATTGTTACTGTACAACCTTTGCCCTGACGGTCTGTGGAAGGGGAACCCGACTTCGCGGCCCCCGACAAGTAAGTAGATTTTCAGTTTCGTGGCTAATTCACATAAACAATTACGTGCACATTATTTCTTTGGCTCACTATTATAGTCTTTTCGTGACTGGAGGTTTAGTTTCCAACTCAAGCTGGTTTATGTTCGTGCCAGTCCCGGCGGTCGCGACGGGCCTGATCGGGTTCCGAACAACTGGCTGGGACAACAAGCGTTTTGTGTGTTTAGAACTTAAAAAATCACAAGTCTAAACGAAACAGATCTAAGTTCTCCTGTCTGTATTTCACGGAAAAATACTTCGAATTTATCTTCGATCAGACCCCAAACTCTTATTACGGACCTTGTTAAATTGGCCTGCCAAACTTTGTAGGCTACGGTGTGTCCAAATACCAATAAATCCGTAACAGCGAAATAAAACAACACGTTTTTATAAGAACTCGGTGAATTTTTAAGGGTTTTACATCGAAGTTTGAGGATTTATTGGTGTTAAACGATGAATTCAAGCGATAAGCTGACACCACTAACTCGTGTTGTGAACTGCTGAACAGACTGCGTGTGAAACCAATTACGTCATTGGATAATTTCAACACCTCCGTCTGCCGTCAGGTGTCAGGTAATGCAACCGAACGTTCCGTTATCGAGTAGAACTACTCGATCTAAATTGATACATAATAGGCTGGTTTTTGGGTGGCATTCTACTTTAATTTTCCTCGGGAAACATTTTACACCGGCGTTTCTGATTGGCTGGTCGAATGCTCAACAGGCAGCGCTTTACGCAAACAAACTGGCACGACTGATGGAGGAAGTATAAATGTGGTCAGTTGTACAGACAAATCGGTGCTAAAATTTATGTTCAAGAAATGTGAATCTCATAAATTGAGGTTGCGCCTTTTCGGAGTACATCTTTCAACTGTCGCTGACTTTTGTTTACGTTGCTGCCCTGTAGGCCTATTCACACAGTAGATATGACACGCTAGTCAAACCTGCCAGATGACGGCGTCAGTTTATTGTACATGTGAGTGCTTGAAGCACGCGGCTATTAAACATTACTGCGGAAACGAAATAGTTGCTGCTACGACACTTGACAAGGTTAAACCCCTTTTGTTTGCCATTTTCTCTCTTTGTTGTAAATCTAACCAATGACTGCCGAGATTACATCAACCAATGATAAAGCATGTGCTACTGCGTGACACCTGCATGCTGACTCGGCACGCGGGGGAGCAGCGAGGCAGTTGACAATGCCTTTAGATGAACTAAGGTAATACGGACATTGCCCCTTAGCGTTTGCTGGCTTACCTTGATTCAAGTACCGAGTCCGGAACCTAATTATATAAACGATAGAGGTAGGATTCATGTCAACCGTAACAAAGAGAACGGTTTATGTTTGGAGAAATTTACCAGTGAAATGTATCCTCGAAGATGGGCTTGAACAAAATTTTGTAAATTTCTTGAAATTTTATGAACACGAAGTGAAAGCTTCCGTCATGATGGGAATCATCTTCTGCACTGGGAAGGGAGCGAACTTGATGGATCAAAGTTTCCATGGAAACTCACGTGGACATTGAATTTTAGTAAACGCTATTATTAACTTCTTACAATCTGAAATTTATATATATTTACATTTAAAACACTTCTCTCCGAATTCCAGTTGGAACTAGTACATCAAATTGGCGAAGCGTCCACTTGCAGTGAAATTATGATATTAATACGGAACTTTGGGAACGATGGACACGGTTAAAGTGTGCTACAAGAGGGGTGCGATCAAAACTTAAGCGATGATTTTGCATTTAACAATGCGGAATGATGCGGCCACATCCGGTGATAGACCTTCTTCGCGAGAATGAGAGCAGGTAACTTTCCTCGGCAAGAGTTTGTGTAAGAAGCAGTGAACGATAGCGTTCCACTTTACTTTCAATACATAAACGAGGTTCGGCGCCTACTCCCAAACATACATGTACTGCCAACCTCTCAAAGACTGAAGAAGGAAGTCGCAGATCGTAACGTATTCGTGCGATTTTTAAGCAAATGTATTAATTTCCAAAACAGACTGCAACTTCGTCAAAGATTGACGAAATAAACGTACATCTCATGGTGAATTTAGATCTCATCTTACCGGCCCGTAAACAGGATTAGGCAAGCGGTGGTTCGAATTTCTAAATCAATGGACCTTTTCATGATACTTCACAAAAATTGGCATCGACTCTGTACCTTTTTCGGGAGCACCCCTAAGGAACTTAACATTGGGTGACGCAATAAGTTTTCAATACATTACTGTCAAGAAATTCAAACTCACTAAGTACACTTAACCCAATGTAGATGTTGTAAGTTGCATTTTCAATACAAAGTTGCGCATTGAAACGATGAGATACACACCAGGTTAGAACGCTTCAAAATTTTATCTTCCTGGGATTAAACATCTTCTCAAAACGTTGTCGGTAACTAACTCTTTGTTGTTCTGGACATGAGCAGTTGTATCAACGCCAATATGACAATTTGTCTGAGACGCCTCTCAAGCCTGCTCGCATGAATGTGTAAACATCGTGCCCTGCCGCCTAACAACTATGGGACACATCAGTGAGTTTTTTTTCTACAGATTCTGGATATTTGTTTTTATGTACTTCATTTAAGAATTGTTCTCTCTGTGAATTGGACTGCTCATCAGAAAGTAAGCAATAGAGTTAACTTTGTCAGCAAGGTGTTTCTCATTTCCAGTATAGAGCCTGAGCATGCTATCACCACAGTTGTCAACAATGTGTGAGAGGCTAAAAGATAGCATTGGGTTACTTGCACGCCAACGCTGTCTCCACTCATATTTGTTACGCCATCTTATCCCTTCCCTCCACAGTTGGCTATGTCGATACCGAGCCTTTTCGAGGTGCCCACAACGCATTCAGCTAGGCGTTTGCCCGTTATCCGCGCAACATAATGATTACAAAAACAAATTTCAAGCAACTCTTCTGGAATTTTTCCATCTACATCTACTAATTGTATGGACAAGGACATGGATTCTACATTGACGGTCATAACCAATAACTGAATAAGATTTGAATGCACATATTTTTTCCTTATCACAAAACAGGGTTTAATATCCTTTTAACGCATTCCATCTAATGAATTCGATAAATTACACAGAAGAATACATGACATTTTTAACTTTCTGATGCTGTATATGCTTCATCATAGGCATACTCAACGACAATAAAATTTCCTGGATTGACGTTGTCTTCTGAAGGTGGGTATTACAGGAAATGTCCTAATTCACCTCGTTAGGAGTGTTGTCCAACTTGAAGCCAAGCAAAGCCAAAGAGAATGCTGACTTAAACGCAAAAACACAAAACGTCACTTGAGAAAGACACAGAACCTTCATTCCGCAAGGTAGACGTTTGTCAATTTGTGATGCTGTGTACGATTAGAATCCGACTTGACTTGCCACAGTCGGCCAGTCACTGATATATAGCTCTTACTGGCACTATCCCACAGTGACCATGTCCTCTAAATACACTTCCTGCGCAATCAGACGACACGGAACATTCCAACACGTGAATGCGTGTGTTCTGCCACTGAAACCTGCACAGTTCTGCACGTTTAGGCGTATTGTATAAGACGCGGCCGGCAGTTTGCAAAATCCGTCTACTGTAAAACAAAAAAGAACAACAAAGTGGAAGAACGATTCAACTAGCACAGAAAATAAAATTTCCATAGACGGAGTATGATACGCCGCTTGGGAATAAAATGACCACCAACCAACACCAGTTCTAAAATCACGAATCACGGACCAAGTAAAAGCTTCGGAAGAACAGCTCGGGTTCTTCGATCCTGCTGTCGAACGAATCGCTTAAATCTCATTCTCCATTTTAACATCTGTTAAGCGGTTGTAAAACCACCTTACTTCTGGCTGAGTCAGCTTACTGTCACGAAACTGGTCTCAAACGTACCAAAGATACTATAAAATCTTTAAACGTACTAAATGTTATGTATGACACCAGCGAAATGTCCAAATATGGCTATATTCAGAACGCTATACATGTATCTTAGAAATGGCTGATGGGCCACATAGGAACTTTCTGATACTCTGCTTCACGCACTGTTCTACAGAGCAATTAAGGATTGTGTTTGAAATGTTTTCGTATGATCGTCTATTAAAAATAGGACAATAACGATTTTCAAGAAAAACCTCGGACGTTGCAAAAATATTTCAGAAAGCTGTAACAGCGTTTTTGAGATCTCATCTTGAACCATGATGTTATTGAAACTGTTATTTTGATATTAATGTAGTCCTTTCGTTTTTGCAACATTTCCCCAAAAAGATATGGTCACGTGACCAAATTAAAGCACAATAATAAAATGTAAATAATCAAAGTAGAATTTTACTCAGTTAAAATCTCTTTCGTAGATATTTGGCTAAGAACACGACTGTGTAAATAACGTCCAACAAAGCATTAATTTAGTCAACACAGGTTCCTGGGCTTACAGAGCAATGGGGCTATTCGGAAAATCTACAATAACTAGAGGGCGCGCGTGTACTAGTGGTGATAGATTAACAGCTTCGATTTCGCGAGCCCTTTGAATACATGGTGAAATGGCTTGCAACCGTGTCAACTGAATCTGAGATTGCGTGAAAAGGGTGCTTCTATGAGAGGAAGTAAGCACGACCTTATACAAAGGTAAGGTTTGTGATTATTTTAACGATTATTCCATGATTATTCTACCGATGCCTGTTAATTAACTGAGGTACTCGCCGATGTCGACTTCGCGGCAGTCGCCAGTCGGGTTAATCTTTGTTTGTTGTTCAGGTCCTTAGCGGGGGATTGGCATGGGGGGTTGGGGTTGTAATATTTGGTACAACTGAACGTGTGGAAATAACAGGTAATACATGTTTGGGGAAAAGAGCATGGTGAGGTAATTCTTAACCTTCATGAAGCCCCTTCAAGTTGATTTCAAGAAACTGTTTTGCTACTTGTATCAATTGTAAACCCATGAAAAAATATATTACATTTTCTGAATTCACAGTGACTGAATAGTCTTAACTCATGCCTTGAAATAATGCAAGTGGTTATAAATTCAAATGACTGCCATTTTGTGAAAATTGCATTTTTGATGGTGCCGTACCATTTGTAATTACTCTTAAACAACAGAAAGACTATCCATCATTTTTAAATGACCCAAGTCTTCATATCTTCTATTAGAAGAAAAATTAAAAGACTGAGAAACGGTTCCCTCAGCCTTAGACTAGAAGTATGCTTGACAGACCCATGAACCTGTAATCGAAGTTTAAAATTTCTAAAAGTATCAAATTAAAAAGGCTTGAAAATGGGTAACAAAGGTTTGAAGTTGTCTCAAAAAACTTGTATATTTTGCAGACAAGTGATGCGTTTAAAGAATCGTTATGACTAGGAATAAAAAATAAAGACAGTTTTATGCAATACTTATTATATACACCCTCGGTTTCTGAAAATGGTCATTATTTAATTTTATGTGAAACTGTAGAGCAGTCACCATGGATTTTTGAAAAACGGATAACATTTTTGACCCAATCTGGAGTACTTAATTATTCATATTTCAATATTTGTTCCAGTTCAGTGACATTTTCAGGCCACTTCAAGCTGTGTCATAGACAAGCTTTGTTACTCGGTTCTCTTCCCACAGCACTTCCACACACCAGCAGTGTTGCATGGCACAATGTACAAGTCAGTGGCCCTGGAGAAATGTGAATCGCAGTACTAAGTTACCATAAGACAATGTGCCAGTGGACTGTTTGTGTATTCAGACGAACTGTATCTGACTGCCACACAAGTAAGCCTTGTTGGTGAGGATGCCCTTTCATAGGCAATGAGTCATGTGTGAACAATATTTCCTTTCCTGAAAGAAACATGAGGGACTGAAGCTAAAGAAGACCTAGTGACACGCTGGTCTAGTTCAGGGTCTGATTTTGGGCTCAAAACGATTCAAGTGATATGCTGCTGTGTTTACCTTCAAGGGTCTAATTGTGGATATTATTGAGGCTGAATGAGGTTACAAGGAAGAAAGCCACGTGTAGAAACTGGACCTTTTTTACAAGCGCTTCTATAGGCCATTGAAACTAGATCCCAGTGAAATGAAAGCCAAGACCTGAGTGACATTAAATTTTCATTTAAGAAGAAAGGCTTTATACTATTGGTAAAAACTTTTCAATTTGGCACACATTATGGGGAAATGACATTCAGTGACTGCATCGATTGTCTTATTGTATGTTTTCAATTGTAGCTAGCTGGATAAGCATCTGCTGTGCACAAAATTCGAGAATAAACAATTATCAGTGTATTTAAAAACAAATGGCAAACTGAAAAAGCACAGAAAGAAACAACATTGCGACGGAGTCCATAATCAAGCATATCAAAAGCTGAATTTCTGAATTACGTTCAATTCTCCCAGGTTATTGGTGAAGGGTTGCTTTTCACTTTGACCAAAGGTAAAATAGATGGTCGGGCGGTTGGTTTCAGTTGTTTTCTCTCACCTGTAACAGAATAGTCCGAGAAATATTAGCAAATTGTAAAAGACAAGACAAAACTACTTTTGTAAGGCAGAACATACTTGACGTTTCATCTTCATGTTTATGTGTAGAAACTAATAACTTCTGTACCCAAGTTTTATTTAATATCTGAATTAAATATGTGTAACAGGCTAAAAGTGATTTAACAATGTGTATTTTTCATGACACTTAAAATGTGCTTCTGATCTCAACAAGTAAAATTCATTTTAGGAGTCAAATTTTTTCCTATGCAATGTTACGACATTTACTGAATTAAGGCTTATTCATGTTAATTCGATAACTGATCTTGTAGTCCTGGGGGTGGGGTCTGCGATAAAATAAGGAAACTCACTCATCTAGAGAAATATATTGGAAACAGAATAGTTTTGAAGAGAAACTGCTGTGAAAAAGTCACCCTTGACTTCTGTGCATCACGTACCATATACATCTTATTTTGGGAGAATTCCCACCCAGGACAATATGAATATGTGCTGTTAGCCTACCCGGCATCCGAGTTCCGGGTGAGTTTCCTAAAAGAAACACTTAGTTCCACTCAATAAACCTGTTATTCAGTGGGGTAACTGGTGGGGATAACATCACCGAACGATGTTGATAGAAACTGATTGCTAAAAACTTACTAAGTAATGTTGTGTAGTCTCCGAATTGAACTGCATAGTCATAGAGCACACAAGGGGCTTCAGCATTCACACACATTTTGTCAGTTAGTTGACCCTCTTGACCGCAATTGTCCACGAATATAGTAACCTTAGGTCTTTTGGGAATTTGTGGCCACCTGTCGAAGACTTGCACCAGGGACATTAGCAGTAATGAGGCTTAGCGCGACGACGTATTTTGATAACAATTCCGTCTTTTACCAGTTGTTTACATGCAGACAGCCACGCATGCGCAATTCAATCACCACTAGTACAGCAGCGACACCGCGAGGAGAATTCTCCGAACAGCTCCATTGGCACTCGTTAACAATTAATTAACACCAGTCTCTACAGATTGTTTTGTCACGACATGTTCACCCAGCATGGTCTCCGCTAAGGAATTGTCAGTATTTTCAAATTGATGAATAAATTTTGAGCACGTATTTTGCTCAATGAAAGACCAATTTTTAGCAGTAAAGTTACACTACTACAAGTTTAACTATGATTAACTCTAAAGAATGATGAAATAATATCTACAAAAATCCGATGAAACAGAAAATGTAGGCTTATTTTATGCGCCCACATATTTATATGTGGGTGCACATTGCCTTCATCTCTGTCTGGGCGTCCGCAACTGTATCTCCTAAACCCCCCACAGGATCTTGATAAGATTTGGCAGATGTGTTCCCAAGCATCTGACGGTGGATGACGACGAATTTCGAACCTCTCCGACTACCGGTGTGCCTCCTAGTGGCAGTCTGAGTTTTTACGTTTACCTTTGTATCTTCTGAGGTCCTCAACGGACTGACATAAAATTTGGCAATTAGTCCTTCAATAGTGAGATGACGCTATCCTCCCATTTTTGGATGGTTTTGATGTACTTTGTATCACCTAGTGGCCATTTTTGCTTTTTTTGGCGTCCGCCTTCAATGAACCAAACCGCTCTAAGAATAAGTTTTTAGACTGAATTTTGAGCTGAGAATGGCCAGACAATTTAAACGTTTTCATCCCACTGGCATTACTCGAGGTTCGACTCGAAAATTGTCCAATAACACGGAGTGGAATTAGGAAGTTTACTTGAAGCGTACAACGGCGATTGGCTTTATTTTTTCTAGTAGAGTGTAGTATCCATGGACCCTTGCGTACTCGACGCTAGGCATATCAAAACATCGTTAATTTTTTAATTACTCTTAATTGTTTAAAGTAAGCAAACATCGCCGTCGTTGACAGAGACTTCTTAAAAAGCATGTATTGCTGAAACTTTTGCAACAACCCCTAAAACCCTCATAATGAAGATAGCGTTGCTGTACTTTTTGAAGTTTATTTTCATGTTAAAAAAATCTAAGTACACCCAATTGCATTTCAAGCACCTGTTGCTTTAGCTATGGCTACAACAATCTTATGTGACGCAGCTGGCCTGACAAACAAGCTTTGCGCTAATTTTTTCTTGAATATTAATTATATTAAGTTGTGTGGGGTTAGTGGTGGTGGTGGACACGATATTGCATTTATCAAGAGTCGTCTATTCTGTTGAACGAAAACGAATTTATACGGTTCAGCACTGGTAAGCCAATTACGTCACTTCACTATCGTTGTCTGACTGCAGTCAATAAGGGTCAAAAGAGCCGTAATCAAAAACCTAAAACGGCGTTAAGTCAGTTCTATCTGTCTGTCAAAATCGAGTTTTGATTTATGCTGATAACTGATATTTTGTAACTGGAGGTGGCCTGAATAAAAACTCGTTTTTGACAGAAAAGCACAGGTTCAAGGCTGCTTCAAAGTGCTTAAAATCACCAAATAAAAACACCACCAATCGACCATCTGTCAAATTATCACACTCACAAACACTATCTTACGATATGTTAATTAGCTGATCTCGAGTTACGAGCATTTATTGGTCGATGCATACTGCCCAGAATGGGGAAAACAAAACAGCATCAGTCATCTCCCGTGCTTAGTGGGAAAAGTCGTCAGATATTGCTTCTCCGTCGTTTTCACGTGGTTTATGATACAATAAAGAATGGCAAGGCATTGCATTTGTAGTGGTTTAACAGTATTTGTCCCCACTGTGGCACTTTTCACTTTCTCGTGGGACATCAGAAATGTGGGGATACGCCAACAGTTTGTGGTGGACATGTCACACGTCACACTCATGTTCGTGGAGATAAGAAACTTTCAACTGAAGCCGTTTTTCTTTCTATTTTTTTCGTTTTTGGGTTACTGAATTCACAGTTGTGATATGCAATGCTATGAATGAAGGTTTAGTGATGCTGACAATAGAGTCACTTGTCAAAACAAGGTGAATGGAAGTTTAAAGCACTTTAAACCAGTTTCTAAGATAACCAGGGATTTGCAGTTTCAGTAAACACGACAGCAAAACGGTGGCGTTCTCCTTTCGTTTCACGCCCACTTACTTATAAAAGGATGATGACGGTTATCTTTGTTGTAGTCTTGCAAATTTTCTTGATGTACAATGCCTTCAATGGGTCCAGGTTCGAAGCACTCATTGCCGTTAAATGTTAAGTACCATCTTGAACAAGATACAGTTATTCGAACGTCACCTTGATAGTAGACTCTGATATAACTAAGTGGTGACTGCTTTACATAGACTCCATGCTGAAACCACCAATGTGAGAATTAAAGTGGCTTGGAACGTGAAAAATAGTATAAAATAAGAAAATAAATGTTACTCATCTTGCATGAAACCTGTATCATATCGTGGCGTACAAGTTTTTTTGTAGGTTTCGTAAATATAGTGAGTTTTAGATGAGTTTGGAGTATTTTTCTTTACGTTTGAAAGTTGACTAAAAAGACACGCCTTCGTGCTCGTCAAGTCTGACATTACAGTCCCAAAATGCATTGCGGTGCCTTATTTGGAAATGGCCTGATGACCTCAGAGAGGTGAAAAGTCGCCGAAAGCAAAACAGTGATGGCTGGTTTCGAAAGCACATCGACACCTCGATTGACTCAAAGAAGTCCCATTTCTGAAGTAAGTTACCGATTTATTTGGTTTCTATGTTCTCCCAAGTATGATCTAATATACTTTTTGCCCAGGATTTCATTTATGTGCATTTCAAACGGAAAACGTTCTATTCATGTCTTATCGTTTAGGGAATGAAAATAGTCTGGCTCACCGATCGGCGTACGGTCAACATCGTAGACTATGTTGTGTATAATCTATAGTAAACATGAACAATAACGTTTTGCTAAAAACATTTCAATGCATCGTGACTGTACGTAGGATTTATAACTAAAATGTATTTCGGGTGATTGTTAATTGTTACTACGTGATGATTGCGTACAGGCCAAGGCCCCCCCGGCCATGACTGGTGCAAGCAAAAATTACACAGCAACAGCATGAAGCGTGAGAAAATATCGAGACCAACGGTAGAATTCCGGAACACCAGGTCCGTATAGCCAACCCCCACAACATTCGAGCCACCTGTGCATACAATCGAGCTTTGCCCATTTCTCCGAGGTGTCATGTTGGGCCCCCCTTGTGGTATCCTAGATCCGCCACTGGCGTATTCACCGTTTAGTAAGTGGCCGAGTAGTGCAAGTGCAGTTAGCTAAATCCTCAGGTGTTAGTGGTGGAAGAAAATGTAATCTGAATTTCTCTGAAAACCTTCATTGAACTTTCTTGTTTACCGATCAAAAATCCCCCAAAAATTCTGGCCAAGGGTTTTCTTGAATTCTGGGGCCAAATGTACCCAGTTGGCCCAAAGTACATGTAGTCAATGCATTTGAGGGTTCAAATGGCCAAGTGCAATGACTTGACCAACTTAGTAATTATATTAAAATTATGCCTTAGTAATCACACTGTTATTTACAGAAATTCTAACCAATTACAAGGTGCTTCACAGCAAATTTTTAAATAAAACTTTAAAATTGGGAAGATTAACTTTCTACTGCTAAATTTTGGTATCTTTTTGAACCTAAAACACATTTTATATCCTAATATCTCAAAAGCTGTTAACTCCAGTCATCTGATAATTTACATAGTCATTACATGGAAAGATGTGATGATGATAAGTCACAGACACATATGTTCCAAGGACTGGTGGTAAATATATTGACCTAATTGTTCACCCAGTAATAGCTTGCAATATGCATCATAATAAACATTCAGTCACAACAGCATTCAAAAAGTTTTATTTTATCGAGCATCATCATGATCCAAATAATTTTGCTTTTTTTCAAGGTATGTTACACATTTTCACTGACTATAACTACAAGCACTTAGCAATTTAGGGATTTGCACAAATCTGTGGTTTGCAATCAACTTCTGTTTTATTGAGCTGACCTCCACTTTTACATCTGACTACAATGAAACATCAATGATGTGTGGACTCATGGAAGGATACAAAGTTACATAATGCACGAAATAAGAGGTCATTCCACTTGACCAACATAACTGTGTTTAGAAATAAAAAGACAGAATCAATCTACACACCTTTGGACAAATGGAATGATAAATTGCACTTCCAGCAAATTTGTCCCACTAAAAACACCAGAAATTGCAGCAACATTAATTGAAAATAATTTTATTTCTACTGTCCATGGAGCATCTAATTATCGTTCCAGAGGAGAAAATAATAGAACATCTAAGTACGTTCATAGTTCATAACATTATTCATTGGCTACAACATCAGCCGTTGCACGGTTTCAATTGCACAGAACTTGTCTAACACTTCACCTGTGGCTAGAGAACAAAGAACTGTCAAAAGTAGCATGTTATTGCACCAGCAATTGTAGGAGGTACTGAAAGTCAAGGCTTTGTCGCACTGGCTGAGCATAGAACAGACATTACGTTGTACGTTTTGTTTGAATGGACTTAATATG
>NMRA01000614.1:33635-75564 GCA_002633005.1 Phoronis australis | reverse complement strand
TAGCGCAGCACCGTTCTCTGACACGTAGTGTAAATGAATAATAGTCCACTGCAGATCAGCATGATCAAATCTCAAGTAATGGTCCAATCATGAAGAATCGTAGAGGTAGGCACAAAATACACGGCACGAGGTATAAAGCACATTGGGTGGCAAAGTATTCACTCCACAACACTCTTGACACTGAATCAGCTGTTCGTTTGTCGAATGACTGAGCGCATGCGCGCATTTATAATAAGTGAAAGGATGATAGGCAGGTATAGGTGGTTACCATACAAGCTTTTCTTCGTACTTCTTTCAAAAACCATGAATTGGGTCATTTTTTCTGGAAATTCCTTCTCAGGGGGAAGTGAATAACTTTTTAGTAAAGGTTGAAGGAAGGTACTTTGGTTAGGGATCGTTTAAAACGTATTTTTCACGAGTTTTCGCGGTCCATGCCACTTTAAAATTGCAATACTTTAGAAAACGTCGCTGATGCAAGAACTAATCGTAATCGTCCATCACGACCACGTGCACCACCACCACCACGTGCACCACCACCACCACCACCACCACCAGCAGCACCACCACCACCACCAGCAGCACCACCACCACCATCACCAGCACCACCACCACCACCACCAGCACCACCACCATTTCGCCAAGTTACAACTAGTGCTTGGATCGATGAAACACACATCACTTGTTCGAACTGTCAAGGAATGCAACCAATTATATACAAATTAGAACCTAAGGAGCCCAATGTTGCTACAGAACGAGGGAGCAGGTTTGCCTTATTACTTGGCGAAATAAATTTCGCCAAGTATGTTGCTCTTCCATCAAGTTTGTTTCTTTTTAATATCGGCGATCGCGCATGCGCACCTCGATTTTGGCCTAAAACGTTTTTTTCCTGTAGAGGGCGAATTATAGGACCAACTCCTTCGAATTTTTGCAGTTGTTGGTTTCTTATGACATGCTATTGTACAGAGCCATTAAACCGGAAGTTGATATCAAGATGGCGGATCTGGCGCATGTTGACACATTTTCAGTCGTGCTGGAGTTCGATTTTTAACGGGAAGAGAAAAAGACGTGAATTTTTGCATGTGGATTTTTTGAGGTATACTCGTTCAAATGACCTGTAACAATTTTTTCTCAGACTTACTGTTTTCGAGTTATTCAACTTTGAAATTCTTAAAAAAAGCAAAATTCCATTTTTTTGAAAAATTTACGGAATTAAGCGATACCAACAGTGTTGATAGAGTTTTGAACGGGCTTTCAGAAGATACTTTCCATTCATCGCTAGGACGTCTACTTTTCGAATTATTTGAGATTTTCTGATAGCGCTGTTCCTTTGTTGAGCGCTCTTGCTGCATTGATGTTGGTTTAGTTTCTATTGGGCAAGAGTGTAGCCTATTTCTTGCTGATTTATGACATCTAAGTGCTTCATATGAATGTTATGATGTTGTTCAGCATTATCACCATCGTCATCATATTTGTTATCTTCGTCATCATCTCCGTAGTCGTCTTTTCACTTAATTTCGCCAAGTGTCGTTCAACACTGTAGCCTATCTTATGTCTGGTCTCTTATGTTATCATTACTTGAATTGTTCATCATCGCCAACATCGTCGTCACATTCGTCCTCTTCGTCATCATCTCTATCGTCGTCGTTTCTGTTAATTTCGCCAAGTGTCGCTCCTCGGAGCGCTTTCATTATGTTTGTTTCCTCAGATTTCTTCGCCTGCTTTGATGCATTGCCACCATCATGTAACTTTTTCGGTTATAGAATTTTATGATATACATTTTCCTCGCCATTTGTTGACTGAAATTGTAGATGTAAGTGCTCTGGTTTCAATTTGTTTGGAATATTTGAGTCCCACAACCTATTGCAGATATGCCACAGAAGTCTGTAGAAACGCCAAACGTCTGTTCGTTTTGTTTAAACAGTCAAGGGGTTTATGGCTTCTGAAGCGCCTGGTTGGTTATTGCACGAACAGCAACATCTGTCCTCTGGACGGCTTGATGGAAGAGAAATTATTACATAGGTAGCCTGCCAGCATCAGAGGAGAGTCAAGTATCAATGGTTGTGTAATAAACAGGGGCGGATCCAGGACTTTGAGTTAGGAGAGGGTCAGAGCAGAGTTTTAGGCACGATTTTGCCCGTCAGACATTCGCACCCCGAACTGCCACATTGAATCTGGGAAAATTTTAGGAGGTGCCGTGGCCCCCTTGGCTCGCCCTTAAATCCGTCACTGATAATTCATAACTATGACAGTTCTTCAAAAAATTGAAAGACTTTAGCACTGGCTGAGTGGCAGAAAAGGATATCTAGCCTTATATTCGAAGACATTGTAGAACCTCATATTCGAGTATAATGGCAATAGTACTTTAAATTCGTGATTAAATGTTCACAAAAATGCGTTTGTCATTTGTAACAGTCACGGAATTCACTAAATGCCGTCAGTCTAGGCTGATAACCACGAAAAAAAGCGCATGACGTTTCGAAGGTTAGCAACTACCATTTCAGCTTAATACTGATTAGTACTAAATCTGCACTTGTGTATTTGTCTTGTCCGCTACACAAGTAAATGGGTATGATAAAGACGTAGCCGGAAAACTGTTAGGTGTGAAAATCTAATTAGCGGACCCCTTTCTTAACTCATCACCCGTTCAGACTCAGTTTAAAAATTTTTGGTCAGCTTATATTTTGAAGACTTTGAAATACGTTGGTAAAACTTCATCTTAAAAATCACCTTTGACAGTCTAAAACTACGTTTAACAAACAACGCTTTCCTTATAATACTATTCAAAGGGGGATTCTTTAGGCGAAAATATTCAGAACTCACAAAAAGTCCTCCACAAGTATGCCAATTCAAACCTTTATTCTTTTCACTCCGGTCATTGCTTTTGTAAGTTTTTATTTCTCACTGTCCTGGATGTTATAGCCTCACGTCTTGATGCAATAGTACGCTAAATCTCATGTGATTTCAATGGGCAACTGGAATCCTGTCTGAATTATTTTCCAGCGTGAGTAGTTGAAACCCCGAGTTCTCTTTTTAAACTAATTTATTTCTTCTATAGTAGCGAATCAGGTGCTTACGATCTACGTACCTTGGTATACTCAACTCGTGTGAAAACAAGTTTGCAGCTGGGCACACAATGATCGTCGCTGTTGAACTCTTAAACGGAAGGTATACTCGAAGAATATTATCGTAACCCCACAAAATATCCCGAATTGATTTGAATCGGCTTTGTTAGGCAACTCAGTTATATCATGATTAAACCTTACATCATTACCTGTTACTATGTTCAGTCGAGACAGAATAGAGGTCTTGGACGAGGTGAATAGTTCAAGCGTGCTACTGTTAACAGATTAAAGAGAGATCATGTCGGGAGTAAACTAGCACTGGTTTTAGATAATTAAGTTTTTACTAACGATTTTAGCAATTGATTAAAGTAGCTCAAATGAGCTTAGCGCATTGATAATGTAATTGTTCAATGTAGAATATTTGAGAATACCCAAGAAAGTTAGTATTGGCGAATAGGATAGAACCATGGTCTGTAATATTGTAGAAGCACGGCATATTCTAGAAGCCTAATAAATCTTTGTAGACCTTGGGTAGATTCCTGAAGTTCGTGAATGTGATTGGATCACTTTGAAAAATTTTAAAACATTAAAACAGGCTATAAACACTTGAGAACGAGTTTAAAATAGGAGTCAGTCAACGAGTGTGCCAGTCAGTCAGTCACTTGGAGTCAGCAAGCTACTCAGTGGTACGGTGTGTTGAAAACGACATGAGAGCTCACCACAAGTCGAGAGCTTGCAGATTTGGCTGGATAGACCCAACATCTAGTACCACCGCAGACGGAGAGTAACGAACTAAGATGTCAGCACGTTGCAGTATGTTTCTTGTTGGCGCGTTTAACGAACGTCTAAGTTCGGGGAATTTCATCTGCAGCAAAACTCATTCACTCACAAGCGGCGCTGATGTTCGCTTTCTTAAATGCAATATGGGACGGCTGTTGGCTCGTAATCATCGGGTTGGGTATTATCACACGGAGAGAAATCAGACAATCAGAACTAATGACGTCACCCAGAAGGTAAAAAGAAGCGAAATATAACCGATAAGGCCGTTAGCGGTTTCCTAAACATGTCAAGGGAATTTGATTTGGTTAGTACTAACACACTGAACAAGAATTTTCTTCCCATTCTTTTGGTTTATATCCGTTTCATCAAGTGGTGAAAAGCCATCCGGAGGACCATCAGCTGTTCACGCGATGTTACTTCGTTCCGACTTTGCTCGATGTGATAATGCCAGTAAAACTAGTGTCATCGCCTGCTGCGCATGTATGCTGGCTACCACCTAGCAGCACGCACGGAACCAGCGAGGTAACGAAGAAGTCAAATGCGTAAAGTTGCGTTTTCGCTAGGTTCTTGGGTCTGCGCAACACAGGTCTGGCGTTCTAGGTTGTGAGATTTAACTTCAGCGTGATCGTATGGAATGTGCAACGGGAATCTTTTGCGCAAAAGATTTGCTAAAAGTTATAATTGCACTTATTTCTGAGGAGTATTCCTTGATTGGATTACGACTGAGCATTAGTAAAGCAACAGGCCTGTAGGAAGGGGCGCCACTAAGCGGCTGATTTTAACTAGCAACGTAACATACACACACACACACACAAACACACACACACAAACACACACACACACACACACACACACACACACACACACACACACACACACACACACACACACACACACACACACACACACACACACACACACACATACATACATAAATACATATATTCCCTACATGTACATATATACTTTGCGTAACTGTTTAGGTGACTTATAAGCCCAAGAGGATGGGAATGTGTTGCATGTGAAGTTTTTAAACTTAAAAGTGTTTTTGTATTGTATTCTGTGACACATCCATATCATTATTATAGTAAATAATAAATAATACATGCATACGTGCATGCAAAAATACATACATCTGGAAAGGAATAGTACAATCATATCATACTCAAAAAATAAGCAAACCAATCTATATGTTTTGCTCCTAATTTCCGAGATCACACTGATATAGAAATTTATTATTTCTGGGCTCGATTTTGGCGAGTAAGGCGAATGAAATTCATTTTCAAGCGCTAACGCGAATCAAATTTTTCAGGGGACCCCGATTATTTTTTCGCGATTATTATTACAGAATGCAAAGACACGCGGCTGTGGGAATGTTTTCGTATCCGGGTGAAAGATCGTGATTTGTTTCCATGTATAAAACAGGAAATTACGCCAAACCCGAGTCTTGCAACTTTAAATACATTTCAAACGTATGCTCAGCTCATCTTTACATCAGTGTGATCCACTGACAGGTGCGCTAGGCAGTGCTTTTAACGTTTCACTCAAAATGAATGTACCTGAAACCTTGAAACTTTGAACCTGCATTGAGGAAGTCAATCAGATTTGACTACCGTTTTTTTCTTTAATTTTTTTTAAAATTTTCTATGAGATATAAACCTACAACCAAATTATTAGGATTTTCCCTCTCAACACTGACTTGTACGGACAAATTTTGTTTGCTCAATTTCTTGGAAACTCGCTGTTCAAACAGAAGGTACACTACATTTGAATAGCAACTATAAATCCATTTACCATGCCATTGATAGGTCCAATTTGGGTGCCATCGGATAAGGCTCTCGACAAAAATTGGTGGATGTTATGTTCTGGCAACCGATGTGCAGCGCCGTCTGTAGTAATCACTGAAATATAAGCTTAAATCTGACATACAGATTGCGTGATCACTAGTCATTATGCCGAGGACAGGAGACCAAGATCTGGGATACCTAATCTTTTTACTCGAAATCGAACTCGAAATTATATTTTTTACTTTCTGTTCTACTTTTGTGCCAACTCATGATAAATAGCTTTTTAGTCTGTGATCGAGCACCGTGTGTGCATACACATGTATGAGTTTCCAGTCCAAGTTTACACTCGTTGTTCCATATATCTGGCCTATGAACTCGACTAAAAACTCGAAATTTCGAATTCAGTCTCGAACTCTTAGCCAGTTGATGCTGGGGCTATCAAGTGCAAACAAGGATTAAAAAGTTATCCACGTAAGCCATGACGTACTCGAGCATAGAATAATGGACACTTACCTTGATTTCGCACTATAGCAGAGTAGAGAGGGATAAATATGTTTTCGAGTTCGATTTCGAGTAAAAAGAATAGATATTGGGCCCCGGTAGTGAGCACTGGTTTTAGTACTTTCTAGCCTCAAATAAAAATGGCAAAAATTGGTAAAAGTGGGTGTGTTATTTAGGAACAAAACTAGCTACGTTAGATCGCTTGAATTTAACCACCGCGTTCAGATGTGTGATTTTTATAAGACGACAGGGAGCACGTCTGGTCAGCAGGCATCAGACGCTTTTAGCGAGAGTTCCCAAAGACCTCCTTTTTACCCGAATTATCAAAAATGTTAATGTTCAAAATGATACTATCGAGTACAACTACCTTGAGAGAAACAGAACCTCTTAACCACAAATCACGAATGTACAATACGAGTAAATAATCTTACCTGATACGCTATACCCAGCTAAGGCAAAATTTCCGAATGCTTGAAATGACCAAGATCCGTTATCCAGATATTAAATTATCTTTATAACAAAATCTAAATCTTTTGTGAAAGAACAAACGAACTTAAGTTAATGTTTTAGAAATCTTTTAGGAGGAGTAAACCAGTTTTGCTACACATCGCAAAACTCTTACCAGGGGCTCGAGTATTCTTCTGTGAATTTGTGTCTTAGTTTACTCATAAACTGTTTTTGTTTTCCATCGTTTTCTCTTTGGCTAATGTAATTTCCTTATGATATATCTAAAAACTGAGCCTGTTTCGGTGAAAATACATAGGAACCTTAAACTATTGTCGTTGCATGAAAAGAATCCCATTCATTTTCATTATTGAGAATGTTAATCGTTGAGATTACTCTGAGTGGGTAACAAAGCTAAATGCCTGACAGTGTAATTACACGTATGAAGATGGAACTATTACGTAAGACAATCGTTGTTTCTACAATCTGCAAATGGGGAGAGAAGTAACATGGTTGAGTCCCAAGTTAGGAGTGTAAAGCAACCGGTGGCTGAACTCCAATGACTCTCAGGCTGCATTACTGCAGACAACTTCTAGAAGCGAGTGGGAACATCTAACAAATGGAACCTCAACACACGGCAGCAACAAGTAAAAAAAAACTTGTAGGATACGACAGGTGGCGTGAGATCTTTGTATTGTCTTGGTTGTCAAGCCGGGCAAAGTCATCTGCAGAGCCTAAAGAGACCGAATTTAACAGAGCTTAGCTATGTAACGGAGTATGACAGGAGCATGAGGGGGCTACCATAGGCAGATTGAGAAGGACCAGGGGGCCGGGCCCCTTGTGGCAACGACTAAACAAAAGAACGCCTTCGCCGAGTTGTTTTTTAGTGGCTAGGTGGACATTTTTTTCGAAAATTCTGGTTTCTGGCCCCCCTTTGCGACATTCTAGTTCCGCTAATGATCGGTGCACACTAAAGTTAGAGTGATTGATTGAAACATATACACATGACATTAGGCCCAAAGTGTAACATTTACAAGACAGATCATTGCCAGGTGCGTTACAAACTCGATAATAAATTGTGACGTTTGAGAGCATGATGGACGAATTTTAGAAGTAGGATATCCGGAGTTCTCACGAGAGATTCAAATTTAGATGTCGTGGGAGAATGACAGAGACGATCACTTAAGTACTTAACTCGAAGGTCTTGGAACGCACTGCAAACTAACACAAGGTGCTACTCGTCCTCTTCACATCCCGAATTAAATAACTCACACAACATATTTCCATGGGGAATATTTGTGCAGCGACCTCTTTCCACTAGTAACGAATGATTTGAACATTTGTTCATATAGTCTACAAATAACCCTCACTCTGAGGAACGCAGTAGCAGTTAAGTCAGTCGTGAACACAGAAAGTTGTGTTCTTGAGGATGATCTATATCGTGCCAAATCGTCTCACGTGGCGTCGTTAAGTCGAGAAATGACCTTCCCGAGAACAAAACAAGAAAAGAATACTGCAGGTACTGATAAAGCAGTGTTGCTTTTCGCAACAAAGTTGGCAGAACGTTTTCCCAGCGGACTTAAAATGCGTGGACACATTGTATGCAGGCCCGTAAAAAATTGAAGAAGTTACAGAGTCAACAATTTTTTAATTGTGCGGTAAGAGTTTTTGCCATGTGTAATAAGGGGGCTCTTAAAATTAAAAATTTTTCAAGACATTATTTTCCCGAAAATAAAAAAACGATGTATAAGACAGAAACCATGATTAGATTATGGTGTTTAAAATTAATCGAGTTGACTGCAAGAAGTTCTGCAGTTTTACCTGTCTCAAAAAGTAAAAATTTCAGATTTTACTTTTGCAAACACAACAGCATCAGACAACAAATAACCTCATTTTCGAGGATAATTCAGCATACGAGGAAATTGCTTGGTAGAAAATTTCGTGACTCGCCATATTCCCATAGTATTTCAATTTGCCTGAATTTCTCATGCAGTGAATCGTGAAACGCTTATTACATTTTAAAAATACTATGTGGAAAATTGGAAAAGGAATTTACAAGAGATAGAATTGCACTTGTATAAAACAGTCGCACTGACAAAGCTAACGACCTAAGAGTGAATATTTTGGGTTCGTCAGACCACTTTGCCACGATATATATCAGATATGCAGCGGGAAACCACAGAACAGACCTCTGAGAACAGGAAACATCAGACGACAACTCTCTAGCGTTTGGAGAGCATGAAAACGATCCGCTAGTTTCAAATTCTGGTGAACAAGACGAGCAGAGTTGACAAAGACAAAATGTGTTTTTTTTAGTTCGCATATTTTGAAGTTGAACGTGATGCGTGAGTTAGTAAATACCGAGTTGCCCAGCAATGATAGGTTGATGGAGCGAGAATGACAAGGAATTGGTTAATTTGTAAAAAGGCTCTAAAATCCCACGTTGTTAAAACATGGTAAGAGTTAGGACCCGCACGTTCCGTCCATGCATTGGTAAGATACGACCACTGGCAGGGGGCGTGACAAGTTTGGCACAGCAGTACATGTGAATCAGTACTGACACAGATAACAAATTGAAAACAACTCTTGGAGGTCAGTTTCAGTTGGTATTCAGTGTCCTTCGCCTGTTAAGATGTGGTAGATTGAGTAACATCTATTTACTAGGACCGCTGTTATAATGTGACTTTCTACCTGCGCTGATATCCTGATCGTAGCGTATTTCCTCCACAACCAAACGGCTGTTGGCATTCCAACCGGTATAACCGTCGGGAGATTCTGTTATCACTTCAATGTGTATACTGATGACCACGTGACCAGCCTCGATGTTGTCACACATTCCAGAAACTGCAAGGGAAACACAATGAATAACCACGGTGCAGAGGTGTAAACGGAGTAAGTGTTTCAAATATAATGACCAAGGCTGGTTGCATTGATAAAAATACACTGACGGATCGAGAATTTCTTAAAGGAGAGGGGTTACTAGAATTTTTAGCAATGTAAATGTAAGCGTAAATCACTGAAAGCGCCATGCCAAAAGCATTACCTTATATTTTTGATCGTCAGACAACTGCAATACAAAGCAATTCTCAGACGGTAAACGCAGGGTTGGATATTAAAGCTTTATCATAACAGGCCGTAGAGGAACTTCCATTGATAGGAACCTTACTGTGAGAGCGTTAACTTAACCAGTTTCCACAACTGAAACACACCGAAGAAGTTGTGACAACTGTTTTTACTGGGTGTTCGAGAGCATGTGGGGGTGCTGAAGGTTTGTGCGAGTGCTACTGAGATCGGACTTGTATCTCTTTTGCCCATGATTGACCCATGTGACCGCGCGCCACTGGTGTGTATATGAATGAAACAACGTCGTTATCGAACTACTGTAGTCTGACAACGAGGATAACGGTGAAAAACAAAGAAACCGATTGATTACGTTCAGAAGACTGTATTTCGACTGATCTCAACAGCGCAGTTTTACTGTCATCTTGTTCAGCCACTATGTTGGTGTCGTGTAACGTACCGGTAGATCCACTGGACGATTTTCCATGTTTTATAAGGGATTGGCATGCGTTAAAAATGAACGGAAGTCACTGAGACAGCGAGTCGATTCGTGATTGATTCCCAGAATCAACGCCAAAGAGCTCTTGAAATAAACCCAGTCCACACACTCATTTTTTCGCACACGACTCTTCATCTACATCTTGAGTCGAACAAAGATCGAAGCAAAATCTGAACGCTTTATTTCAGTGGAAAAAATGGATATGAATTTTTAGCTGGAAATGTCCACTCGGAACACCAGTCTAATCAGTTCAATTAGTCAGGTACGACGGTCGCTTACAACAGTCGTATACGAAATCGTAAGTAAAAATCGGAGTGTGCAGACACGGGAATAAAATCGGTTATACACACGGACATGTTCAAATGGTTGTATGCAAAAGTCGTATTCTGTGTCGTATTTTAGAATCGAAGTGTGTGGACTAGACTTGATTCAAGCGGTGGGGGAAGGGTAACTGAAGTTGGAGGGACGCTTTAAAGTCTTAAATTACACCCAGATGCGACTTTGTCGAAGAACAGACATTGAACGTTTTCAGCTTTTATAAACTTCGTTGAAGTCCGCCTTGTGGCTTTCAGACTACTAGGCTTGGCGCAAAGCTGTATACTAATTATCAGCTTTGCGCCGATGTGGGTAATAACTGACCATACAAAATCTGATAAAATATCAGTGTCGCTGAAAACTACACTTTTCCTTCAGTAAATCAAATTATTTACCGATTTGGAAAAAAATGGCGTTCTACCGTTATTCTGCTGCTAAAGTTGTGGAGCGGTCTTTTGCATCGGCTTTCGTCGCCATGAAATATTCTGTCACCTATCGGCCAGTTTCTTTCTCCACCGATTATTCAATCAGCTGTTCTTCATCCACGAAGTTTTTAGTATTTTAATATCAGCAAGCGGAATTTCAAAACAAATTTTGCTGCTGCAAAGCTGTCATCATCTCCCGAGAGGTGTAGCGAAATTTTAGGAAATGGCGGAGGGCGTGTCACGAGTGTGCGGTACTGTTTTCAAAACGACGACGTCTTTAGCTTAACATGTTGATGCAAGTTTCACAGCGAAGTGACGAGCAGAACTACCGGAGTTAATTGTATGACATTTCAAGGTCTGTCGGCGCTGACAATAGTATTCATACAGCTAGCTGGCTGACTATCAGACAACATGTAGTGTGTTGAATTACCCATATTTGTTCCATCATCGATGGCATGCGTGAAGAACTGATTGTTGTGTGCAACCATGGAGCTTATTTCACCAGGGGAAGTGCACTCATTCGAGTTGAACTTGATAGAATATCGAACGGAGCCATGACCTGCCGCGCGAAAAGTTGTCTGGTAGATCACGTGAATTGCGGTGCCAACGTCGCGCTTGTAGTAATCGAACGACTGAAACAGTAAAAAATATAAACTAATAAAGTTTAATAACTAAAGAAGCAGTGAACGTAGACAAATCTAGTTCGTGCTTTTTCAAACAATACCCAATTAATGCAAGCAATAGCGCATTTCCGGTACTGCAGCGACACATTGAAAATAATGTGTGTGGCCAGATGGCGATAGATAAAGTTTTCTTTGGACAAAGACCCAGCACCACCTACAGTTGACCAAAATGACTCACACGAAGAAGTCCGTTAGTAGTGTTGCTTTCCTCTCTCCAAACATATTGTCTTGTGTTGAATCTTGATAATGCGCGACAAAATCCTACAAACAACAAGTGAGAAACTTGGAGGTTCAGAAATTTTGTTTCAATGTCAATCACAAAATTCTGTTAGGTACAATTGCTACTTCTACCGCTACCCCTACAAAACCTAAGTCATATCTAGTAGTACTACTGCTACTGCTACTGTTACTACATGTAAGGCCACTTCGCCTTCTTTCCTGCCCTCCTCTCCCCACCTCTACTTTGTTTCTCTTTTACTCGTCTGTGCCTTTCTGTATATCAGTCTGCTGCTCGTTTGTCTGTGAGTCTACCCGTGTGCGTATGTGTCTGCCTGTATGTCTGTCTGTCTGTCACCCTACCTGGCCGTATTCTATACATGTACCTCATTTTCGGCCTTCCCTTTCTGCATCCTGGCCTTGTTGCCTCACTACCTGTGCCCGAGCTTGCCAATTCCTAACTCGGTCCATTTGTTCGCCCGTCCTTCCACCAATCATTCCGTTCATCTGTCCCTCCCACTCAGGAAACGGGCAGTATTTTTGCCAATAACCGACAACTGACCTCCTGGCGGCGAAGGGACGAAGCTAGCAGCGTCATTAATAACGCACTCTTTCTCAGTTCCATGTACAGAAGGGATCATGAATCTGCGTGGGTAACGCGAAGAAATGTTTAGGCTTTACGACTGGTTAGAAGATATCATTGGGTCTCACTGATGTAATTTAAGTGATGTCTTATACTGTAATTGCAACGACATGAGGCTAAATCGTTACATTGCACAATCGTGATTCGTGTTCTGTGTGAGTTAAACGCACTCACGCTCGCACCCAGCCTAAAATATGGGAGGTTCGAATTTTCAGTATGCGTACCTTTTACTGGAGCAAATCAACAAGGACTCAAAAAATAAACACGGCCACTAGGTTCTGTTCCAGGAATTGTGCATCCGCGACGACTTCCCGTGGATTTGGTGGACTTTTGTCTCGTTTACTCGGACTTTTTGTTTCACTGAGGAGGACCTTTTTGCCCAATTCGCCAACTTGGGGGGCTTGTTCAACTGGGTGCGCCCATGGCACTGACACACACTTTGGTGGCGATACAAAAACGACTGTTGCGCATTGTTGTTTGGGACACAATTACTCGTTTTAGCATCAGTTTTAACAACGCAAACGTGAAAGCGCGAGTGTTCCAAACATGCACAAACATTATAGTTTGTACACAACACCTCGTTCTCAAACAAAAAAGTAGTGAATACACAAGACTTACAACCACTTTACCAAAACGATGGTTTCATAACCCTTCTTAGTGATTGGCCGATTTTGACAATAAGTCATAAAATATAATCACAGGCGATCTGGTACACGTAGTACCAGACGTGCTCAGGCCGTGCATGTGGGCCCATTACACTGATCACCTGGAACCATTTTTGTGTTTTATTAATGTATAGTTAAAATAGAGCTGAGGAGCTAGAAACTTGACTCAATGGCTTAGCGCTAGTGTGGCCCAGTGGGAGTCGAACACACGACCTCGAGTAAAGAAAGAGGGCACCTATCACGTACACTAGGAAACTCTGCCTCCTCAATTAGTCATACTCGTCAGCCATTTTCGAAATGGACGGAGCGAATTTTACTAACGCGGTTCTGATGGGAAAAAGGAGACTCTAGACGAATACAGGAACCGCCAAAAAGCGAGGAGTGAAAATGGCTATAAACACTGGTCCCTACAAGAGACTGAAAATGACGTTCTAATGAGTCAGTAGTATTTGTAGTAAAGAACGATCATCGGCAACGGCAGGTGTAATATCAAAACCGTGCTCTATAGGTTCAGTGTAGTCGTGCGCCGCTAAAGTTCCACTGTCTAATGCAATCATGGCAATAAACAAACCATACATGTAAGTCATGCATTCATGCCTTGTTTCATTAGCTGATGAAACCAGCACTAATCGGAGTCTGTATATTGTCATGGTATCACCAGGAGATGAAACCATGCACTCCGGATCTGGAGTCTTTATACGCGCGCAACAATGCTTGTGAAACCTCCGTCCTTGCATAGTGCCACTCTCCTAGAGATGGCGCTGTTAAACATTGCCAATTGAGAGAAGCCTACCTGAACCGTGGCGGAGGTCGTCTTCCTCCACAGTAATTGAATCACCAGACTTCCAACCCGTATAGCTGTCCGACACACTAAGATTAGAGCACGGACCGATGTTAAACTTAACGGATACATCTCCGGCTGGCAGGTTTTCGCAGATACCATCGACTACAAAGTGAAAAGAAAGATAATAGTGTCAGTGAAATAATCTGCCGTTTTGTTGCAACTTAAAGCTGGTTGTCAAAGAGATAGCTTTTGATATAGACCACTAATTGGTCTCCATATTCAAATTAGAGATAATTCTTTAGCTTGGAATGTTCGTCATTACTCGCGACCAGGATCAACAAAATGGCTTAGTACGACGCTATCAATCCTGTCTAAGTCGAGAAACCAGTTAGAATTAAGAACGGATCAGGCCCGTAGGAAGGAAAACATTAATTGGGGGCGTTCTCTGGATGTCACCAAGTTTGTACTGAGCCCCCCACGTCCGCCATACATGTAGGTGGAGTTAATACCGGGGATGCAGCCGCCGGGATTTGAGTAACCGTGAACCAACACAGTTTCACGGAGAGTAAGAATGGGTCTAGGTCCAGCGCACTGACGGGTAGGTGGGAGCTACCTGAAGTAATTATAGTTGGGTTCCAGCCGTGGATTCGTACCTATTCTTCTGGTCGGGGTTGAAGGTCGAGGTTTGTTTTATTATGATCCAGTTTCGGGGACAATTTCATTTTATTATGGCCATTCTTTGAAGTAATTTCTGGAAAGGTGAGGTCCCGAGGTCGGTGCCGGGTATGAGTGCCATTGTGGCCGTTTTAGAATCCCTTGATGAAGCTCGGCCGGTAGTCCAGTTACTGGCTGCTAGGGGAACAGATACAGAGTGTGTCCCAAAAATGTCCACACTTTAACGTCTGGAGTTCAAATTCAGTTCCCGTGGGTAACTGAGAGTCTACGCAGGCCTACTGCATGGTTACACCTTATTTTTAACGTGGGTGTGCTATGCATGCGCGCACCCAGGGGGATGGCTCGGGGCTCAAAAAATGGGAAAAAAGGTCCGCCTCAAAGAAACAAAGTCCGAGAAAAACGAGACAGAAGTCCACTACGGGAGAAAATCAGTGTATGCACAATTCATAGCCCTGAAAGAACCTCGTATTCCGTTTTTTTCTTTAGTTCACATCCTCAAAAAATCGAGCCCACTATATTTTAAGCTGGGTGCGCGCATGTCGTGTGTGTAGTATGCAGGGGAAATGCAAGCAAACGATTCAATTTTGAAGTACAAAAATTCATTGCGACATACTACTGGAAACAAAACATCAAGAGAATGCAAAGAAAACCTTTGCAATTTGATGACCAATGAGTTTAAGTACTTAAACTTCTTTTTCGATCCAGTACATCTAGTTCCTAAGCCAATAAAAAAATTATTGTCATTTAAATTGTGAGAACATTTTGGGACACTTTGTAGAGCTGACCGAAATTCATCAATTTCCTTGAGGTTTATTTCACATAAATAAACCTCGTTTAGTGTACTTTTCTAATGTCGAGTTTTCCCAAAGTTGGCCTGCAACTAAGTTCATTGAAGCATTGTCATTTCTTACAAGATTAGCTTGTAATTGTCAAAAAATCACCTCTCAATCAGTCCATTTTCATAGATACATAAACATATAAATCAGAAACCAACAATCAAATCCATGAGCAATGCATTTATCTTGATTTAATGACTTAATTCCTTTTCGATCACCTGTTAGTGAGTTTAAACAACAAATCTTGAACCGAATTGAAAAAGCAATGCATTTATTGTCATTTGAATTGTGAGTAAATTTTTAGGAAGTGTCCAAATTTCATCAATGTCTTTGAGAGTTAGTTTTAGATAAGCAAAAAGCGTCCAAGTGCACTTTACTATTTAAGGATCGGATTATAGAGTTTTTCCAAATTCAGGCTTCAACTTAATTCCCTGAATCGTAATCATTTCTTAAAAGGTTAGCTTGTAATTGCCAAAATGAACTATTAACCTGTCGGTTTTCGTAGATACACAAACATGTAAATCAGAAACCAACAAATTTGTTGATCAAAACGGAATGTTATAGAATTTTCCCCATGCTCGCAGATTTTTGACGGGTAACCGGGGGAAAATGGAAGATTGGGCGTAAGGTGTATTTTTGGTGATTTCCGAGGTACCTATAACGGTTCACAAGTTGAACTTGAGCTCAAAAAAGCTGAAACATGACGGCGACCTTCCTTTTCTCCCCACTCGTTCGATTCTATAGCCCAACAACAAGTTGGGAAGTTTACCCTGTAGCCAATATCTTACATGCCTGATTAACTCCATACTGGCATTTATGGTTGGAGGGCCTGCGCTCTTTTGTTCGATAATTGCTCTAATCTCCGATCAGATTGTATCAAGACCGACTGGCCTGAGCTGATAAAAATGAAAGTTAAGTTATAACGTATTTGAGCTTAAACCAATAACATTTCTGAATTTCTCGTCAAATGCTGATCATGTTCCGTTTTTGAATCACCAAAATCGCCCAACTACAACAGAAGTTAAGACAATCTATTCTGTCCAAACGGACGCACTGGGTTTGACTGAGTTCATACGCGTTCGGTGATAGCGTACGTTTCCTTTGAAGCCTGGTAGATAATTGGACTGCTTGTTATCATATTGGACAAAAGACTGAGCTGGGCAGTTAACAAAAGAGCCAGATGTTATCGCACGTTCAGCACGTCTGGAAAAGCTACTGAACGACGGAACGCTGTAATGTATTTGTATATTATTGCGAGTATTTGAATACACTCGTTCGACATGTACACGATAACCCCAATGGTAGCCTCGACAGAAATGTTTAACACATGTGGGAAATCCTTACCAACAACTCAGAGTAACCATTTTTAAAAGAGATACAGCTGTGGCGGAACACATATAGACCCAATTCACGCGGCGGACATTAAAATCCAAAGCGAAGCTCACTGCGATAAACAAAGCGGAAGTTGACATTGCGTGAGTTAAATTGCCGGTCTTTCGAATCCAACCTGGATATTGAATTTTAATAATGTGTCGACAATTAACCACAGAGACGTAGAAAATTACATTAGAGAACAAGTTAAGGCGCAAAAGAGTTGTCTGACGAAAGAGTTTAATTTTTTTCGGAAAACTAGGTTCTAAACATGAAAAGTAAATGTGACCAAATTGCGGTGATAGTAGTGTTATGGATTAGGTATTATGCTGAATGCACGGTTACGTTTTTTCTTGTAAACTGTTGATTAAAATACTTTCTACACGATCCAGGTCATCTGTTGACGAGTTAAGGACATATTCGACAGTGGTGGCAGTCATGTGCAATTAGTCACATCTGGTTTAATTTGTTGATCAAGAATATTAACATCTAGCATAGCCTGATCCTATGCACTCCAGCATTGGGACTAACAGTTGATTTGTCATTGATCTGAAAGAATAATTGATGTTATTAAATATACTTTTAATTAAAATAATTAAAATAAAAAACAGGCTCGTAATTGAAAATAAAAATTATTTGACCATCAATTCTGCTTTCTTGGTTGTAATAATTCTTACGTCTATTTCATGTGCTAGGTTTCAAATATCAATCTGGACCAAGTTGAATTTTAAAATTAAAACACGTAATTCATTCGTCCAAAGCATGACCTCGTTTTAGAACTCAATTTCAGTTAACTGGAAAAGCAATCATAGTTATCAGGAGCCTCGTTCATCCGAGGGGAAAGGTGCCAGTGCCTACTGAGAGGCGATTTTTTTCGCTGAGTGAGGGCGGGAACAATCTACCTCCCGATCACCATCAATAGCACCCCCACCCTGTTGCAAGCTCTCATAGGCTCTGTCTCAATTTAAAGTAGCCTTTTGTGCTCTTAAAAATTGTCACCTTTCTGGTTACAGGTGATGTGAACTCAGAGAGATTTTTCACTAGGGGAATTGTTATGCCTCGTGGGAGGGAATTTCGCGTGATATTTCAATGTTTTTGAGGGGAGAATAAAGCCGATATTGGGCCCCAAATTCATGGATTAAAGGCCCTGTCCTTTTTGGAAAGAAAAATTGTAATATTTCAACCCGTAGCGGGGGCGGATCCAGGATTTTGAGTTCGGAGGGGGGGGGAACAAGCAGCATTTCGGCAGATGAGCGCGCCCAGCCTAAAATCGGTGTGAATTGGGTCTATTGGCGACTGGGCATTCTATCTTTCTTGCATCATCCAGGATCCTAGCCAAAGAACAACACTGGTATGCTGGCAAGCTAAAAGAGTCAATAAACATCAGCATTCAGCACCCCTCTTGAATTGGGACCGAGGCCACCACTTACCTCCCATGTATTCAAACATTCTTAACCAACGAAACGCGGGAAATCCCTCATTCATTGACAAAGACCTGGCGGACCAGGTGGAAACGTCTACAAACAACCCACCACGTTTCTAAGTAAGTGAACATCCCATACTACAGGAAACTAGAAGTAATCTAGTCCAACTTTGGGCCCTTTATCCTAGAGTGGACCCTTAAAATTTTGTCAATAAAAACATAAAAAGGGTAACCACTTGAATATCATCGATGGCCTCCCCGCTTCCTGAGGCCCTGAATTCAATGCAGTTCTACAGGCGATAAGAGAATGAATCTAAAATTTGATTCTTGGACGGACCATAGTAGCTTCAGTGAAGTATTTGGCGAGGTGCTAATGGCGGTTTTGGTGTTTTTTTGGCTCGTAATTGTTAAATTGTTCTATTAGAAAAGAAAGTGTAGACAGCACGCACCAATAATAACCAATATCCGTAGACATTTGTAAGTGTAAACTGGGTTGAAACGAAAATAATTCCATTATGTGGGAAAATAATGTTTTAATAAACGAGGGGCACACCTGTGGCTGACTGATATGGGGTGTTGTTGGGGGATCACAAACTCGGTGGTTGCTAGGGTGACCGCACTTACCACGTCCGCTCCTGCGGTAGTTAAGTTTCACTGACGAGGCCCACACAGCTTCTATAGATCCTGGTGTCTGGCACTCTCTGTCATTGAATGTAAAGTACCACCTTGAACACGCATTTTGTTCATTGTGGGCACCCATGAAAGTTCCGCGATATTGCACTCTGAGGCTTGTGAAGTTGTACCGTTTCTTGTACGTGATATTCTGTAAAAATTGACTTCAATAATGGTAAATGGTAAAATGGGGTTATTTACCGAAATTGTGTTGAAAATTATCAAATTGAAATCATGAAATTTCAAAGCAAATCATGCAAGTTAATTTATATAAACAATGTATGGCATAGGTAGGACTCAAAAATCGATTTGAATGACCATTTCGTACACCAATGAGCTAAGTTTAGCTCATAAAAATACACGAACGCTTGGCAAAACCCGTGGACAGCTCTCATTTGTGACGGTGATGATTTCCGTTAGATTTGGCTGTTTTTACATTTTGTTAGGTTCATGAGTAACTGCAAGGAAGATGGGAGCTTCAGGTTAAATAGCATGTACGCGTTATCGTAATACATGCACCTCGATCGTACAAAACTTAAGCGCTTATGCTATATTTCATTTCATGGCTGAACATTATCTCTAGGAAGAATCAATCTCTTAAAAACAAGAACGAAATTTGTTTTTTATGACCTATGGCTGAAAGGTGTGTCCCTGTTTTGTGCAGAGCGCTAAGATGAACCCGGAAGTGTCGCAAGCGCACTGCTCATTAAAGGCTTCAAAAACATTCGCATGGCGATTGATTCAAATGTACATCATTTGGATAATCTATCAAATATGATTTCGCCTCCACTTTTTGGTTTGCAGCGCGCTCTCTACCACATGATTTACTTTATAAAACATTAAATGTATTTGTAGCAAAACGCACTCTCTCTACAACTACACTTGTATGCATGCGTGCAAACCGGATACGAAGAGTAGTGCTTTCGACAATCTCCAAAACAAGACATACATTGCTATTGCTATTATAAGTATTGTTATAAGAATCACTATAATAAGTCAAAAACAAACAAAAACCACAAGCACAAAATTTCATACGAGGCGTAGTTGCTTTCGTCGAGCAACATTAGCAACTTTTTATCCTCGCATTGAAATTGGTTTCGATGAAAGTCCAGCCCAGAATTCCTGTTACGGCCATGCTGTCTTGGCGACTCACTCTATATGTGTATATACATGAAACTCGCCTCTAGTTAAGCAACCTAGATGGCTTGGTCCGACGCATTGAGGACTTATCAGTCTTTCTTAATCGATTCTTATCGGAGTAAAAAACAAAAGGAAACTGTAACGGTCTACGTCATATGAATAATAAGTTAGTTTTTGACACAAGGCTTGGTTTATTGCCTCTATTTTAACAAATTTATAGAAAGAATAATTTGTTTTTGTGAAAAATAAAACATCAGTTTATTCGTATGGTGCATGGTTCGCTCTACCAGAGACTCCTTACCAGCAATACGTCATGATCAGCATCACTTTCCCAAGACTTCCAGTACCAATGACGAATATTGGAAACGGGGATTTGATCACAGCTTTCAAGTGGAGCTAAAATGAAAAGTGAACAGAGGCTCAATGTGCGGTCATGGAAACTTTTTAACTATTCTGTTCACATAGAAATCCTTTGCCTAGTTAGCTGGCGTTTAAATACCAAACTTGGATGTAAATGTACAGAAAAGCCAATTGAATGTGACGCAATAGGTTTTACATACCTTAGAATTGAGACGCGTGTCCAAAACACACGTGAAATGAAAAATTCGAACTTCAAAGAAGGAAGGGGTTCGTCCAGCCAAAAAATAACACCTTAACGCTTCATTCCGACCAAAGAATATCCAAGATGTTTCATCGAAACAGGGGAACGCCTGTGTAAAACAGATATTCCGGAGTCGAAAACAGACTTCCGCAAATTTTAAACAGCTAACCAGCCCGAAAATCTCGAACCCTGACCTTTAAAACAGGAACCAAAGGGATCGGACAGGACACCTAGAGATATACCAAGACCAAAAAACCGCTCCCGCACCACTGTTTGATGGAAAATGAATCGTCATACTTTAAATGGTTGTTGTTTTACTATCTGAGAATTTTAGACAACTGATGACGGTTAGGCGTTCTGCGTTGTTGCTATGTTGCTAAGTTGTGGTGCAATCTTTTGCGTCGGCGTTTTCGAAATTAAATATTTCGTCGCCTATTGGCCATTTTCTTTTTTTTGCGCAATCAGCTGTTTTTCTTTTACGAGGTTGCGTACATATCCCAACAAATTAATCAACAATGGCACTCGAAAGTCGAAATAATATGTTTGTTTTTTCATTTTTGAAAATATTTTTGGAGAAACTATTGTGAATGTATAATCTAAAATTAACTAAATATTCACCGAGAAAACAACGTGTTGAGAGAATAGATTACGTTGAAATTCGCCCACAGACAAGTTGTACCAGTTTTATCGATAAAACTCAAATATCAAAATCAATATAACATAAGTTACGTTTTATCGTTAACAATTTTTATTCATAAAACAACTGGAAAGTACTTGAAGATATTTTGACTCAAAGGTTGAGGCAAGTAAAAACGGTCTCAGAAAATTTGAAAAATTGTCCTGCGGGTTTCCTAATCGATCCCGGGGGTTTCTGTTTTAAAGGTCAGGGTCCGAGTTTTTCGTGCTGGTTCGCTGTGTTGAAGGTGCAGAAGTCTGTTTTCCACTCCGGGATGTCTGTTCTACACCGGGTTCCTGTTTCGAAGGAAAATTCTGATTACAGGAAAACAACTGGTGTTAACTTGCCTTAATTCAAGTCTCAATTTTTGTGGCTTTCGACTAGTTAAACCAAATTATTAGATGATTTTGACAAACTTTAAATTTATTACGGGGTCAATAATTCTCAATGCAGCCGAACGGGATCTTCTTGTTCTCAAGCCACTACTTTCCACAGCACCAGGGTCACGTAAACAAACTTGAGTGTCTTTAGGTCATATATACGGAATCTGACATTACATTTGTTTTTAAATGGGTCCAAAAGGCAAAGCTGGAACCCGCTTCATGAAAGTGACTTGAGGCGTAATACTCAACAGCAAAAACTTAAAAACCAGAACTTCCCGTTTATAAGAACATGGGTCGCGTGACTATTGGCGCCTTTTTAAGTGTAATCATTAGGGGAGCTTTGGCCCGCCATGATGGACTGTTCTTTTGTTCAGTTTGGGAATCTCACCTATCATAACTCAACGACCACATATTGGGTAAAAAATGGTAACTGACTGAGCAAATGAGTGACCGACATACTATCGAAAGTCCAAATATATCCCACATCCGTGAATTTCGTGAACTCAGTGGTTATCATCGCATTTTAGGGTCCAAAGACCAAGATTTTGACTTCATAGACAGTCACTGTATAATAGTGAATACACGCCATCACGCTAATTCGGTAGGTTGTGTTTACATATTCACGCGACCTGGGCCCGGTCTCCAATCTTTTACTCGAAATGGAACTCGAAATTAGGTTTGGCATTTTGTACTCTACTTTTGGGCGAACTCAAAATAAGTGTCTATTATTCTATGCTCGAGTACATAATAACTTACGTAGATAATTTATTGCCCTTAGTTCACAGTTTGTAAACCCAATATTAAAGCAATAAGTTCGAGTTTGAACTCGAAATTTCGAGTTTTTACTCAAGTTTGTAGCACGAATATAAGGGTCTTCAAGGGCAAACTTGAACTAGAAACTCCTATGCATAAACTATAATGTATTCGAGCACAGTCTGATAACCAATTATCTTAAGTTCGCACAAAAGGAGCAGAGAAATTACCAAAAATAGTTTCGAGTTCGTTTCGAGTACAAAGATTAGAGACCGGGCCCTGTGATCGCTGTAATTATTAACTTATTTGACATTACGGAGCTCTCCATTGTTAATACGGCGATTGTCTTAGTTCCGGTTTAAGCAGTTATAGCTGGTGCCCACCCAATATAACACGAGTACTACAGACGATGGCTTACCCATGCATACAGAAGTATTATTGCTGCACTCTCTCCTACATGTGTGAGCTCCCGCTGCACAGTTTTGGACAGTACACTCGCTGCTTCGATCTATAACTCCCTTCTTCAACTAAAGCAAACATAAAGTACTGCAGTAATTTCACAGAGACGGCACAACATTGACTCAATTATTATCTCGAAATGATCAGGCGAAATTTACTAAAAGAGTTATCATTTATTTCAAATAAATAGGCTCCTAACCACTATTACAAAATAATTTCATGTACTCAAAGACAATTGCAAACGCAAAGTACAATCTAAACAACAATCCACAAATTTTAAATTAAAAAATAAAAACTGCCGTATTTCTGTTGGTTTCCTCGAATATTTGCATAGATGTGTCATTACATTTACAAGACTGCGGCGCCGCGTCTATAACTGTATGCACTCTGGTAGTCACTGCACACGTGACCCTCATACCACCATTCTGTTCTTATTCGATCTACTTGATTGCAAAGCGTTCACATTCCGCCTGATCAGAAACAAAATCCACGTGTGAAAGTCGTCAAATACCTGACCTATTTTCTAATCGGTCCACTCCAAAATCAGACATCGGGGTAGCTAAAATTACATGTCCTCATTTAAAATACACGGCAATATCTCACGTTATCTCCGAAATCTTGGTGTTTAGCGAGGTCTTAGCTTTTACTGAGCTCTATCCAAATCAGTCTATTTTCTTACCGTGAGAAACTGCAAGTACCTATTATTGACGTAATAATTCATGTTAGGAGTATTCTCTCACGGTGTAGTGAGACATAATCGGGTATTTCGCACATAAGTAACGCTTGTTTTAAATGCTTCTCCCTTTTTTGAAGCATTTTAGAAAATGTCCGCCCCTGCGGCCTGTTTCATGAAAGTCACTTAAGACTTGAGACAGAAATTTGGTCAACCGGTGAAGCCAGGATTCGAACCCAGGTCTCCCAATAGGAATCCGGAGATCAAACCACTGAGCAACAGTGGAGACTACTATCACTGCTGCTAACCAGTTTCCTCCTTAGTTTAAAAACAAAGCCTGGGTTATTGTACTCACAACATTTGTATAAAGTGAAACCATCGCCACTGCTTGGAGGTTTCCCATGGCGGATGCATTCAGAAAGTGTGAATTAGGATCCTGAGCACGAAGTATGGTGTTGCTTAGCTGGCAGGTTCGCGTATTTGGATCCCATAAGGCTGAAATGCACACGCCGAAATCTCGCTTACACAGCAGTGCGCATTCGAGATCACTATTTGCAGGCTCCGACGTGTAGTAATTAGACCCATGCGAACTAGGAACTGGTGCATAACCCACTCTATACATGTCAGAGGACGAGTTCACGGCACATATAGTCAACGGTATTCCATAAATGGAGGACTGGGACGAAACTGTTTTCAGAAACACCAAAATCAGAAAACTCGCAAAAACTTGCATTCCTGCACTTACGCAGCCAAGTCATTAAAAAAAAAACAGGCTCACCAACAATATATGTATGCCGGTTACACCTAAAATTATTGATTTACATTAGGTGAATAGGTTAAAGAATTAAAAAAATCTTGTGTGCTGTAACTGCGGAAAATTAACTCAGACAAACAACGGTACACTTTTAGTTAATGGAAATGATTGATTTTAAATCGAGGTAAGTTTTCAGATTACGATCTATGTTTGTAATTTACTGTTGTAACCAACGTGAAAAGCAGACAACAATGGTGATGGTCGAATGTTCGCCGGGTATAGTAAATATTTGACAGAACATTTTGTAATTATCTTTCACATGATATTTATTTTAACGCTGGATGACGTCAGCAGCATTATTTGTGCAAGCGTACTCGGATATTAGCGAATACATTCTGTCAGTGCCCTGCAAATATAAACTAACATCTTGTATATTGATATTCATGACTAACAACCTCCATCAAGTCGTCCAATAGAAGACCGAGGAGAGTTCGCTTACATCCCCCATATTCCGAAAATTACCCAAGCCCACATATCCGCAAAGTCTTCTAAAGTTGAAAAAATTCTAAAACTAAAAATTGAGCCCTTGTTTCAGTCAAAATATTTAGGGACTTAGTCTTTAAATTAGAGGCGTTGCATGAAATGATTTTACTCGTTTTCTAAATAGGCCTAGTATTGAGATATTAGTATAAGACTCAAACAACATAAGAAATGACAATCCGCGTTTCCACAAGCCCACAAATCCAAAAAACAGGGAACTTAGCTGAGTACCGATTTGAGACTGTTTCAAGCAACCTTGTACTGGGTCTCATGTCTGCTAAAATATGAAACTTCAACGTGTCCGTTTGTGCGTTCGGTTCCATTAACCGTTCACGATGTATTCATTTGTTTTATTCAACAAATGTTGTTGGGAGAATCCCCTCGCTGATTCCCTACGTGTAGAGATCACATGCAGATACCATTAAGTAGCACGCGCTTTATCACTGGTTAGCTTTACAACAAAGTGAGAAAATGGCTTACTATGAGCGATTTTTAGCCTTGTCATGCAAGTGGCGTAGCAGCCAATATTTCGTTTCTACAGTAATGTTTAATAGTCGCGTGCTTGAAGCACATACATGTCCAACAAACACACATCTGGCCGATTTAATTGGTGTGTTGTTTGATACTATATGAATACAGGAGAGTAACGTAAACATAAGTCAGCGACAGTAGAAAGTTGCACTCCGAAAAGGCGCAACCACAATTTTTTGGGACTCACATTTGTTGAACATGAATTTTAAGCACCGATTTGTCTGTACAACAGACCACATTTTACACTTCCTCCATCAGTCATGCCAATTTGTTTGCGTAAAGCGCTACCTGTTGAGAATTCGACCAGCCAATCAGAAACACTGGTGTAAAAATAATTGCCAGATGACATTTAAATGATAATTGGGTATTAAAAGTTTCGCAAAAACTGAAAACGACTGCTACTGTACAGTAAATGTTTTATGAAAAGCTTATTGCTAGAGGTATTAACACGTGTAATATTTGTTAAATAAACTTTACAATGGCAACTAAAATCTAATGAAATCGTATTAATGTTGAAAATTATTAATAGAAAAGCTTAGTTTTGTTAAATAAACTACCAAAGGCCTGAAAAAAGACGTTTCTTTCAATATTTATCTTTGAAAGGAGGGGGCAAATTCGCCTCCTGAGTGAAGTCAAGTGTTTTAAAGTGAAGTTGTTTCATCTACTTCGGAGGTCAAAACATTTACCTAAACTCGCGGGTTAACGGCCATGCCCAGGTAATCGCTCATCCCTGACTTTTGGTCAATTTTCAATTTAAGCGCCCATTTCTTGGGTAATCGCCCATCCCCTACTTTGTGCTAATTTCCACGTAAGCACCCATCTCTTAGGTAGTCGCCCATCACCAACTTACCGCTTACAGAACTTTCGCTTGAACTCATGCTTTTGTTCACAGCTTCGCAACTGGCTCAGACTTTCGTGTTTGCGGAAACCCAGCGTGATTACACCATGCGCGGACCCAGGGGGGGTTCGGGGGGGCTCGAACGATCCCCCAGTTGGCGAAGTAGGCAAAAAAGTCCGCCTTTGAGAAACAAAAAGTGAGACAAAAGTCCACTAAAAAAGCACAATTTTTTTAGTCCGCCCGCTTTTTGTTACCAAAAGGTCCACATCGTCAGGAATTCGAGCCCCCCATATTGAAGGCTGGGTGCGCGCATGTCTACCTGCGTACAATTGTTTCGAAAAGTACGTTTTTCAGCCGGCCTTGGTGGAATAACTCAAGCACTACAAACACCTTTTTTAAACTTATCAACTCATCTTTTGTTAAAACAATATAAGTCTATTCCGTATATTTTTATAGAAGTGACGCTAGTCTATTACCAGATTAGGCCTACGACATCCGGCTCGTCACCGACGTAAGTTTGTTTAGGTGACAAGTTTTCGAATTACCTTGTCTAAATTTTTTCGTATCAGACACCATTTCCGATACTTTTTCGAGTGCAGTAGATCAAGTTTTTTTTGAGTATTTGATGAGAAGAGATAAAACTTCGAAACATCGGCATGTATTTTCACTTGATTTTTCTCCTGGGTTGACCCAGATTTGAAATGACCAGTCAATCAAACCCCCTCTGGTTGTAATTGCAGGCATAGAGCACGTGACTGATAAATTCATTTCCTGAGGTAACCCAGATTTGAATTGGACACTTATTCGCATCCCCTCACTCTCGTTTTAATTGCAAAGGGTTTGTGTCGGCCAGGAACGAATCATCAATGTTTTTAATCCAGCGCCAGATAAACTATACAGTGAATCGAAAGTTTATCGGGTTCAATACGCAGACGACATTAACAACGACGAGACGGGACCGGGAAAGTTTCAACTAAACACAGTCGTACGAACAAAACTAATAATACAATAGCGTTGGAAACGAAATGTAGTTCCGTTCACCGATCTGAAACAGTACTGACTTGCTGACACGGTGGACTGTCATTCGAGTTTCATAAAGCTCCGTGGTATGACATTTTGCAGCGTGCTGATATATTTAAAAACATGGAGTTTGCAACTTTCTCGCGAAATCACCCTTTTAAAGTCGAAATCCTGTTTCTTTTAGAGCCGTGAGAAACTTTATGATTGTCGGGTGCCGCTGTTTGACCAAACTTACAAGTTCCGTGCTCGAATGAACACCCCACGAGCTTCCCCAGTTCGGCTAAAACTTGGACGGAAAGGCCCACTGCTTGGGTAATCGCCCACTCCCGACTTCTGGCCAATTTTTCGGTTTAAGCGCCCACTGCTTGGTAATCGCCCATACCTCTGCCTCAGAGATTCCCAATTTAAGCACCCAGGGCGATAGGCACATTGGTTTTGTAACCCTTGTTGAAACACGGGACCCAAGCTTCTGGTGGTTGAGCCCCGCAGGTAAGGGCAAATGATGGTTGAGCCTCGCAGGGAGGGCAAAGGATGGCTGAGCCCCGCAGCGAGGGCAAAGGACACAAAATTAAATAAAAGTCATGGACCTACGTCAAAAATTCACAGACAGTAATTTCTTAGAACTTTTTCAGTTTGGAAAAATCTTCTGTTGCACTTTGCTGGTTAGAGGTCGGATGAAGCATCGCCAGTTTCATACAAGATTAGTTTCCAATTTTAAGGACTGTCTTTGAGTTAGTCGATTATTTAGCTACATAACACAGTTCCTTATTTAGTTTGCACATTTTTATCTAGCATTTTTTGTTTTTCATGCAGAAAAATTGGGGACACTTGTATAAATATAAGAGTTTCCATGTTGAATACAATTATAAATGAGTACAACTGTGTAATTAGAAGGTCATCAACTGAGGCTGTGTTTAAGACTAGATGCACTTAAGTAAATAGAGGGTTAAGACCCACCTCTTGGTAGGTACCCTCCCGGGCATGTATATAGATGGACCCCACCTCCCTGTCATGTACCCATCCCAGCGGTTACATCTATATAAATACCGAAGGAAAACACCCCGAAGGGTACATCCACATAAATACGGAGAACCTCCCCCACCTGGTACCCACTTTGCGCATGGCCTAAGTAAAATACAGGTGGAACTTTACATATTAGGTGGTCTCGCCTTGATGGGTACTTATTCAGATGTGCTTTTCGTAGTTTGAACGCACATGCCAATTTTCAAATTATGTGGTTTGGCCGACAGAGAAGTGGACGCCACAAAACAGACTCGAAAATAATAAAAATGGTCACTAGATGGCCTACAATGCATCGAATTCATTCGAAAATGTAAAGGTGTTCTCGTTTCTGTGACAAAATACAAAGGTATTAATCAATTAACTCTAAGGATACATGTGGCAATGTAACTAACTAAAATCGTTTGTAGCAGGCTTTTCTAGCGAGCTCCTAGCGTTATTAAACTCTGTGTTTCCGTATGTCAAATTGCTGTCAATTTGCTGTATATTCAATTGGTTATTCATGCATCTTTTAATGAAGCCATTCATGAGTACTTTCTGCAAAACCATGAGGCGAAAAATCATCTGTCAAGAAATTGTGGAAACAAATCAATTCAATACACTTAGCACGATAGACATCGACTAAAACCCCTGGTCTCCCTTGTAAATTCATTTGAAAAAACAGTTTTAAAATAGCAGCAAACAGGGTATCGTCGCATGCTATACAATTTGCGTGACTTTCTTGTTGTGCCCTCCGTTGGATGTATTTCACACCCATACTGTTAAGATGTCGATCACTTTTTCGGAAATATGAAAGAAATGAAAAAAAGAAAACTGTATTGTTCAACGGATTTTGCTTCTCAAAGAAAATGTGCTTCTCAAGTATGGATTTTTATATTTTATATACAAGATTAACAAAATGTATTACAATTGTCGGCAGTGATATGTGCCAGTAAGTAATGGGTAAAATCCTGTGAAAATGCAGAATGTAGAAAGGCTTGACTGCTCTCTGTTAAAATGTCACCTTTCTGCCTCCTGTACTGCGGTGCAACTATACACTGAATAAAATTCCTCGGAGACACACTAAAGAATGAAGATATGGCCAAGCACAGAAACAATTCAAGATCTCACATTTCCCACAATATATCCACAATCAGTGGCGCCCCTAATGGTAAACATTGTAAACTCGTAGTATGGGGAATGCCAGAGACAACCACGCTGTCTTTTATAGGCAAAGACTTTAAAAACACAACGCTTCGATTGCCGATAACTTGAAAACTTGCGATTAAAATCACATTTGAAAGCACGTTAGCCAAACTAGCTGTCTCTTCCTAGTAATGACGTTTTAGTAAAACCAATCGGACTTACGTGTAATAAAGCCATTCCAGCCAGTTCATGTATTGAGTCAATTACGACCGGATGACTTAAAGTTCAGATAAAAGTCTCTTAATGTAAAAAAACACAACCGTGTAATTTCTTCTTTTACTTTTAACATTAACTAATTACACTAGTTACAATCATGAACCCCATTATGTGCTGAAAAATATAACTAAAAGTGGCGCTCAGAGTAATTGCAGTGGATAACGCCATATTGTAGTTGGAAAATCTGGACAACTTATATAAAAATAAATATCCTATTCTTCAACAGAGTTTGGTAAGATCATAGTCTTCAGAATTTGTAGAAGAGTAGCAGATTTATGAAGTTTTAACATTCATTTAATCTATTTAATTCGCTGTGAGTGGTTAGAAAATCGATATCGATGACAGATCTAAGCGTCTGTTCCTCAAAGGGCACATTGCCAATCTACGCTACTGTTCTGGTTTGTAATCGCGGTCCTAAGTCACTTATGTCAAAAGCCGGCTATGATTTTGACTTGTGACGTGTTACGAAATATAAATCTCATATTGAAACACTGAAGCCTGTATCGTACCATTCCAGAACTTCGGAATGTTAATGTTGCCGTCTTTCTGATCATTCTTCTAATTGGGACACAAAATATTGCCTATTTCTAAAATCTGGTACAAGCTCCGACCTTGAGCAAAGTCTCAACCGATGACGAGCTCTTTGGGCTGTGGTTAGTGTCGATATGTGGTGTCGAACATCAATAAAATCAATATACTAGCTGGTAATGATGGGACAACGAGATGAAGGGAGTTTCCCAAGGAAGCTCTCATGTATAATGGAAGGCATAAAATTAACCGTAATTAATTCAAGGCTGTGGGAAATAAAACGAAACAAATATATGCTGCACAAAAGTACATATATTTCACGTCTAAAAGAATTGGTTCCATTTCCTCCTAATTTAAAGCAACGAAGCACAATCATAACGCTATGCAACCCTGCCAACCGTCAAAAGATTGTATGAAGTTTAAAAACTTAATTAAGGTCTCTTAAATCAGCAAGCGTAATTAACCCTTCAAAAATTAATCGACGGATGCGGAAAAAGACCAGTCGCATACAACAACTCGATCCAGTTTGTAACATTGACGACACTTAATACACCGATTCAAGATTGGTACTAAGAACGAAAATTTTGGCAATACTATCGATTTGAAGTAATGTTATTGAGACAAGATTTAATGTACTTAATCTTTTTGGTTACACAGAAACTAGATCTACTGGGTACACCTCCTGCGCGACCAAGCGACATGCTGAGTTCCAGCAGGTATAAGGGGCGTTGATAACGCTTCCACAATTCTGAACATTTAGACGTATGGTGTAAGAGCCGGCAGGTAGCTTACAAAATCCGTCAACTGAAAAACACAAGAAGGTAAACGTATTGTTAATTTGCACTAGCTATCTAAACTACTTATCCCAACAAAACAAGTAAGCAAGTAAAAAGTAGAGAATTCAGATTTATTCTATAAAAACAGAGTGACTGTTAAAACATTGCTCGAAAAAATCGTTGAATCGAGTCATATGATTCAGAAAAACAGGAGATGAAATTAGCGTGTTCTGAGACGGCGTTACATGAGCTTCAGGGAGCAAACAAACTACACCAAAACAACAATCATCTACGGGAGGACGCAACGGTCCGAAATCTAATATCTGCAACACTCGTACTCGAACTCTAACTTATTTTGTGACGTTTTCTGAAGTACTATGCTCATCGTAAATAATTTATCGGAGTGCACTGGGGTTTATGCGAATACATACATCGTTATCGACAAAGCTTTTAGGCATATAGTGCTGACAAGGACTGTTTAAACACCCCCAAGAATGACGACGTGAAGCATAGTTGAAACGTTAGATCGTGAATAGAAAGCAATTCTTGATTAGAATACCCCATACAGCCAATGGTCGACACTGATACTAGCCTGATTCCAACAGTGTAGGGTTTGGAAACGAAGATTGCCATCCCCACCGTCATCTTCAAAAATCACGGGGGTTTAGTCAAGGTTTTTATGCAATCCGTTCTCAAGACTGACTTAACACAATTATACAGTGGGCTGAGCGAAATTCATTGACTGAATAATAATTGGAGGTGCCCTTGTATACCTCGTACCAGACCTGTTCTTTGATGCGCCCACTGCACATATCACCTGAAACCATCGGCTTTACTTCAAAATATGCAATTAAAAGCGAGCTGAGCAACTACAGACGTGACTCAAGGTCTATCAGTGTGTCCCAGTGGGACTCGAACCACAACCTCAAATATAGGAAGAGAACACCTATTTCACAAGGCCACGCTGCCTCCTCTTAAAATTCATTGATTACTCCGTCACAAACAGGACTATTTTTAACATTTGAACGAGCAGATTTTACACGTCACGCTACATTAGAATATGCCTGACGTTGTCGTCACGAAAACCCGTGCCCCTGGTAATCCCAAAAACAAATCCCAGCTTCAGTTAGCGTTCCCGTAGACACACAACTGTATGTTCTCACGTATCGTTCGGGGTTACGTACCTTAAACTATGACAATGTCTACATCGAATAGGCCTAAGTAACAACGTTGGCAATGTGCAGACACAGATAATCTCGCCAGTGCATTCTCACTGCATGAATCAATGGAGGTGTTTTACAAGGCGATTGCTCCTGTCTGTGTGATGTTTTGAAACTTTGTTATACCAGCAAGAAAGAAACCAACTTTCACGAGGAATTCGCCACCCAATATCCGTAGACCTACTTCTTGCGAGACTCGCAAGACTTCGCGAGATATCGCAATGTATTGCAAAAGCGAAACACGTGGTCACCCTAGGTCCTTAGCTAGATTCTTGAGTGTACAAAAATCTACCCAGGAATTTGAAATGATGTATCACGCTATACTCGAAATGAAACATTTACATGTACCCCCGAATAACAGACTATGCCATGAAAGAGTTGACGGAATGATTAAGTCGCAATTCTTTACAAGTACACTAGGACTTCACAGGTAAAACAGGGGTCAAGGTATCTCTGATATAGTTCCCTTGCAACAAAGCCACGGGGCGTATGTCACATACACGGTGTAGAACATCCCTAAGTGAGGCGAGTAAACAACCTAAAACTGAAATGTGTGTAGCGTGAGGCTGTCGGAGCCATGTTAATGTGCACTGTAGCTACTTTTCAGTGATCATACTGCGCACGCACCACTGAGTGAAGTGACAAAATCGACCCAACAACGTGTTACCCGTATCATTTTGTACTTAGTGGGGGCCATTCCGGAACCTCATCCATACCAGGCCAACTGCGTCAAATGACTTGCTGCCCGCACAGTGAACAACAATAATTGAACTACAATAAGCTGAAATGTGTTTATAGGAGAACCGGACATTGACTTGCCCTTCACGATGTTCGTTTCAGGTTCACTTACTTATGAAAGGATGGTGACGATTATCTTTGTTGGAGTCGTGGAGATTGTTTTGATAGACACGACCTTCAATGGGTCCAGGATCGGAACACTCATTACTGTTTAGCGTCAAGTACCATCGCGAGCATAACGACATTTCCCGAGCGTCACCTTGGTAGTAGACCCTGAGGTAACTCTGCGATGATTGCTTTACATATACGCCATCCTGAAATCACAAACGGGAGACTTGTTAGGCTCTGGGTGTAATCTTCGTACTCGAAATCCAAATAATTCTTCACTTTAGGTTGTATAACTCTCAATGTTTTACACAATCCCTTTTGCCGTCGTGAATATGTTTGCATAAGGGCTGTCAAACAGGGACAAGATGTGAGACTGAGTAGAGTTTCTCATATCTTAATAGTTATTAACTGATCAATGGCATGATTACTCATCGTTACATTCTCAAACTATTTCTAATATACACTGTAACACCACAATTGTATTTCTAACCATTTTGCAGGGCAGTGCCTTCGCAATAGGTTCGGTTGAAAACAATGTTCCGTTTACACGAAACATAACTTAATTAATAGTGTCTCTACTGGCAGCAGGCAATTCATATACGCACAGTTGTATAAACGTGTAAGCAAGCATGCAATCATGAACAAACAAACATATATTGTAATACATGCATGAATACATACATACAATAAAAAACGTGGAGTAGACGGTATAGAACATATAAAAATAAGACCACTGTAGGAGGTAGATATCAAGTACTATACATGTGACCCTTACCATGCCGCTGATAGGACCTGCTTGGGTGTTACGATTCATTGTTTGCGGCCAAAATTGGTGGATGTTATGTTCTGGCAATCGATGTGCGGCGCTATCTGTCGTAATTACTGAAAAATACGTTCAAAGTCTGTCAAACGGACATGAGGCGTACGTTCCATAACCACAAAAACCTTGCAAAAAGTGCAGAGCACGCAAAAAGTGCAGAGCACGCAAAACGTCGTATTGCAAGCAAAGTATGTGATCACAAAGGCTTCATTCGAGAGATTGTTGGGAACACACACGAATAGATGACTCGTTGCATCATGTATGTCGACGACATTCCAAAACAAGACACCTGAAACTCCATGTTTTAAATTTGTCGCTTCGTTTGGTTATGTGTACGGTATTTCGAGACTGCTGGAACAGGTTTAGCAAAGTAATCATAGACGCATCGTAGTCTAAAAATAATTCATAGAAATTAGTTCAGTAACTAGCACAGTTACGTCTATGTTCTCAGAGACTTAGGGGTTTTGCACAGTGACGGTTTAATCACTTTTCTGAAATACTTATGTGGAGCGCAAGACAAAATCTCCGTAGTTATTAAAATCATTCTCCATGAAACAGACCTCAGTAATTCATGCAGTATTCGATCATCAAAATGCTCCATTGAAAGCTAGGAATAAATTTTGGAATAAACCACGTAGTGTTGGATTATTTGTTTTTTTTCAGACAACTACTATTATGGAGTTTTGGATAAACGATGTATGATGAGGAAGTAAGAAAGTAAAAAACTTATCCGCCAATTAACAAATCAATCGCGGTGGCAAAAGTGAGAAAAATCAATATCTATTTATGGATTGCTTTGTCATATTGGCAGTTATATCAGATTTTAAGCGGGGAGAAAAATAAGTCGACATCAAAGTTGACTGAACACATGTTGTGATCAAATTAGTGGTATTAGAAACGTCGAACGTGCAGTAGGTAGTGGTAAGTGAGGTTCATTCCTAGCGGAATGAAATCAGGGCTGAGTTCTACAGACGCAGGAAACTCGCCAAACTGCAAGATCACGCAAGTCTGCGTGAACTTGCCATGCATTATAAGATAAGCACGTGATCACAGTACATTTTCTCGCAAGTGTCTTATGTCCAAGGAAATCAACACAGAGAATGTGAACCTACATTTCCCGCCAACCTCTAATCAGGCATGCTCCTGCCAAATTTCTTTATTCATAAAAATGGAGATGTTTAACAGACAAACCGACAATCTATATTTTGTATCCGTCCCATTACACATTTCTAGATGCTGGCTCCGTGTGCTTAACAAACATCGTATGAAGGCAAATACGGTACTTCAATGTAAGTGTTCATGTTTGGCATCAGTCTTTGGCGCCTGAGGGTAAATTACTTCATGTAAAAAGCTGTACTTCGTTTTTGTTGGTCAAGCCAGATCCTGTGCGACGTCTGGATTTTACAAGTCAAACCGCGTTTGCCACGAGTAGCATGTCGATGATAAAAATGATAACAATCAATGTTGCAGCACGCAAAATGTCTTAGAGAGAAGTACTACCAAGAACAGGTAAGTACAAGATTTGGTGTTGGAAGCTTCTGATTCATAATTCTGACGTTCGTTTTGAACCAACAATTTCAAGCACAAAACATAACATACGTGTAGATGTTTTCTTTTTTAAGTATAGTAGTTTAAAACGGGATACATTTTGTAGTAGCAGTGCAGTTGACCGCTAAACCACCAAACTATACTCCAGACTGCTCGGGGAAGTACGGCCGGTGTCTCATGCTAATGTAAACGTACACATGTGCATGTTGACGCAGAAGTTCCATCGCTAACGTTTTGGACCTTATCGACAAGTCTGTGAATTCAGTCAAATGTCATCAAAATTACATCACCTGGCTCACTTAAAGTACACATTTTCTGAAACTAAAAAGCCTATACAACTTGATTGTTGTCCATATGTCATTTTTCAATTGCTTGAGTCACGTGACCATTTCTTTTTAGTAATATCAAGCAAAACAACGGCATTAATATCATAATTAAATTTCATTTGATGGGAAGAGTCAAGATTAGACACCAAAACAGTGTTTCAGTTATTTAAACTATCATTTCGTTCTCGCTTTAGGATGCTCTTGAATTTGTTCATTAAAAAACATATTCTTAGCCAATTTTGTAAAAGAGAATCACATAACAATTACTAATAGCTTAGTGGAGAACACTGTACAAAGCATAATAATTATTTGAAAATTTCATTTCAATCCGATCAGTCATTTCTGTGTCACGATGTTCTGTGCCGGGTTGCCTGAAACAGTTCCTGCTTGGGACTCAACTAGAAGTAAGTTCCCTGAATCTCCTGCGTATTTGTGGACTTGTGAAAGCACGGAGTTTCCTATATTATGCTGTTTTAATTTCATTAATAAGAAGTCTTTTGAGTTTGATACAAATTGAGGGTGAACTAAACATTGAATTCTCAATATTATCGAAAATTAAATGTAAGGAATGGGCCGCTATTAGTTTTCAGTGAACTCAGGGCTCAATATTCAGTTATTAGAAAATGGCATTAGGTGAAATGATATAAAAAGATTGCACATACGACTAAAAAACGACATAAATATGCAAAAGAGTTAGAGAACTTAGTTGAATCCATTATTTGGGACTGTTTCATGCAGCCGGGCGCTGAAGTCTTACATAACCGTAAAATCTCCGAGACTGTGTAAATGGAACTTTTCAGTATGACCATCATAAACTCCTAACCTGCGCTGATATCCTGATCATAACGTATTTCCTCAACAATTAAACGGCAGTTGGAGTTCCAACCGGTATAGCCGTCCACGTTTTGGCCCGACGCTGTTTCAATGTGAATACTGATGACAACGTGACCAGCACCAATGTTGTCGCACATTCCAGAAACTGCAAAGAAAACGCATTGGCTAACGTGTTCTGATCAGAGGACTGTCCATTCGGAAAATGGGTCTGACACAAACCTGCATGGTTACATATTAAGAACAATCTCATGCCATTTGCACCATTTCATGATTGGATATGCTGGTTTACCAAAGGTTCAACATCACTGACAAATAATGAGCTACAGCAATGCTTTTCAAGGGTAAACACTCAGCACTTGGCACATGTTCCGAAATTGTCCCATACTATGATCGGAGACGATTCCTGGACTAATGCGAAGATCTTAGATATTGCTTGAGATCATGGTCAAAAATGTCTTGCCACGGCGAGGCGTCTAATTGTGCCAAGATGGGTCTTGCCACTAACAAACTGCCAGTTTTGCATTCTATTCCTTAACAGAGTAAGGAACAAATTGAGATCAACTTTATAACGAAAAGGGGTTTAAATCAGAGTATTTTGATTGCCAAGGGCCTCTGTAATAGTTAACACATGCAGTTGTTACGCATTTTTATTAGTACGTGTACCTTAAGAAAAGACAGACAGATTTACATACTTAGCTGTTTGTCTATTTGAAGATTAGAGTAGTCAGCAGTTGATTACCCAGATTTAAGCCGTCGTGAATGGCATGGGTGAAACTTTCACTCTGGTGTCCCACCACAACGTTTATTTCTCCCGGAGATGTGCAGTCATTCGAGTTAAACTTGATAGAATATCGAACGGAGCCAAAACTTCCAGCATAAAAACTCGCCTGATAGGTCACGTGAATTGCCGTGTCGCCGCTGCGCTTGTAGTAATCGAACGACTGGAAGATTGGAACATTCTGATTATCCACGGATACATGAAAAAGGTAAAGAAGTGAAAGTGGGCAAATCTTGTTGTCGTTTTTTCGAACAACTTTTGTTAAAATATCAATAAAACACAGAAGTGCCTTCCGTTATGCAATAGCAGAGATCCATCATGGCGGTGGCAAATCTAAATTATTGTAAAATCACCGAAACAGGATTTACTGTCTTGTGAAGCCTTAGTTCTAGGTCTACATAGCTTCAGCTCCACCTATACACTTTACAGCCGGTGTAAAGTGTACATGTACACAAAGACAATTCTTTGCTGCACATCTGGGACCTTGTTGAACAGAAATGACTCACACGAATTTCTCCGTTATCGGTGCTCTTTTCCTTCTTCCAAACATACTGCCTAATGTTGAATCTAGATAGACCGGGACAAGTACCTGCAATCAGAAACGAAATGGGGTTTTTAATGGCAATCGTCAAAAACTCAATTGAGAAATAAAATTGCGGGATAACGCGGGTAAAGAGAAGATGAAATTTCATAATGTTGGACATTTTTAGTAATCAGCTATGTTTGAATCCTTTAACAACATACTTGATCTCCGACGTCACCAAACATTGATGAACACTTATTTTTTAAGCTAGAGGATCTTTAAGTTACACTCAATAGTTTTTTGAATTATTTATGAATTTACCCAGCCTGCAACTGTTGGTTTGCCTGGGCACTTTGAGGCACTGCGTTATTTTTTCTGAGCAAGTGATTGAAATTCAAATTGATAATTTCCATTTCCTCTGTATTACCGACCAATATTTACAGATTCACACATTGGTCCCCCTCGCCTCTCTTCCTCGCTCCCTACGGTAGCGTCGGAGGAAATTGCTACCTGGACAAATTCCCCATTTTCCGTCTTTGTCGTAGTTGGACGTTGTTGCACACCACAGACGATTGTAACTGACATCTGTGCAAGTGGAGTATGACTGTCCATTGTAGACGAAAGGAAAAACACACGTTGACATGTCACCCGTACCCGAAACGGTACGCAGGCCGTTATCTGGAAAGACGGACAATGTGTGCTAGACCGGCCAATGGTTGGAAAATGAAAACACATTGGTAATTGAGACAACTACAAAAACAACAAATTTGCTTAATGAAATCTACGACTCTCGAGCTCAACTCTCGGTGACCATATATCTAGGCGCAGGACAACTTAGTAAAAGTCCAGGCATGGCTGACCAATGACTTACTAGACCATTAGGCCTACAGTGTACGTGTGAGGAGCAATAGTAATAACTGTCACGAAGAATATGACAATAGCCAATCAGAGTTTATTAGAGTCTCTAGACGACATAAGTCCCCTTCATACTTTGCCGGTTCACGTCTTTCCGGTAATCCGCCGTACGCCGCTGAAGAATGTGCTAAGATCGTAAACAATACATGGAGTACACCCTCCATACATGTACATGTAAGTTGACAAGACTGTGGCCATACAACAACTATTTCTGTTTTCGAGACTGTCATGGCGGACGGTGGTAAGAACACAGTAGAAGTTAAACACTGTAATTGATTCTGTGGTAACATCAGGAATATGTCGGGACCAAATCTTCAGAGTCACACGGCGGCACTGCAACAGACGCGAAGCATTCCTACGCAGAGGCCAGCCTCGTCCCTAAGCCTCAAGATGGCGTAGATCCCTGAAGATAATAGCCCGTGCAAAAAAAGATGCAGGTGCGGAAACCAGTCATCCTTCTGAGTGCGAGATTTTGTCTTTGCCACACCTGTGGCACTTTTTCATTTGTTCTTAAAAGCTGCAGCATGTTTTGTCCAAGCTTACTTCCGGAAACCCTGATATTTGCCATTCGAAACTTCCTAGTGCAATCTTTTCAGAGTTTCAGTTTCAAATTCAAAACAACATTTCTAACGAATTCAAAGCTGTCAGTTTTTGCATTCTTTTAGTTCATGAATCTATTAAGCCGTGCTGTACCTCCATTCCCTGGAGGGGGCTGCGATGAAAGCATCAAATGCTGCTTTGATTCTGTTTTCTGAAATGGCACATCCTTCCATATTCACGCCACTCCCTACCACTACATAAACTCATGTTCTTTCCAGTTTTTGTTATGCTCTTTGATACTCTTTTGAAAGAAAGACCTGATTATGGAATCAATAGTCAATCTCCTGTTTTTTGTAATTATAGTCAATTCTTCCATATAAAGGGGTTAACCTTTTTGAAGTGGGCAGCAACTGCTACTCTTGACAATTTTTTTTAGTTGTGCAATCCCTCATGTGAACGGGCCCGTTCTTGGAGACGGTCCATCATGTAATCAATTACTGTTATTCATTACCTATTTTTGTGGAATTATACAAGTCGTTGGGGGACATGTGTTGGAAAACTCACGGTCACAAGCGGTGGTTTAGCGTGATTCAGTTTTGGTGCATGCAGTAACATGCCTAGGTTCTCATATTGCCAAGGATATTCTTCGAGTGGCACTATGAAGTGTCATTGAATTTTTTAAACTGATGTTATACAGATTGTGGTGGATATTTCATAACGCTAAATCGTCGTGAGAGACAGTCCGGAGTTGGTATATGGTGCAACTCCGGACGGTCTGGGGTCAACAGAAAACCACAGTTCAACTGGCTACACCAATGTGATTAACGAGAGTAGTTCTACTTGCTGCGTCAGCTGCAGGTATGCTTATCTCTTCTATGACACACAATGTGTGATTGGGCAAAGCTTTTTCAAAATACTGTGGATAAATCAGTGGAGTGTGAGACCCCTGAGGTCCCTGTCAAGTCCTCACGACAATTCTACGTTATGTAAAGGAGTGCCATGTGATCAGTTTATTAAATATAGAAACCCCAGTAAGCAGTGACTGGGGATATTAGAATTAAGCAGGGTTATAGACCGGCGTCGGAAAACAAACTTAACTCTGCATAGAAATGCCACTCTAGGATCTGAACCACTTAAACCATAGTAACTTAAGTCGAAGGGAGTGAAGGGTTCTGGCAGATTTCAGGTCAGGTACTAACTCCATTGGGTTTGAGCTACATGTAGGTACAGGTGCAGTTTGAGACATGAGGATAGAACCTGTAACCTGTGCCAGTGTGGGGCTGTCAAAAGCGAAGTTCAGGTTTCAATACAATGGCCAGCTTACCTTGACCTTTCGTCAGATTTGTTTAATCGAATGAATGCTAACCATTCTTCTATTGATCGAGAGCAAGGGTTTTCCTCCTTGATGGCACTAGACAATGTGAGAGATTTGCGATGGTTGCCAGCTAGGACTTGCTTGTTCAATGTAATGGTGTTTCATATTGATGTAGGTGAATCCATAGTAATCGTGACTATTGTATTTTTAAGTACATGTCTCGTCTCTAGCTTGTCTGGAATGAACAGACTCTGTTTTTATCTGTTTGTAGATTATTGGAAACGAGTAGTAAACATCGGGCGTATATTTTGCGTTCACAGGCATCGTCTCTGGAGAGCATTTTGTCCTCAGGTATCCCCTCGGGAGGGTGTTTTGCCCATCAGTCTACGGTGGGCACTTGACGTAGTTGAAATATCAGTACTTGAGGGCTTAGCTGAGGTATCGTCTACGGCGCGTAGACGATGGGAAGAAAATGCTGGATTAAGATTTTACCGGTGATTCTGAAATTTTATAGATTCTTCCAGAAAAAGACGGGGTTTTGTAAAAATCTTATAGCCGTAGTAAATTTTTCGAGGGTGCGTTGCTATCTCTGGGTTTTGCAAGGCTGTAATCAGGAATTTCGAAGAGAACTATTCGCATAACCCCTAAAACAGCATACCGGCGGGGCTTTTTTACATGACCGTGTCCACGTGGGAGGCATAAATCCACCCATAGGCGCCCTCAAGTGGTCACACGGGCATTCCTGTAGCAAGATTTAAGAGGTTATTGCGAGGCAGATATGTTTAACAAGTCAACTGGTCCTCGTTCTCTACCAACTGATCCCCGTGTCACTACCAAAATCGGCTGCTGATCTACGCCAATTTCGTCCCTTATTGAATTGCATAATTTAGTTCATCCGAGCACGACCACAAAACCGTGAAAAATACAGTTTTTATTGCTATCGCGAAGTTTGCTTATCCCCTCGCATCATCCTAAATCAGTCAGGGGTGTCACCCTTCCATATTAAAGTTTTGCCACCAGTTTCGCGGTGAAGAAGGGGGGCTGCAATAGTGACCATCAGGGGAAGGTAGAGGTAACGCAAAATTGGTGATGACCAGGGTGAGAGGTCGCACCGCTGTCTTCTTCTCCGGGCGGCGATTATCCCAGCTGCCGCTAAGCTTTACCTGTATAACGCCTCATAGGCGGATTTAGGGGTGGGCCAGGGGGCCCGCGCCCCCCTCCCCCTTGACTGCCCCGAAAATAAAACAGCAAGAGCGTATGGAAATTTTGTGTTTATTAATTAACCCCGGTAATTAAAATTATATGGATGAAACAAGATTTAAATGTGTGC